>JARLTB010000339.1:18610000-19032500 GCA_030141615.1 Unio pictorum
GGAACACCAGAGATCAAGGAAAAACTTCTTCCTGTTCAAGACAAATAATAAACCTCACCTACCATGAATGCCTCATCCACGTACATAATAAGCATGATGATGCCATTATAATATTCTGAGGTGATTTAATCTGGCAACAGCATGAACATATCGAAACACTTGTATGTACATGTTATTTCTAATTTTCTTTATTCCATAATATGACACATAAATTGTTAACAATTGTTTGAGGTACGGCATTATGGGATTACGGTGCTTACTCAGTCTGATTAAAATATGATTTCCACTGTCTTGAGTGAAGATCGGACAGCGGCCGCTTAGGGGTCATGTTCATGTGACTTTTTAATTTACCAATGGATTTCAGCTTTGAGATATTTGAAAGTAAAGTTAATTAAATTGATTGGCTCTGACTCATGCTCTGCAGTCATACTGCCCAGTCTCTCCAAAGCGAAGATATAAGACTTTTTCTGATTGGCTGATAAATTTAGTGATTATGGTATTAACGTTGGTCACCAGAACATGACCACTAAGCAGTCGCTGTCAGATCTTCACGTATGACAGAGGAGATCAGATTTTCATTCACATTGGTAGCTTACGCAGGTTTCAATAAAACTGCTATAGGTACTTTAATAATTATTATTAAGGTAAAATAAAGTTTTAGGATAGGGAGATTAGTTTTTAATATGAACTATACTCAATTCCTTCTTTCAAAAAATGAAGCTATCTGATTTCCCTGGAAATAGATACCATAAGAAATTAATGTATATTGTTTTCCAAGGAAGTCTCCGTATGAAATAACTGTACGCAACAGTTGCTAGAACCTAAAACTAATTTCATTTTATCGTTGCTGATGTGTTACTGGATGAAGGTATTATCAAGAAACTATATTCTTTTGGCTATATATTATTTTTTATGGTGTGTGGCAATTAACGTTTTAGCGTGTTAACTATAGTAACAATGCACACATTATAAATTTAAGTTTAACCCCCATATTGGCAGTTTTATCTGCAACTTAGGATGATCGTGCTTGTACTTTTCGGAATCATTTTTTTTGTGTGTGTAAGTTTTAGACATTTTGTTTAGCAATACGTTTTAGTGCTGCTGAAGTTTGCAAAACGGGTCTTGGAATAGATTTCCTATAATGAAAAGTTAGTGACTAAAACTGTAGATCTTTAACGCTTGTTTCAAACCGGTTATATATTGCCAGGGAAACCGGACTTATAAATTAGGTTACATGCTCACTATTTTTTAATTTCGAAATCTTGATTTTATAACCTAGTCATCAATCTTTTATGCTTTGTTTTCTGATTATTTAATCATTTTAATTGAATTTCTCACATGTTTACATTCTTTTTTACTGGTCTTTATCGCATAGGATAGAGTGACTCGTTTGGTCCAGGAAAACACCATCTTTGGGTAATTTGATGAAAATTGAACTTTGCTTGATTGTTCTGTACGACGGAAGGACCTTTAGCCTCTTAACTGTTATGAAAACTAACGTGAGTGAAAAAGAAGAACTGGATTCCAGGATTTACTTCCTTTTTCATCGACAAAGGCTTTACACCCACACATATCGTGCAAATGGCCATACACCACAATTAGTTTTACTATATGTTCTCTACATATATTTCTCAGCACTGACCTTCCCACAGTGTGACAATCAATACAAATCATATGTTAATCTAAAATACCTCCAAAGATGACATTACGGTGAAATTTTTGTATAGGGTTCACCGGCATTTTTTTGAGAGGCTGCACTGTAAACAGAGCAGCATGTACACAGAACACTGATTTCACTTCCGGATCATCACTAAGGCCTAATTACACAGTGTGCACTGTCGCCAAAATACATACAGACAACCACTCGCAGAGCCCCTATTCTCAAAAATAAACAATTAACTTTAAATCCATGCCAAAGATGCATCAATATAACTCTTCTATCACCACCAAAATGAGAGAGGAAAAAATGTTCTAAAAATAGACTAGAACTGCATTTGTGGGTACTGAACTGGAAGTATTAATTGTGATGTGATTCCTGACAGGCCCAACTTTTTAGTAAAACTTTTATATTTGAATGCCAGACCTATTTAAACTTTATACATGAAGCCTTTTTGAATTTCCTTGCATACAAGACATGTGACACCTGCTGAAAAGTGTATAGTGCTGGTGTTCCACAGGGTGCACGTGCTGATCCATTTGCTCTTGACAAATCAAAACTAAATTTGCTATATCTTCCTTAATTATAGGACTTTTTCAATGCTGTAAAAACCTAATTGTGCTACATGACAAGACTTTTCTGAAAATATGTTTAAAGTTTATACATTTTGATCAATTAAAATTGTTAATGGAAATTTAAATAAACATTTAAATTTATAAACTAAATTTTATTGAAAAATTAAATTTTCATAAAAGTTTGAAAACATATTTTGACAAAGTTTGGGCAGAAAAGTTGATCAATCAATGGTATTTAAAATAAATGGTGGTTTGTGTCTGTGTAACTGAGAACATTTTTCCCAGGTTTAGTGAAGTAGCATCACTCATAGTTTATTTTTCAACAAACCGCAGTATGCCTGTCAAGGTGCATATAGGTGTACAAACTAAAGAAGCAGCAACAGGTGCTGTGTTCCATATTTATTGTGTCAGGTACCTAGGCAGTTATTTGTATAACTAATAGTGCACTCAGATTTAAACATCTGATGGGACCACTTCCATGTTTTATAGGAAAATTGCATTACATTTCAGTGTCGATAACTACAAAAGCGACAATAAGATAGGAAAATACAGTTTTTAGGCAGGCTTTACCTTTCTGAATAATGGTGCTAATCTCTCTCATGAAGATCTAACCCATGTCCTTGAGGTGCTATATATTAGTGTGGTGATATCATGATCACTTATCGCAGTACACTGCATATGTCCTTATGAAACCTTGCTATCACCACCAGAATACTGGAGACCTTCCAAGCTGATCCACCACTAACACTTTGTTCCAGATACCAGCCTAGACCTGAAAATATATAAAATGTTTCACTTATATCTAGAAAACAGTAAGATGTATGCAAATGAAGTTAAAATGTGTTAGATATAATGATTTCCAAATGCAAGCATAGGAAAGAAATATTAAACTTGACAAAGTGACACTCAGAAATGTAAAGTAATAGTCATGTATTAAAGTAATAAATTCATCCTAAAAGTATATGAAGTTTCTATAAGCATATCTGGTCATTTACAGGTTAAATAACTAATCAGGTAGACTATGCATCACAAACTTTAAGGAAATGCTGGGACGGTGAGGTTTGATCATTGGTGGAAACATTAGTACATTCCAGTATACAGGAAAGTCAAGCGACAATGTAGTAAAAATGAATATATTACTATAAGGAATCTTATTCATGAGGGAAATAATAATTCTGGATATTGCAAGAGAATACAGCCAAATGTGGCCACACATATCAACTACAGGTACCAATACATCCTATATCATAAACTAAATGTGAAATTCTGATCCCCAAAACTTGTAAACAAGAATGGAAATTTGCATATGTGGGGCATATACAAAGTAATTGTTATGATCAAATGTGTAAAAATAATTCAAATGATCTGTTTGAACATTTAAAATGTATTTTAAAGGGTGTTTGATACCAATTATTAACCTCAATGGTTCAATAGAATCAGATATCAGCTGATATTACAATACCGCACTCTGTCCAAGTACTGAATTGAAATATGTTAGCATACATGGGCATATTAATGAAGACAATAACATTTTGGGATACATTTAGTGCACACAGCCAGAAATGTGTCTTACAGATTCACTGTAGGTACAATGTCAGCCTATATGATATACTGAATGTGAACTTTGGATCCCAAACATCCTAAAACATGTGAATATTTGTTCATGTGGGATATGTAACCATGCAAAGATCAGTTGTACACAGTTAAACTCAAAATATCTGTTTGAATATATCTTATGCAATCTTTAGAGTGTCAGTTAACAAATATTATTAGTAATTGACAATGCATAAATTAAGATGGATCATTAGAATTTACATAACATCATACAGGCCACAATGCCGCACTTCACTAATCAATATCTTAACCAAACTGAACAATAAAATTGAATGCATTTTGTGTTCAACTTACATCATTTTGCTGTTTTCTTACATCCAAGGGTAAATATACACGTTTAAAGTATATTTTATCCCTTCAACGTGCATTTCATTCTCAGAAAGTTTTAAACTGATTTAGTAGAGAACTTGAGTAGGTTCTAGTATAAAGGTTTCATCACTGTCCTCTCACTAAACACCCTGTAACTATATTTGTTAACAATGACTAAAGGCTATATAAGCAAATATGTGTTACTCAGGAAGTCACCCCATCATAAACACATAAATTAACTGATTGGACCCCTAATAAATAATTTGAATGATCAATACAAAATAGTATCTGTATTTCATCTATTTTAAATGTATGTCTCATTTTGACTTACAAAGATATTTTCTCTGATAAAATTTGACAAATATCCATCATTGTAGCTTGTATATGGTGTAGGAGTGTAAACATGCTGATATCATTTGACATAATTTCCAAAAATATTAACTATGTGCATTTTAAAGGGCAAGTTTTATTTTTTTAATTTTTTTAAGATTGGACTGTTGTAACTGAATTTTGTCTGATTCGTCTCAATATCTACTCCAGAAACTTCAAAACGTTCAAAACACAGCAACACGGATCAACCGTAGAGTACCACAATCAGAACACACCTTCCCGCTTCTCGGTACCCTATACTGACTACCCATTCGATCCAGAATCAAGCACAGCATTTGCTCCCTTGCTAAATTTCTCTGACGGACTCCAATTCAAAATATATATGTGCCTTAGTTTTACATATGTGTTCTGTGCGTGAACTTTTATATATGTGTTTTGTGTGTGAACGTTTATATATGTCTTTTGCGTAAAGTTCTATTCAGGTATCGTGTGTTAAGCTCTAAATATGTCTCATGCGGGAAATTCTACATGTCCATTGCATTAAACTTTTCGATATATATATATATATATATATATATATATAATATTTTAACACTATCCCTTTGCATTTCTGCTTGGATAGGGACTTCGTTCAGATCAATAAAGTCATTGTTTATTAACCAACAGTTAATTGCGTGGCAGAAAGGTTGGTGTCTCAGACGTAATTGCACACTATTTCACACGTAATGAGGGTTGATGTTATTGTGGTATTTAGAATAAACAACTTATTGACTGACAGCTGAAGGTTTATGGGTGTAGTTTGATGACACAACAGTTACCATCGGTTGCATAATAATTTATTGGTTTTATAACGTGACCGTATGTGGTATCTTGGTTCCAAGTGCGACCAATTTAACATTAAATTTGATTGGTTGAAAATGCGTAGTAATATACTGGTCATTATAACTGGTGCTTTTTTTTCAGACCAATCACGCTGATCTGCTTGAATCGGTATACATAAGCACTAATTACTAGTTCTCTGAGGGAATTTTCAAGCGATAACTGTAGGATAAATATCCTTGGATTGGCAATGTTCTCAGTCACACTTTTGTGTTTACTTGCCACTTCTGCCCGTGTTATAACTGCCATCTTTGAAGGCGTTGTAATACACTGATCATTGTAACTGGTGCTTGTTTACGAGACTAATCACGCTGATCTGCTTGGATTGGTAAAAATAAGCACTAATTACTAGTTCTCTGAGGGAATTTTCACGCGATAACTGTACGACAAATTTCATTGGATTGGAAATGTTCTCAGTCACACTTTTGTGTTTACTTGTCACTTCTGCCCGTATTATAACTGCCATTTTGGAAGGTTTGGGTAGTGCAGATCTGGAAGTTGTTCGTATTCGACTAGAGGAGGAGAAAGCCAAGCGACTTCTTCTTCAGAATGACGTCGAGGTGCTTATGATACAAGTTGAGGAACTGAAACGAAAATGTGATCAAAGAGACAAGCAGGGTACATAATTCTCTCTATCATCTTCATTTTTCATCGTTTATCAGTATATGTCCAATTCTTTACGGTTATATATTTTTGCGTTAGGTGTTTTTATTGTTTCCATTTGTAAAAAGGATATTCCGTTTATTTTTCCTACCAGAAATGTTGTTCATATTGTGCTCCTCGTAGAACTTATTTCACTATTTTCCCACAGGGGCTCTTATCCGACAGGGGCTCTTATCCGATCTTACAATCGACCGGTCATACATGTACTATATAATATATTATCATATAGTACATGCATTACCGATCGATTGTAAGCAATGAAACGAGCCCCTGTGTATTTACCTAGTCATCACTCTTTTTTAAAATCTGAAATCAGAATAAGGATGCAATAATGAATGCTCTGATGTTATTTACCTTCATACAATGGAATTTCCTTAAATCACATCTGAGGCGTAGCTACGGGGCAATAGGTTGTATTGAGTGATGGTAATTTTATTGATGAACATAATGGGTTTCAAAGTTGCATAGTTGGGGGGGGGGGGTGTTACGCCTCTGAAGCGTATATACCTCAATAGACCAAAAACTTACCTTTCTCGAGTCCAATATAATGAATGTGAATGTAACAAATAAATGATGGAAAGTGTATAAACACCACTAAAACCTACTATACTACGATTATTAGACATTGTTCTACTCACTCAACTGTTTCTCGTGTATATCATAATTATTTAGAAATCGAATCGGGCCTTTTAAATATTTCGATTAGTAACACGTCAACAACTGTAAAATAGTTTTTGTTGCAATAAGAGAACGATCATTTTATATTGCAGGTGCTTATGTGAATGCATCTTTGGTAACCCACGGCGTTGCCTTCACTACTACACTCCTTTCAGATACAACGTACGTATCCGAACAGACGGTGATATTTGACCATATTATAGTCAATGAGGGAAACTGCTATGATTCCTCTACTGGAAGATTCAAAGCTCCTGCGAGAGGGCTGTATTCCTTCTCTGTAACCGTATTGACGAGAGGAATTCACGTTCATTTATATATTATGAAAGACAAGGAGGAGATTGGAAGGGTGTATTCGGGAGACGGAACAGGGTCAGTCATGGTTGTAACTGTCATGGAGAAGGGCCAGGTGGTCTATGTCAAGGAAAGCCCTGGCCGTTCCGAAACTGTCCGAGGAGAGCACTGGTCGACATTCACTGGTCTACTACTCGATCGATATGATTAGATAAAATGCATCTATATCAACTTCTTCACATAGAACTTTGAAATCAATTCTTTATAAATTTGTTTTGAATCGGATTGAATTTTGCTTTTTTAAAACTTTATGTGCTAATCTGCCTTAACACATCAATTGTAATGTTTTAATAAAATTACTAGAAGGTTGGATTGTGTCTATACTTTGTGTACTGTAACCCAGAAATGGTAGTAAAATATGTGTACCCATTGTAGTGAATTTTTAATAGTAACCGAAAACCAATCTTCTTATCGTGTAGTCGGACGATTTCTTATTATTGCTCATTCACAACACAAAGGTAAGCATGTAAAACCCTGATGATATTCATCACTCGTTCCGTCCTTGTTGGAATGATATCATGAAATCATTTGTTTGTCATAACTATAGTGCCACCTTTGACAGCGCATTTTACGTCCGGAGATACCACACAGATCAAATCTTATCAGCAACTTAGGGTGGTCGTGCGTGTACTCCTAGGAATCATTTGTTTGTCGTGTAAGTTTCAGACTTTTTGTTTTGTATAGTACTACGTTTTAGTGCTACTGAATTTTATCAAACGTGTCTTGGAATAGATTGCTATAATGAAAAGTTAGTGACGAAAAATGTAGATCTTTAACAGTTATTTTAAAGCGGTTATATATTGCCAGACAAAACCGGACTTCTACATGAGATGACATGCTCACTGGTCATCAATCTTTAATGATTTGTTTTCTGATTTTTAATCAGTTTAATTAAATTTATCAAATGTTTGCGTTCTTTATTACTGGTTTTTATCGCCTCGGATAGAGTGACTCGTTTGAGCACCATCTTTGGGTAATTTGATGAAAAATTGAACTTCGATTTTCCTTTACGACGGAAGGACCTTTCGGCTCTTAAAGGTTATGAAAACTGAAGTGAGTGAAGATCAATAACTGGGTTCCATGATTTTTTTCCGTTGTCATCGACAATCGCTCTCCATGCACACCTTTCGTGCAAATATTTTCCCGATATGGTCTTCTATAGTCTGACTATATCCCTGTTTGTTTGTTGCATGATACGCTCAGACTGTAAAGGTGTTATAGACACCCTGGTCGCAATCCGGTTAGAAATTATAAATCAATGAATGAACTGAGTAAGATTTATTGACTTTTATCTTGTTTATGCTTTTCGTTACTGAAATCGACAGGGGGTACAAGCAAACGTTGATATAGTCTCAGACTATAAATGACGAGACTCAATTGGTACCAACTTTGTGTCAGCACAGTGAATGCCGTTAAGGAATCCATTGAAAAACTATTCAATTATACCGATCCAAAAAAACGTCTCGTTTACAGAGCCTTGTAGATTCATGCGTGGTAATTGATTACACTATATATTACCTATCCACATTTAACCCGTCAACTACTTCTTTATTATTAGTAGTAGTAATATATATAGTTCAGTTATATATATGTGTGGGTAGTCAGCTAATCAGTTCATATTAATGATGAAACCGCTCCGACGGCCTAGTCGTTAGAGCGTCCGCCTCGGAAGCGGGATGTCGTGGGTTCGAGCCCAGGCTGAGTCATTCCAAAGACTTACAAAAATGGTACTAACATCTACCTCGCTTGACGCTCAGCATTAGGAGGTTAGTAATAGGACTGGTCGGCCTGGTGTCAGGCTAATGTGACTGGGTGGGACATCATGCTACATGTCTGCGGCATAATACCGCAATGACAGACATAACTATAAACTGCCATGCTGTAGACATCGTAGCAATATGAATGAACACTTGTTAAACGTACATTATAAATCCCAATCACACACACACAGACACACACAGACACACACTAATGTTGAAAAGTTCGTGAATTTACCGACATAGCGATTTTATGGAATACATTGAATCTTTTGATCATGAAAACATTAATTACGAGACATCTATGAATTTCTTTGAGATTTCAAAGAAATATTCTATTTTATTCACACCTATGTGGAAAGTTAAATTTGATAATATTATATATTATGAAAGCTGCGTATCGGGTACTGTATTGAAGAGAACCCATGTCGTTTAATTGACTTAAAATAATTACGGCGAAAGATTAACGCGATTCTTTTCAGACGATGCCAACGTCTGCGTAAACTGTTCATAACTGTATGTTTGAGCCATAAACCATTTAAATGTTATCGCTGTCGCACGACATGTACACATGGAACAACGAGAATTTAACGAATCAAACATGCTATAGTGGGTCTCTACAATGGAAATGTTCTCAGTCACGAGCATCATATTTTTTTTTGTGGCCCTTATAAACCTTTCTCTTGGATAGATAGTGCACAAGTTGCGTGTTTTGCTGATATTGCCAAGACAATTCTAATTTAACACTGCATTTACAAAATGGTTTATTTAAATTGAAATAGTTTTATGTGTCAATATTAATACTTGTTTTAAAACGAATCAATTATTATATCTGTTTACCATGCTATAAATACATCTAGTGTACCATTCTATAAATATATCAGTTTGACGTGGTCGAGGAGTGTTCTGGTGCATGCAAAATAGTATAATATCTCCCCTTTTCATTCCATATCATAAACATGTATTGTACAAAGTAAACTGAGGCCCCGAGTGGTTTAAAGCGCTCACCGTTACTGATCACTGCCATCTCACCTCTGTAGGTTCGAGTCTCAGGCTCGGCTAATGCCCACATGTGAGAAAGCTTGCCAGTAGCTTCTCGTGGGTCGGTGGTTGTTTCCGGGGTTTTCCTGTGTTCTTCCTCCACCATTAATACTGGCAGCCATGTATGGCCTATCTTGTGCTGAGAAATGGCGTTAAATCCTACAACAACAACAAGAACAACAACAACAAAGTAAACTATTGCATAAATAGGTAAACTGGTACGTCTGTGTCTCTTAATTCTACTACTGATAGTACTACTACCATAACTATTACTACTAATACTACCACTACTACTAA
This sequence comes from Unio pictorum, assembly GCA_030141615.1. NCBI lineage: Eukaryota > Metazoa > Mollusca > Bivalvia > Unionida > Unionidae > Unio > Unio pictorum. The sequence goes on from JARLTB010000339.1 coordinate 18,620,152, forward strand.
TACAACTAATACTACCACTGTTACTACTACAACTAATACTACCACTACTATTACTACTACTACTAGTGATACAAAAGAAGAGGTTTTGCATCTGGTGATGGAAATGTTACACGTTTTAACGTATTCTTTGTCGCATTCGTACTTGTTAAAAAGTTAATTGTTAACTTTACGGTAGTTATGAGATAATGAGTCTACGCTCAAGATTCGTACATAACTGAAATACGGTAGTTGTCATAAAATATAGTTCCACATTCTTTTCATACATAGAGTAGCCAATACGAAATCTCGTTTCTTCTTTTGGATTAAGATGTAAATGGAGAACTCTAACACATCACATAATGTTTAAGTTTATTTCTCTTTAGCTTTATCTTTCCTAAAATGTTGTATGCTAAAATAGTACGTTAAGGTTTACAATATCCTGATCCAGAATTCTATTGTACATTCCGTGGTCAGCATATGATTTAAAATTTAAAATATACTGTCTATACTGGGGATGTTATTGCGAGTAGATAATGCGCTCTGATCTTGTGTAAAGATCATTCCGTTTTTCGGTTGGCTATGTGGTGAATACCATCGCACACAAATTCCAAACGCTCCTACTGCGACCCCCATGTCCTTAAGATCCTATTTGGGGACGGAAAGAGCCTCATATCCCATGAGGTTCTAGACCTTCAACTTGGAAGAGGTAACCGATAAATATCACACACATTCTACCAAGACGCGGCTTCAGGAATTGAAGGCATCTTCTACCCAATCACGTTTACATCACCCGTTACATTTCTGAGTTGTATACAGAGAGTTGTATCAGAGAGTTTTGCTGAATCAGACGCAAACAAATATTTCGTTTTCAAATGTCCAGCCTTGCAGATTATATACACTCAGTCGTATTCATTTATTGGGGGAACTACCACATGCAGTAGAGGTCAACATTTATTTCTGATCAGCGGTGAATGTCACCAAATGAGTACTTTACCTTTGTTATGATAGTCTTGATTTTGTTCGTTTTTTTATTAACCTCGCTTCTGAATAATTTATCTACATCTAGGTCGTAAAGTTACACCACGGTACAAAAGCAGCAACCACCTCATCATTAGTGGAGTCTCTTTATTACTGGTAATCAACCATGGTGTCGCCTGGAGAATCAGACGTCTTTTTGCCGTAAGTAGAAAATAAATGCAATGTGTTGAAATCTGTGGCAATCTAGTCTTGAAAGGTGTTCTTCACCTTATGCAGGGCGGGTTGTAAAATATCGTGTCGCCTGTTCATGGATTGTCAAACGCTTTAACTCTCACCATCACCTTACGTGATGTGACATCTGTCTTGAAAAATACTATGGTGTATGTTTGGTTTGCAGAAAATGGCTAAAACCATATAAAGAGTCTAGTCGCTCCTTCCTTCAAGAGTATTGACTCTGACACTCACCTGAAGCCAAAGTTGCATGACGCGGAATATAAACTGTTGCTTAAGACCAATCAGGCTTTTATAGATGCTTCTAGAAAAGAGTTTAGGTGTGACACCGGCATCATGATATCAATATCTGGACGTGACGTTGTTGTTGAGCGGCTTTAAAGAGTGGTTTTGGTTTGGTTCGGTGTCGTAACAAATGTCCATTTACAATTTGATTACCGGTCATCTGCATGAAATAGAATTTGTCCTTCTTGAACTGTACTCCCAAAATGCATTAAGAATGTTCGAGTTGGTTACGTTATTTTTAGCGACTATGTAGTGTCTTAAGCCTTTACAATAACGGCAAAAAAAGAAAGAAAGAACCAAAGCGAGTTTCTCCTACGGGTTAGTTAATATTGTTACTATAATATCTACCCGATGACGTCTAATCAAGGTCACTCGATTTCTGCTTCTACGAATTAAATCATTCTCTTCACCGAATATTTTATCAAGACCGATTCGATATCTTAATCTAGGATGGTGTAAAGTTATTGTTATAAATCCGTGTCGGGTTGTCTTAGGACGACCAAAGATATTTCTAAAAAGATTATAACCCATATCTCCGCTACATCAGGTTTTAACATATAAATACGAATTAACTTTATGTTGATAATGCAAGCAGATACAAAGAATCAGTGCCATTATCAACAAAGACAGCAACATAAATAGCATTTGGTTTTTGAACGAATTTATCAACGAAGACCTTTACGATGATCACAGTTAGTCAGGTTATTACAGGTTGATCCGGAAAAGGAATTTCATGGTGTAGTATCAATGCTGATGAATAAACATAATGTCAAGATACGACGAGGACATACTGCAATACACCGTGATCAGGCAATAGTTGAACGATGTAATCGAGCACTTACTGAGCGGTTAATTTTTAGATCAATATGCGAAAGAAATATTTGAAGACAAGGCATCTCGAGAATGGGTTGCAAGATTACCACGTGTGATAAATGCATTACATAATGAAATTACTCGAACAACCAACATGAAACTCATTAATGCAATCACAACAACATGTACCCGTAGAACGAAATGATTTTTCAAACAACCAGTATTAGGTAATGCTACTGTCACATATTTATATGAGCCGGGTGAACTTGAAAAAGAGCGACTGACCCTATTTTGAGTGTTACCACACACAAAATATCTAACATAGTAAGATCTCCTGGTAGACCTGTAATCTATAGATTAGATTCAACTGCTACTCAGCGTCGATTTACACGTGAACAGTTGCAAGTAATACCCGAGGATACACAATTACCACAACGATAAATTAACTAGCACCTCTACGTCTCTTACATTTAACACAGGTCAGCATCGTATCTTCACGTGTATGAGCGCGACTACTATCCTTCCTATCAACAAGAAATTGTCTTGGATGTTTACTCGAATATTGCCAATGCATTATACAATTATAGCTCGCACAGTGAATATTCTACTGTTGTTTCAGTATTATTATAAATTCAGTATTAATATCAAATTCTCTAATATTTCTCTTGTCACTTTGTTTATACCCAGCGAGTTTTATTCTTACTATATCGATTTCGCTGCTGGTGTCAGTAAAATTTAAAATAACTCTCCGAAGCTGAGATATTCTTCTAACTCGTGATACTGCGAGATAGATTAAGTTTGACCACTCGATGTGATCATCAATAATCCAAACAATTGCATCATAGATAGTAAACCCTTGAGATGAATGCATTGTCATTGCGTATCCTAGCGTCCATGGATATTTATCGGCTAACTCATCCTCGACAGCACTGATATTAACGAGAATAATATCATTTAACACGAGATTCTGTTTCTGTCTGTCCTGGAATTTCAACTTTGATATTTTGTCGTCGTGTATCAGATGGCCTATAACATGACGGTACGGACAATTCTGAAAACTTGTTCATATTTTTTCCAAATAATTGCCGCTGAAGTGTGTCTCTGACTATCTTTCTACTTGCCACTATTAAATCGTTTGGTCTCCATTTATCCCAAAAATCATTTATGGATGTTTCTGAAATTATTTAACACGCTATTCAACTTTCAATTTGATTATTCAGTTGTATTCTGATTAATTACTTGAATTCACTTGAATCTGGGTCAAGCGCTCTATGATTAGTATTAATTTATTCATCATAATCTGCAAAGTGTTTTAGCCAATCATGCGGAGATCATCCAACAAATGGCGGAAGTTGATCGCCACACATTATCACAGCCGTATTTTTCAGTAGCAACCAATCAAGAAACATGTGTAATATATCGAACTACATTTCATCCCAAATTATTATTCCGGGTATATATTTCTCACCCATTCGATCAGGAGTCCATGCGTCACCTTTATACCAAAAGAACTATAAGTACACGATTTCTGATCTCGTTGTTTCATTTCTCCTGTGAGTATCTGTGTAGAAATTAAGATAGCTAAATCTGAATTCTGTCTAATTAATTCAATAACACGAGTTGTCTTTCCGAATGCTCTTGATCATTTTCAATAAACAGTCTTATGTCTGCATAATGGATCGGATATAGATGGAGCCGTTGACATTTGTCGAGTCAATATATCTGATCAATAAGTATCCACAATTTCAACATCTGTGGATTTAGAATAATCACATAACATTTCTATTTTTATTCTCCGTGATCTCCACTGCCCATAAGCGTTTGTAAAACTTAGCCATTGATTCTGTATATTTGCTATCGATATAAAATGAATATGTTGCAACTCTAGCTGCGGTGTCAAGGAATCTATTTGCCATTGATAGTAAGTTTATATAAACATAAGCGAGCATAGATGGTCTTAGATGTATATGCCGAGAGGAGACGTCATCGATATAATCAACAATTGTGCCGAACTTTTTCCCGTCACACAAGTAAGCTTTCTCTCCACTTACAAGTATAGTTCTCGCTGTCGCATCTGCGATTATAAAATCATATTCAGCATCATCTAGAATTAATTGTTCATAATGTCGATTATGATCATATGCACGACCTTGAGCAAAGTTACCGATTATTCGTCATCCGAGATCTTTTACGGCGCTATCACTAATATCATGTCTACGCTGAAATATCTCCTTAAATTGCTTACTAATATAGTCCTCGGAAAGATCGGAAGAATTGTCTTTGTAATCGTTACTAATCGTATAAAAACTAGGTTGTTGTGGTTGTGGTAACCAATGTTCAGTCTGCTTCTTATATGATATTATTATCTCGCCGACAATCAGCGATATCAGCATTTTACAATCATACATACAACGTAAGAAAACTATTGGTGCCCAGTATTTCTTAAAGAAATGTCTACCAAGCCAACAATAACAAATCGGATGGAGTCATTTAGCAAGTTCAAATGATATAATACAAGCGAATTCGGTGAGATCAAAATCGGGTCACGGTGCGGTTTTTGATACTCTTGTCATCTCGTGCATGGGGTTTCCAACCGTGCAAAATAAACATGGCACTCATCCATTCCAAGAAAAATTCCAGGATAACACGAGACCATATCAACCGAAATAACATCTTTATAATCATATTTAGTATTCCATAATCCATTGTGTCCGTGTTGAAAGCAACTTGATTGTACATGATCGAGAAATTCAAATCGTGTTGGCTTCCACGAATTCTTTTCCCGATCAAAGTGAATTGCAACTGACGGAACTGTAAAATAATTTCTAAATAATTCATCAATACTCTCTGTTGAATATATCTGCGCGAGCTTCTTCATTTATTCATGAACAGATTATCGACGATATATTTCACCGTTAGGTCTTACAAACTGATCCAACTTACAACCTGGTTCATCGTCGGAACTCTAAAATAACCATAGGATCGTTTTTACTTAACGCGTAAATAAAATCAAACATGTTTTCCTTAGAGTTCTTTGGGGGGGGGATACAATCTTACAGTTCGATCGCGTGGACAGATTGTTACTGCGTTGGTCCACTCGTGGGATTTATGATCAATGATATTCATTGGAGCTTCTCCTTTTTGAATATTTTTTTCGAATCGTATAAATTCTCACCTGTTATAATTTTTACTATTATTTTAAATTTTAGTATCTTTTCTAATTTTTATAGATCATTAACCGTAGCTCCGGTATTTTTACTAATTCAGCCCACTCGATTTTTTTTCTACGTCGTAGATCCGTCAGACCGTTTCAACGCATCGCTTTTATAAAATAATCTGTTACCTGCTCAGCGACACAATTTATCCTTGAAAATTTCATTGGTTTCAAATTTTCAATACTGGGATTTCATTTATCGGATAAATTCAATAAAAAACCGCGATTACAGGATAAGCTCGCTCATAATACGGTTTGTCAATACCAGCCAATATTCCTGGTTAGGAATATTTACTCAGTTTTTACTGTTTCTGCTAGTACCATATCTTTTACTGTGAAAAAAAATCCGATTATCGAAATAGGTATTTATGTTTGCCGCTCGTTTGTCATTCATCGTAGCATTAACACTATTATTGATTCGGAATGTTGACCATACGTGAGATGCGCCATCACTGCTGAACTCTTTCTTGGCATCATGAATTATATTTTTATTCTTCATATTCAACAAGAATATGTTTTGGTAAGTCAGGAGGTATTATATCGACATTCAAATTCGTTTTCCAAGGATTGATTTTCGATAATCTCTCAAACTCATCTATGCTATAATTAAGACAAGTATTTAAATAAGAAATATTATATATACAATGACTCAAACGATGAATCAGTGCAGGTGGTTCATGATAGGGTCTTGAACTCCTTGGAATAAATCATGTATAAATGAATTCTGCGGATATCATTCACAAAGTGTGCGGCGAGGAATATTAGGTCCGAACCGTGTTTACAATGTGTTGCTGGAGCTAGAGGAAAAGCACAGCTTTATGTGCATTGTGGTCGTAAGCGATATCGAGAGCATAAACGGTATTATCATCATAGAAATAACGACCTTGACAGAGTCAAGGATAAAATTATGAGAACCGCAGAGATTATATATCAAGATTCTCAAGTAACAATCCAGACAAGTAATGATTTAAACAAATATCAAGCACTGTCAATAATACTGGTTATCCCTGATTCACTGCTGGAAAAATATATCTTTATCACAAAATAATATACGAATGTTTCAATGGGGAGATCAAAGATGGTAATGTGATCGATCACATTAACGGTTTGAAAAAGCTAAAATGATTTATATAATCTCAAATATGTCATACAAAGTCAGAATTAAGTATATAGGTTTACAGGAAGGTATAAAAAAAAATGCGAAACCTATGAAATCCATCACATAAACTGGTGAAGTAAACATATTTAAATCTGTGTCCGTAGCAGGTACATATTTTGATATGAGCCGAAATGGATATATTTTAACCCAGAAAATATTACCAAATCCGCCTTCTCTAAAATATATAGAGATAAAATTCGGTTTTAATTTATAGACTAAACAGAGACCGGCAAATGGTGGGTAATGACTGTCATGTATCCTTATTCAGTAAGTCAGAGTTATCTCGCTTGTTACTGTCAATCTTGAAGGGTATTTTTGTTCGTTAGAAGAATATCTGATTCATCATTCTAAACTCTGTCAAGCATGGAGTTAACTATAATGTATATTAACCAAGACGGTACAAAGCCAACAACTGTTTTTAGTCACCTGTATTCACTCCTGAATACACCACTTCTTGACTGACTGATAAATTTTCACTGCCTCTTTTATAGTCCCGATAAAACCCTCACAGAGAATTCTTAAGAAAATTTGGAAGAAGTGGACGAATTTATCAGTGGGTCAGTAATGTTAAGTTTCTGTTACTTGTTTTAAGACATCGAATCGTAAAGGTAAGGAGAAAAATTAGTACTACTAACGCTTTAACGAATACTCACAAGACTACTGATATATGATCAAAGACATGAAGAATACGACAATATAAGAATAGACTGATTAATAAATCGAGTTATCTCAGATTTACTGCTGAAAAATATATTTGTCACCAACTAATATACGAATGTTTCAATGAGGTGATCAAAGATGAGTCGAGATGTAGGTTTAAATTCTAACTGCTTCAATGGTGTGATCAACGATAAGTCGAGTTGTACATTTAAGTTTTAATGTGGGAGTCAAACACAAAGATTGGCAAAGGTCTGATTAGAATCATTGTTTCGGGAAAGACAAGGGTAGCCCTGCATATTCGTGTACCGAGCTATGCATTCCGTCACTCGTTGTTTCTCCTCCAGTTCCTCCTTGTCCCTCAGTCTTTACTTGACCCTTATCTGGTTTTGGTTTGGGGCATTCCTGCTGCTGCTTTATCGTTTTTTCCTTCTTGTTCCACGCCCTTTTGATTTTATAATCTCGTTCTCCATCACACTACTAATCAATCTGATTAAAATCAGATCTAAACTGTAAAACATGAAGATATGTTAGCGACCACTTAGGGTCATGTTCTGGAAACCTGTTGTTTTTACCATAATTGATAATTTCTACCAACTAATCAGATAAAGTCTTTTATCTTCTCGTTCTGAGACGGAGCAGTGCGGACGAAAAGCATAACTGTGAACCAAACTATTTGATTCACTTTACGATTTTTGAAACCTACATTTCCGTTGGCTCCATAAGTGGTTGTCATCGTATCTTCATGTAGGACAAAGGAGATCTGATTTCAATTAAATTGCTTCATTGTTTAAACCATTAGGTGCTGTAGTTATCTCAATTTGTCACGAGGTGCTCTCTACCCTGTAGAATGCAACGGTTTATTTTGACTTTACAATTTTACAGTGGTCTGCCATTCTTGCAAATCGATTACATAGAAGTAAAATGCACATCTGGAGTTCTATTCTATTTTTAGAACATTTCCTCCTCTCATTTTGGTGGTGATAGAAAAGTTATATTCATGCATTTTTGGTATGGATTTAAAGGTAATTGTTTATTCTAGAGAATATGAGTTCTGAGAGTGATTAGTTGTCTGTGTTTATTTCGGCGACAGTGCACAGTGTGTACTTAGGCCTTAATGATGATCCGGAAGTGAAATCTGTGTTCTGTTTACATGCTGCTCTGTTTACAGTGCAGCCTCTCTAAAAAAATTCCTGTTAACCTTTGACAAGAACTTTACCGTGAAGTCATCTTTGGAGGTAGTTTAGATTAACCTATGATTTGTTTTGACTGTCATGCAATGGAAAGGTCAGTACTGAGAAATAAATGTAGAGAACATATAGTGAAATGAATTGTGATGTTTTGTCCATCTGTATATAGTCTACTGGTGCATTAAAACTGAATTGGAGGTCATACCTAACACAACCCAACCCACGTGACATATTTCAGACATGGTGTAGTTTGTATCTACCAATGGCAATACTGAGCTGTGGATTTATTTGTGTTACCTGCATATATTATTTAATATAAACTGTACAAAAATTTAACATTGTTCCGATCAAGATTGTATCATGTTGTATTTCATGTTTACATTGATTTGGAAGGGTTTATCTTTCTATTGTTTTTGTGCAATTCATTTAACACTGTCTCGAAAATTTGCCTTATATCTGCACTAGATAGCTATTATTGAAGTGATGTGACGTAAGCCGCTACACCATATATATTATAAGGCAGTTCATATTATGTGACGTTCAGATTGAAGTATTGCAATAACATATTTTCATACAAACATATCATCACTCAAACGAATATGCTATCGCGGACGATATATGACGGATTTAAGATTTTGTTGTTGTGGAAAAGAAATGAGAAAGACATAAAAAAAACACCGCCACCCCACCCCACCCCAATCAAAAAGCAAGCAGTTAGAAGAGATCAGTTTACCAATATTTTGAGCAGTATCTGTTTTTTTGTAAAAAGAGGTATACATTTCCCTATAAGTGAAATTTAGATTTTGAGGCATATTAACCTTTAGTAGCTTCACATATCCAACTCTACTGACATCCGTCTCGAGGGCAAAGGTACAATAATGTTAATGTGGAACTGCTTAAACTCATTTACTAGTCCTCCATTTGTGGAATGAGGGTCTCGGGATCATGTTGTGATTGCTGGAACTGTTGTTGTCTATGAAAGAAAAGTATTGTGCTTTTTGTTGTTTTTCCTATATCCGCTCCTTTTACGCATCGTCTACTTGTACGTCGAAGACATCCCACATCAAATGGTTTACCAGTTTGAATGTCATCACATTTTTCTTGATGGTGATTTGTTTTTAATTACTTGTAATTGTAGTTCTTCAAACCAGTCAAATAGGTCCTTTACTCTCATTATTTTGGACTTTAGATTTATAAAATAAAACAAAACTTGCTGGAAATTTTCGATTTGACTTTTTCTCTTGCGGTTGTAAGGTTGTCAATGGATGGCGTAACCTGATGATAATTACGAACTTGGTGAATAAATATACTCAACAAACATCAACGAGCATATCATTTACATTACAAAAGTCTGTTTGATGCCAAGCTAGAAAAGGACCAGAAAAGGATCATCAGGTACCTGAATCATGCAAAATTGTCCATTGTTTTTATTTAGGTGGAACCTGTCGCTATTGGCCAATTTTGTGTAAGCCATTCATTTGTCAAGTTACAATTGATTTATTTCATTTACAATTAGAGTTTAGTGATTAGAGGTTGCATAATGTGCGCTATGTGTCAACGTATAAACATTTCTCTTTCTTGATAAATCAGGAAGTTTTAGAGTTTATTTGTAACTTTTCGTTGAACATTTTCTCCATCTGTCGATATAAGGTCTTATAAATTGAAATGAATTTCCGCATACTTTTAAAATGATAAATGCGGTAATTTAAAGTTAACCCTCACCCCTCAAAGTTGTATTCGTAATTATTAAGAAAATTGAAGTCAATTCTCGTTGACAGGCATATAAATACTTTATATACCGTATGCAAGAAAACATGGGTTGTTATTTAGACAGTTGGGATTAGTTATCAATTTAACGTAATTTGTTCCAACGGAATAATCATTTTAATTGTATTATTCTCGCCATGGATACTAATGGAACAATGAACTTCACCGGGTCACAATTATATAGCATGTTTTATCATTCTCACCGATTGGGCTTAGAATACGTATTTTGTATGTGTTAAAAAAAAACTAAACTGTAATTTGGCCATTTATCTACAATACGGTCTATGGAAATATGATAATATTTCTCTGTCAATAATAATATCTCTTTTTAGAATCATTCAAGAATGCTTACATTTCCAAGATTACCTCTAAATGATAATTGACCGCGCGTGACTTGGTGAATGCCGTATAATATGGTGAAGATATACGTTTTTACCTCTATAGGAAAAATTAGTGTCATACAAAGTAAATTATCACTCTAGTAGTTACGTTCGCGTCTCTACAAACAAACAACAATAAACACTTTTTGCAAGTGACGATGGAAAGTTTAGGAGGTTTAATAGTTTATTTGTTTAAAACATACTTGTAAATCAGAACTTTAAAATAATAAGTTTGTTGAACTAGCAATATAAAGTATGAACGCACAAGAAGTGTAAATGATTGACTTTATGTAAATTTAGTGTGATTACTGTAGCTGTCATTTAATCTAGTTCGATATTCTCTCCTTTAGTTCAGTGGCTAACGCTAATACGAAACAGTTTTTCTTATGTTGGAGTAACATAAAAAATGAATGATCTGGTACATCACTAGTTAACAATTAATTTATTTCCGTAGAATACAAAATGTAAATCTGAAAATGAACTTATATTGTTTTTTAACTAAATTCCAAAGAGTCCGAAAAGTTCTCTGACAAGTCGAAATGTAAGAAGTTCCAACTGATCTTCAGTGTTATTCCAAATTCATGTCGGGATTGAATTTGCTGATGCGCCTGTAGTTTCGAAAATACTAATGTGCCATTGGCCTGGTCTCTGATGATGTGCTAAGTCTTTGGATGAATCACAATAATATAATAGGAAATATCTTCGTCTGAATTCACTATTATTTCAAATTAATGTTCCAGTTCATGAATATTTTTAAACACATTGCTATTCCAGTGAGTAATAATTTAAATAAATAAATCCAACCAAATGAAAACCTGAAGATAACAATAAGACTGACTTTGTTTCAGATCTTAAGGCAAGACTGGTTAGCCGAATTCAAGATCGCCCATGTGCGATTTGGTTACTGGTTATCTGTTGAAGAAAATAGATATTATGTTAGCCATTACTGCACTAGCTCAAGCGCAAATGGAATGCATGCATTGTGATATTGTTGCTGCGACGTAAGCAGTGTCATCAGCCTCTCTGTTTCAAATTACATATGAAACTCTGTTTCTTTCTTTACTGTCAAACATATTTTGCACAGCAAGGTACCAGTGGACATGCCATGATATGTCTGATGTGAAATCATGGATGACATGTAACAAGGTGGATATTCATGATGATAAAACTGAGGCCATTTTGATCACAACACAAAGACTTTCTCATTCACATCCTTTACCACAAACAGTAAACATCAACAACACCAACATTAAATTGACAGTCAGTGCGAAACCTAGGTGTTACTCTAGACAGTATTCTCACATTCCACCAACATGTCATGAATATATGCAAGGCTGCATAATATGAGCTGAGACACATCAGCTCCATTTGCAAAAATCTTTCAGTTGATGCAAATAAAACACTTGTGTGTTCATTAGTACTTTCAAGACTGGACTATTGTAAATGAATTCTGTCTGATTCGTCTCAATATCTACTCCAGAAACTTCAAAACGTTCAAAACACAGCAGCACGGATCAACCTTAGAGTACCACGATCAGAGCACACCTTCCCACTGCTCGGTACCCTACACTGACTACCCATTCGATCCCGAATCAAACACAGCATTTGCTCCCTTGCTAAATTTCTCTGACGGACTCCAGTCCAAAATATATATGTGCCTAAGTTTTACATATGTGTCTTGTGCGTGAACTTTTATATATGTGTTTTGTGCGTGAACTTTTATATGTGTCTTTTGCGTAAAGTTCTATTCATGTCTCGTGTGTGAAGCTGTAATTATGTCTCATGCGCAAAATTCTACATGACCAGTGCATTAAATTGTCCGTGGTATATATATATATATATATATATATATATATATATATATATATATATATATATATATATATATATATATATATATATATATATATATATATATATATACATATATATATATATATATATATATATATATATATATATATATATATATATATATATATATATATATATATATATATATCACTTAACACTATCCCTTTTGATTTCTGCGTGGATAAGGACTTCGTTCAGATCAATACACTCATTGTTTATTAACCAACAGTTAATTGCGTGGCAGAAACAACTTAAAGGTTGGTGTCTCAGACGTAATTGCACAGTATTTCACACATAAAGAGGGTTGAGGTTCTTGTGGAATTCCGAATAAACAACTTATTAACTGACAGCTGAAGGTATATGGGTGGAGTTTAAAGACACAACAGTTGCGATTGGTTGCACAATAATTTATTGGTTTTATGACGTTACCGTATGTGGTATTTTTGTTCAAGTGCGACCAATTTAACATTAAATTTGATTGGTTGAAAATGTGTAGTAATACACTGATCATTATAACTGGTACTTGTTTATGAAACCAATCACGCTGATCTGCTTGGATCGGTATAAAAAAGCACTAATTTCTAGTTCTCTGAGGTAATTTTCACGCGATAACTGTAGGATAAATATCGTTGGATTGACAATGTTCTCTGTTACACTTTTGTGTTTACTTGCCACTTCTGCTTGTGTTATAACTGCCATCTTTGAAGGCGTCGGTAGGGCAGATCTGGAAGTTGTTCGTATTCGACTAGAAGAGGAGAAAGCGAAGCGACTTCTTCTTCAGAATGACGTTGAGGTGCTTATGCTACAAGTTGAAGAACTGAAACGAAAATGTGATCAAAGGGACAAGCAGGGTACATAATTCTCTCTGTACATAATCATTTATCAGTATATCTCCAATTCTTTACGGTTATATATTTCTGTATTAGGTGGTTTTGTTTGTTTCCATTTGTAACATGGATGTTGCGTTTATTTTTCCGTCAAGAAATGTTGCTCGTATTGTGCACCTCGTAGATCTTATTTCACTATTTACCCACAGGATCTCTTAACCGATCTTACCATCGACCGGTCATACATGTACTATATAATATATTATCATATAGTACATTCATTACCGATAGATTGTAAGCAACGATACGAGCCTTTCTGTATTTACCTAGTCAACACTCTTTTTATCTTAAATCAGATGAAGGATTCAATAACGAATCATCTGATGTTACTTACCTTCATACAATGGAACTTCCTTAAATCACATCTGAGGCTTAGCTACGTGGGAATAGGTTGTATTGAGTGATGGTGATTTTATTGATCAAAATAATGAGTTTCAGGATTCGGGGGTGGGGTGGAAGCACATATACCTCAATAGACCAAAAACTTATCTTACTCGAGTCCAATATAATGAATGTGAATGTAACAAATAAATGATGGAAAGTGTATAAACAACTCTAAAACCTACTATACTACGATTATAAGACATTGTTCTACTCACTCAACTGTTTCTCGCGTATATCATAATTATTTAGAAATCGAATCGGGCCTTTTAAATATTTCGAATAGTAACACGTCAACAACTTTAAAATAGTTTTTGTTGCAATAAGAGTAACGATCATTTTATATTGCAGGTGCTTATGTGAATGCATCTTTGGTAACCCACGGCGTTGCCTTCACTGCTACACTCTCTTCACTCACAAAGTACGTATCCGAACAGACGGTGATATTTGACTATGTTAAAGTCAATGAGGGAAACTGTTATGATTCCTCTACTGGAAGATTCAAAGCTCCTGTGAGGGGGATGTATTCCTTCTCTCTAACCGTATTGACCGGAGGACCGAGCGTTCATTTATTTATAATGAAAGACAAGGCGGAGATTGGTAGGGTGTATTCGGGAGACGGAACAGGGTCAGTCATGGTTGTAACTGTCATGGACAAGGGTCAGTTGGTCTATGTCAAGGAAATGCCTGGATATTCCGAAACTGTTCACGGATACCACTGGTCGACATTCACTGGTCTACTACTCGATCGATATGATTAGATACAATGCATCTATATCAACGTCTTAACATAGAACTTTGAAAGCAATTGTTTATAAATTTGTTTTGAATCGGATTGAATTGGACTTTTTCAAAACTTTATGTGCTAATCTGTCGTAACACATCAATTGTAATGTTTTAATAAAATTACTAGAAGGTTAGATTGTGTCTATACTTTGTGTACTATAACCCAGAAATGCTAGTAAAATATTTATACCCATTGTAGCGAATTTTTAATAGTAACCGAATACCAATCTTCTTATCGTGTAGTTGGACGATTTCTTATTATTGCTCATTCACAACATAAAGGTAAGCATGTAAAACCCTGATGATAGTAATCACTCGTACCGTCCTTGATGGAATGATATCATGAAATCATTTGTTTGCCATTTCTATAGCGCCACCTGTGACAGCACATTTTACAACTGGAGATACCACACAGATCAAATCTTTGTACTCATGCAGACTGGAGAGCTAATAAAAAGTACAGTCCCATATCTTAGCCAACGATGGCTTACGAACCATGCATGGAATGTGTTGATGCGTATTTATACATTTATTGTTCGTATATTATTACAAAGTACGCAAGGACAGGAGCACTTGAGATCGAGTGAAAGTTTTTTCCTGGTCAAGATGAACAATAAACCTCACTTACAATGAATGCCTCATCCACGTACATAAGAAGCACGATAATGACATTATAATATTCTGATGTCGTTTAATCTGGCAACAGCATGAATATATGTAAACACTTGTATATACATGTTATTTCTACAAAATTTTAATTCCATAATATGAGATATAAATTGCTAAAAATTGTTTGAGGTACGGCATTGTGGGATTGTTGTGCTTACTCAGTCTGATGAAAATCAGATTGTCACTGTCTTGAGTGAAGAACTGAAATCGGCCTTTTAAGGGTCATGTTCCGGTGACTTTTGAATTAACTAATTGACTACAGCTTTGAGAAATTTGAAAGTAAAGTTAATTTAAAAAGTAAAGTTAATCAGACTCATCATGCTTTGATGTCATACTGCCTAGTCTCCCCAAAGCGAAGATATAAGGCTTCATCTGATTGGCTGATAAAACTAGTTATTGTGGTAAAAATGTTGGTCACCAGAACATGACCACTAAGCCGTCGCTGTCAGATCTTCACGTATTACAGAGCAGATCAGATTTGCAATCACATTGGTGCTTACACAGAAGGTTTCAAGAAAACTGCTGTTAGTAGTTAATAATTATTATTAAAGTAAAATATGATTTTAAGATAGGGAAATTAATTTTTAATATGAACTAAAAAAGGAAACTAGCTGATTTCCCTGGAAATAGATCCCATAAAAAAATGTATTTTTCCAAAGACGTTTCCGTATGAAATAACTGTACGCAACATTAGTTAGAAACTAAAACTAATTTCATTTTATCGTTGTCGCTGCTGATGTGCTACTGGATGTAGGAAAAGAGATCTGATTGGACCAGAGCTTTAAATGGGCACATAGAAGGGAAACGTTTTTCATGAATTAGCCGAAGCATATTAGCGTCGTCTTAATAGAAGTTTTCTCTTGGATAGAACGTAGAAAGGATCCGACATGTCTTGCCGGTATTATCAACAAACCATATTCTCTTGACTATATATTAACATGACGGCGTGTGGGAATTAACATTTTTGTGTGTTAACTATAGTAAAAAGTACAAACAGTATAAATTGAAGTTCAACCCCCATATTGTCCGTTTTATCAGCAACTTAGGGAGATCGTGCTTATACTCTTACGAATCATTTGTTTGTCGTGTAAGTTTTAGACTTTTTGTTTTGTATAGTACTACGTTTTAGTGCTCCTGAATTTTATAAAACGTGTCTTGGAATAGATTGCTATAATGAAAAGTTAGTGACTAAAAATGTAGATATTTAACAGTTGTTTTACAGCGGTTATATATTGCCAGGCAAAACCGGACTTCTACATGAGACTACATGCTCACTGGTCATCAATCTTTAATGATTTCTTTTCTGATTTTTTTAATCAGTTTAATTCAATTTCTCAAATGTTTCCTTGCTTTATTACTGGTCTTTATCGCCTCGGATAGATTGACTCGTTTGAGCACCATCTTTGGGTAATTTGATGAAAATTTGAACTTCGATTTTCCTTTACGACGGAATGACCTTTATTTAGCCTCTTAAAGGTTATGAAAAGTGAAGTGAGGGAAGATGAAGAACTGGGTTCCAGGATGTACTTCCCTTGTCATCGACAATCGCTCTCCATGCACACCTTTCGTGCAAAGATTTTCCCTATATGGTCTTCTATAGTCTGATTATATCCCTGTTTGTTTGTAACATAAGACGCTCAGACGGTAATGTTTTTATGGACACCCTGGTCGCAATCCGGTTAGAAATTATAAATCAATGAATGAACTGAGTAAGATTTATTGACTTTTTATCTTGTTTATGCTTTTCGTTACTAAAATCAGGAAGTGGGATACAAACAAACGTGGATATAGTCTCAGACTATAAATGACGAGACTCAAATGGTACCAACTTTGTGTCAGCACAGTGAATGCCGTTAAGGAATCTATTGAAAAACTATTCAATTATACCGATTCAAAATAACTTCTCGTTTACAGAGCCTTGTAGATTTATGCGTGGTAATTGATTACACTATATATTACCTATGCACATTTAACCCGTCAACTACTTCTTTATTATTATTAGTAGTAATATATATAGTGCAGTTATATATGTGTGGGAAGTCAGTTAATCAGTTCTTATTATTGTTGAAACCGCTCCGATGGCCTAGTGGTTAGAGCGTCCGCCTCGGAAGCGGGATGTCGTGGGTTCGAGCCCAGGCTGAGTCATTCCAAAGACTTACAAAAATGGTACTAACATCTACCTCGCTTGACGCTCAGCATTAGGAGGCTAGTAATAGGACTGGTCGGCCTGGTGTCAGGCTAATGTGACTGGGTGGGACATCATGCTACATGTCTGCGGCATGATGCCCCAGTGCCAGATATAACTATAAACTGCCATACTGTAGACATCGTAGCAATGTGAATGAACAATCGTTAAATGTACGTTATCAATCCCAATCACACACACAAACACACACACACACACACACACACACACACACACACAAATTAATGTTGAAAAGTTCGTCAATTTACCGATATAGCGATTTTATGGAATACATTGAATCTGTTGATCATGAAAACATGAATTACGAGACTACTATGAATTTCAAAGAAATATGCTATTTTATTCACACCTATGAGGAAAGTTAAATTTGATTATATTATAGATTATGAAAGCAGCGTATCTGGGACTGTACTGAAGAGCACCAATGTCGTTTAATTGGCTTAAAATAATTACGGCGAAAGATTAACGCAATTCTTTTCAGACGATGCCAACGTCTGGGTAAACAGTTCATAACTGTATGTTTGAGCCATAAAATATTTAAATGTTTTCAGTTATCACTGTCGCATGACAAGTACACCTGGATGCCAACGTCTATGTAAAATGTACATAACTGTAGGTTTGAACCATAAATCATTTAAATGTTATCGCTGTCGCGCGACATGTACACCTGGAACAACGAGAATTCAGCGAATCAAAAATGCTATAGTGGGTCTCTACAATGGAAATGTTCTCAGTCACGAGCATCATATTTTTTTTTGGTCCCTTATAAACCTTTCCTCTTGGATAGATAGTGCACAAGTTGCGAGTTATGCTGATATTGCCAAGACAATTCTATCTTAACACTGCATTTACAAAATGGTTTATTTAAATTGAAATAGTTTTATGTGTCAATATTAATACTTGTTTTAAAACGAATCAATTATTATATCTGTTTACCATGCTATAAATACATCTAGTGGACCATTCTATAAATATATCAGTTTGACGTGGTCCAGGCGTGCTCTGGTGCATGAAAACTAGTATAATATCTCCCCATTTCATTCCATATCATAAACATGTATTGTACAAAGTAAACTGAGGCCCCGAGTGGTCTAAAGCGCTCACCGGTACGGATCACTGCCATCTCACCTCTGTGCGTTCGAGTCTCAGTCTCGGCTAATGACCACATGTGAGAAAGCTTGCCGGTAGCTTCTCGTGGGTCGGTGGTTGTTTCCGGGGTTTTCCTGTGTTCTTCATCCACCATTAATACATGCCGCCATGTATGGTCTATCTTGTGCTAAGAAATGGCGTTAAACCCTACAACAACAACAAGAACAACAACAACAAAGTAAACTATTGCATAAATAGTTAAAATGGTACGTCTGTGTCTCTAAATTCTACTACTGATACTACTACTACCATAACTATTACTACTAATACTACAACTACTACTACTACAACTAATACTACCACTACTATTACTACTACTACTAGTGATACAAAAGAAGAGGTTTTGCATCTGGTGATGGAAATGTTACACGTTTTAACGTATTCCTTGTCGCATTCGTACTTGTTAAAAAGTTAATTGTTGAAACATAACTTTGCGGTAGTTGTGAGATAATGAGTCTACGCTCAAGATGCATACATAACTGAAATACGGTAGTTTTCATAAAATATAGTTCCACATCCTCTTCATACATAGATTAGCCAATACGAAATCTCGTTTCTTCTTTTGGAGTAGGATGTAAAATGGAGAACTCTGGCACATCACATAATTTTGAAGTTTATTTCTCTTTAGCTTTATCTTTCCTAACATGTTGCATGCTAAAATGATAAGTTAAGGTCTACAATATCCTGATCCAGAATTATATTTTACATTTCTTGTCCAGCCTATGATTTAAAATTTCAAATATACTGTCTATACTGGGGATGTTATCGCGAGTAGATGACGCGCTCTGATACAGTGCCTTGTGTAACGACCATTGCGTTTTTCGGTTTGCTATGTGGTGAATACCCTCGCACACAAATTCCAAGCGCCTACTGCGACCCCCATGTCCCTTAAGATCCCACTTGGGGATGGAAAGAAGCTCATATCCCATGAGGTTCTAGACCTTCAACTTGGAAGAGGTAACCGATAAATATTACACACATTCTACCAAGACGCGGCTTCAGGAATTGAAGGCATCTTCTCTACCCAATCACGTTTACATCACCCGTCACATTTCTGAGTTGTATACAATGGCCTGCATCTCTGCTGATGTGTCTAAAATCAGAGAGTTTTGCTGAATCAGACACAAAAAATATTTCGTTTTCAAATGTCCAGCCTTGCAGATTATATACACTCAGTCGTATTCGTTTATTGGGGGAACTACCACATGCAGTAGAGGTCAACATTTATTTCTTATCAGCGGTGAATGTCACCAAATGGGTACTTTACCTTTGTTATGATAGTCTTGATTTTGTTCGTTTGTCTAAATTAACCTCGCTTCGGAATAATTCATCTACATCTAGGTCGTAAAGTTAGATCACGGTATGATATAAAAGCTGCAACCACCTCATCATTAGTGGAGTCTCTTTATTATTGGTAATCAACCATGGTGTCGCCTGGAGAATCAGACGTCTTTTTGCCGTAAATAGAAAAGAAATGCAATGTGCATTTGAAATCTGTGGCCCGCTATCTAGTCTTGCAATGTGTTCTTCACCTTATCCAGGGTGGGTTGTAAACATTCGTGTCGCCTGTTCATGGATTGTCAAACGCTTTAACTCTCACCATCACCTTACGTGATGTGACATCTGTCTTGCAAAATACAATGGTGTATGTTTGGTTTGCAGAAAATGGCTGAAACCATATAGAGAGTCCAGTCACTCTTTCCTTCAAGAGTGTTGACTCTGACACTCACCGGAAGCCAAAGTTGCATGACGCGGAATATAACCTGTTGCTCAAGGCCAATCAGGGTTTTATAGATGCTTCTCAAAAAGAGTTTAGGTGTGACACCGGCATCATGATATCATTATCTGGACGTTACGTTGATGCTTAGCGGGCTGTAAAGAGTGGTTTTGGGCTTGGTTCGTTGTCTTGACAAATGTCCATTTACAATTTGATTACCGGTCATCTGCATGAAATATAATTTGTCCATCTTGAACTGTACTCCCAAATTGCAGAAAGAATGTTCGAGTTGGTTACGTTATTTTAGCGACTAAGTAGTGTCTTCAGCCTTTACAATTTGAGATGATATATGTCGCTCGGTTTCTTTCCTCTCGGAAAGCTTGTATTTTTCTTCTCTCACACTAAATCTTAACTAGATCCTGTCATTAACGTTAGTGCTATGCGACTGTAGTCTTCAGTTTTTAAAATCAATAAACCTTTCGTATTAAGCAGGGGATCTAAAACGGTTTGATGGCTGGGTACCATTTCTTAACGCTAGGATAATTTGCATGTGTAATTAATGATTCAAGGTGTATATATAACTGCACACTCCAGATTGTGGAGTGGGTGTGTGTTTTTAGCCTGTTCAAAGACTTAAAGGAATGAAAATGTTCTTTTGACATTACGTCCACTGACGTGGAAATGAGAGAAGAACCATTTCGTTGTATAAAGACAGTAACTCCAGCAGCAGAAAAGGCGAGCCCACATTGATTTAGAAACGTCTATTTGCTAATCTAACACTTCCTACAAAACCGAAAAATAACGGCAAAAAAGAAAGAAAGAACCAAAGCGTCTAACTAATCGAGAGTTTCTCCTACGGGTTAGTTAATTTTGTTACTATTTTTTTTTGTCGTTTGGTTTTATTATTATGCATGTAATTTCTACCCGATGACGTCTCATCGAGGTCACTCCATTTTTGCTTCTACGAATTAAATCATTCTCTTCATCGAGTATTTTATCAAGGCCGATTCGATATCTTGATCTAGGATCGTGTAAAGTTATTGTTATAAATCCGTGTCCGGATGACTTAGCACGACTAAAGATATTTATAAATAGATTATAACCCATATCTCCGCTACACCAGGTCTGCACATATAAAAATGGGTTAACTATATGTTTATATTGCAAGCTGATACAAAGAATCAGAGCCATTATCAACAAAGACAGCAACAGAAATAGCTTTTGGTTTGAACGAATTTATCAACGAAGACTTTTACGATGAACACAGCTATTACAGGTTGATGCGGACAAGGAATTTCAGGGTGTAGTATCATCGCTGATGAAACAAGATAAGGTCAAGATACGATGAGGACATAATGCAATACACCGTGATCAGGCAATTGTTGAACGATGTAATCGAATACTTACTGAGCGGTTAATTGTATATCAATACGCGAAAGAAATAATTGAAGAAAAGGCATCTCGAGAATGGGTTGCAAGATTACCACGTGTGATAAATGCATTAAATAATTAAATTACTCGAACAACCAACATGAAACTCATTCATGCAATCACAACAACATGTACCCGTAGAAAGAAATGATTTTTCGAAACAACCAGTATTAGGTAATGCTTCTGTCAGATATTTATATGAGCCGGGTGAACTTGAAGGTGTAAGAAAAGAGCGACTGACCCTATTTTGAGTGTTACCACACACAAAATATCTAACATAGTAAGATCTCCTGGTAGACCTGTAATCTATAGATTAAATTCAACTGCTCCTCAGCGTCGATTTACACGTGAACAGTTGCAAGTAATACCCGAGGATACACAATTACCACAACAATCACTTAACTAGCACCTCTACGTCTATTACATTTAACACGGGTCAGCATCGTATTTTCACGTGTATGTGCGCGACTACTATCCTTCCTATCAACAAGAAATTGTCTTATATGTTTACTCGAATATTGCCAATGCATTTTACAATTATAGCTCGCACAGTGAATATTCTACTGTTGTTTCAGTATTATTATAAATTCAGTATTAATATCAAATTCTCTAATATTTGTCTTGTCACTTTGTTAATAACCAGCGAGCTTTGCTCTTACTATATCATCGCTAACATTTTCGTTGCTGGTGTCAGTAAAATTTAAAATAACTCTCAGAAGCTGAGATAATCTTCTAACTGGTGATACTGCGAGATAGACTAAGTTTGACTAATCGATGTGATCATCAATAATCTAAACAATTGCATCAGGGATAGTAAACCCATGAGATGAATGCATCGTCATTGCGTATCCTAGCGTCCATGGATATTTATCCGCTAACGCATTCTCGACAGCACTGATATTAACGATAATAATATCATTTAACACGAGATTCTGTTTCTGTCTCTCCTGGCCTATAACATGATGGTACGGGCAATTCTGAAAACTTGTCCATATTTTTTCCAAATAATTGCCGTTGAAGTGTGTCTCTAACTATCTTTCTACTTGCCACTATTAAATCGTTTGGTATCCTTTTATCCCAAAATTCATTTATGGAAGTTTTTGTAATTATTTAACACGCTATTCCACCTTCAATTTGATTATTCGGTTGAAGTCTGATTACTTACTTGAATTCACTTAAATCTGGGTCAAGAGCTATATGATTAGTATTAATTTCTTCATCATAATCTGCAAAGTGTTTTAGCCAATCAGGTGGGGATCATCCAACAAATGGCGGAAGTTGATCGCCACACATTATCACAGCTGTATTTTTCAGTAGCAACCAGTCAAGAAACATTTTTAATATATCCAACAACACTGTGCATATTTCATCCCAAATTATTATTCCGGGTATATATTTCTCACCCATTCGATCAGGAGTCCATGCATCACCTTTATTCCAAAAGAACTATAAGTACACGATTTCTGATCTCGTTGTTTCATTTCTCGTGTGAGTCTATGTGTAGAAATTAAGACAGCTAAATCAGAATTCTGTCTAAATAATTCAATAACACCAGTTGTCTTTCCGCATTCTCCTGATCAGTTTCAATAAACAGTCTTATGTCTGCATAATGGATCGGATATAGATGAAGCCGTTGACATTTGTCGAGTCCTTATATCTAATCAATAAGTATCCATAATTGCAACATCTGTGGATTTTGAATAATTGCATAACATTTCTATTTTTATTCTCCGTGATCTCCACTGCCCATAAGCGTTTGTAAAACTTAGCCATTGATTCTGTATATATACTATCGATATAAAATGAATATGTTGCAACTCTAGTTGCGGTGTCAGGGAATCTATTTATCATTGATAGTAAGTTTATATAAACATAAGCGAGAATAGATGGTCTTAGATGTGTATGCCGAGAAGAGACGTCATCGATATAATCAACAATTGTGCCGAACTTTTTCCCGTCACACAAGTAAGCATTCTCTCGACTTACAAGTATATTTCTCGCTGTCGCATCTGCGATTATAAAATCATATTCAGCATCATCTAGAATAAATTGTTCATAATGTTGATTATGATCATATGCACAACCTTGAGTAAAGTTACCGATTATTCTTCATCCGAGATCTTTAACGGCGCTATTACTGATATCATGTCTACGATCAAATATCTCCTTAAATTGGTTACTAATATAGTCCTCGGAAAGATCAGGAGAATTGTCATTGTAATCGTTAATAATCTTATCAAAACTAGGTTGTTGTGGTTGTGGTAACCAAAGTTCAGTCTGCTTCTTACATGATATAATTATCTCGCCGATAATCAGCGATATCAGCATTTTACAATCATATATACAACGTAAGAAAACTATTGGTGCCCAGTATTTCTTAAAGAAATGTCTACCAAATCAAATATAACAAATCGGATGGAGTCCTTTAGCAAGTTCAAATGATATAATACACTCCAAGTCGGTGAGATCAAAATCTGATGACGGTTCTTTTTTTTTTGATACTCGTATCATCTCATTCGTGGCACTTCCAACCGCGCAAAATAAACATGGCACTCACCCATTCCGAGAAAAATTCCAGGATAACACGCGACCATATCAACTTAAATAACAACTTTATAATCATATTTAGTATTTTATAATCCACAGTGTCCGTGTTGAAAGCAACTTGATTGTACATGATCGAGAAATTCAAATCGTGTTGGTTTCCACGAATTCTTTTCCCGTTAGGTCTTACAAACTGATCAAACTTACAACCTGGTTCATCGTCGGAACTCTAAAATAACCATAGGATCGTTTTTACTTAACGCGTAAATAAAATCAAACATGTTTTCCCTAGAGTTCTTTGGGGGGATAAAATCTTACAGTTCGATCGCATGGACATATTGTTACTGCGTTGGTCCACGCGTGGGATTTATGATCAATGATATTCATTGGAGCTTCTCATTTTTTTAATAATTTTTTTCGAATCGTATAAATTCTCACCTGTTATACTTTTTACTATTATTGGAAATTATAGTATCTTTTCTAATTTTGATATATCATTAACTGTAGCTCCGGCATTTTTGACTAATTCAGCCCACTCGTTTTTCTTTCTTCGTCGTAGATCCGGATCCGTCAGACCGTTTCCACGCATCGCTTTTATAAAATAATCTGTTACTCGCTCAGCGACACAATGTATCCTTGACAATTTCATTGGTTCAATACTGGGTTTTTCATTTATCAGATAAATTCCATAAATAACCGCGATTACAGGATACGCTCGCTCATAATACGGTTTGTCAATACCAGCCAATATTCCTGGTTATTAATTTTTACTCAATGTTACGTCTTTTGGATTTAAATTATTCACTTTTTAATTTTTAATCCAAATTTGTCATTCTGTCTTTCATAATCATTAAATGGGAGATTTTTTGGTAAATTCAGGCTGACCTAGACTCTAACTGTAAACAAGTTTTGACCTTGGCTTGTTGACCTAATTCTTGACCCTGCCTTAAACATTGTCAACAAGCTTCTAAAACTATTGGTTAATTTCAAGGACAACTTTTTATTTTTAGTTCTTGGGGGTAGGAAATATCTAGATCATTCTATTAATACGTGACTTGGTGAAGGTAGACGCTTCTTCTGACCTTCTATCAATTTGTAGAAAATCACGTATTCCCTTGTTTTACATATTAAAAACGGGTATATAAATCGTTGTACTGGAAGAGAGATTCAGTAGAATCTGGGCTTTTTATAAAGTTAAGTTGTGTATTTATGTTTGAGTGTTAATTTTAATTATCTTGTTCTGGACATTGTGTCATTTCGTCATAGAAAGAGGAATTATTTGGAAAAGAACCTGAATTCATAATTTCATTTGGATGATTATAAAAGAAGAACTGCATCACGTGACATTGTCAGCCATTTTGGATTACATCGTCAAGATTCGAATCTGGAACTATTAGAACATTTATTTATCAGGACTCTTGCAAATTCCATTAGTGGATTATTTTTGTGAATTCTATATTGGATTTGATTCTCTAAAACCGTAAGTTTATTTATTTTATGAAAATAATTGTACTTAATAAAAATCATTGTTAAAGTTTTACAAGTTTGTTAGTTTTCACTCTTTCTGTGTTACTGCTTATTCGAGCCTAAAGCACGTAACATAGAAATTGGTGGCTATCGTCCGGATTGAGATTGAGATTGAGATTTGAGATAAATTTGAATTTAAATTTGAATTTCTCCTAGTTTTTGGAAATTTTAAATCATTAGTGAGACTGACACGCTTGTATTAAAATGACATCTAAGGTAGAAATATTTCTTTCTAATCCTACCCAGGAGCAATTAGATCTTTTCAAAAAAGACGAGTTTGTTCAACTTGCCAGAAAATACGATCTTTCTGAAGTCAAGGCTTCTTTAACGAAACAAGATATCAGAAAGATTATGGTCCAGTATTTGGTAGAACAGGATGTTTTGGAACAAAGTGCTTTGATTCCAGTCAGTAAGTCTACACCAGACTCTGACATTAAACTGAAGGAATTATAATTAAAATTCAAGATGGAATTAGAGTTGAAGAAGCTGGAATTTCAGAGAGAGAGTGAAATAGAGTTAAAAAAAACTGGAGTTTCAGGAAAAGGAGAAAGAGAGACAGAAAGGGAGAAAGAAAGGAAAATTCAATTACAAAAAGAGCAGATGCGGTATGAAAAAGAGGGGAAAGAAAGACAATTACAATTTGAATTACAAAAAGAGCAGATGTGCATTGATAGAGAGAAAGAGGAGAGAGAGAGACAGGAAAGGGAGAAAGAAAGACAATTACAATATGAAAAAGAGAGGAGAGAGAAAGACGATTTGAATTACAAAAAGAGCAGATGCTAATTGAAAAAGAAATTAAAATGAAAGAATTAGAGCTGGCAAGTGAAAAACTCCATCATACATCAAATCAAAATTTTGATATAACAAGGCATATTAAATTAGCCCCCCTTTCAGAGAAGAAGAAGAAGCAGAGAGGGTGAACAGACCACGTTTTCGAGCAAAAATAAGGCTTCCAGATAACATTTTCGAGCAAAATATGGCCTATAGACTACGTTTTCAGACAAAAAATAAGACTTCCAACAAAATCTCATTTAACCAAAAAAAAAGTCTCCATTTTGCAAAAACGGAGATTTTACGATTTTTTAATCAATTTTGCTCGCAACGATGTGGTCATCCACCCTCTCTGCTGCTATGGGTTAACAAAAAATAATAAATGATTTTAACCGAATATTTGATCCAGTCCGATACGATATCGTGTCCGAGGATCATGTAGATTTATTGTTGCGAATCCGTGCGGAGTCGACTGAGCATGACTAAAGAAATCTCGAAATTGATTGAAGTCCATATCAGAACACCATGTCTGCCAAATATTTCGTAGCGTATGTGTATCAACGCCGTTGAATACAGAAAGAATATTGCAGTTATCTCTGATGACTTTTGGAACCTTAGTGTAGCGTTGAGTGACATATATCACGTCAGTGTTTTTGTGACGCCCCCGGGAAAAGATCCTAGCAGGATTTTTTTGTTTATCCAACATTATATCGTCGTATACGACTAAATTGTTAATATCTCCATCAATATCATCAATACTCGGTGCTTCATCGATATCGGTTATAAATTCAATGGCGTTCTCACCCTTAATTTCTGAAGCGTTTTCATTAAAATCCTTTAACACTTCATAACATCGTTGATCATCTACGCTAGGGGCAATTAAATACAACTTATCCCACTTCATCCATCTCATTATTAAATTGAGCAACAATTGCGTTTTACCGGATCCAGATGGCCCGATTATAATCATCCGGATAGAGTTTGGTAGCGCTGCATGATGCTTAACTGGTTCTCTTGTTTTAGTCGCTGAAAAATCAATTATATCCATATTTCTATACATAAATTATGGATCTATATTGTATGAAGTGTAAAACGCGTACTAGCACAAATGATGTGACGACGGTTACAACTAAAAATAACAGATCAGCACTTACTGGTAGATGTGCAACATGTGGTATTAAGAAGTTCAGATTTGTTTCTACAAAATCAAAGATTTTACAATCCGGAGATGTTTTTAAAAAAAACGAGGAGGTGATATCGCAGCCAAATTGGCAAAGCTCCCTGGAACCCCATGGGCAAAGTACCCCGGAGAAAAGCACCTTCCAGGATATAGCTACTGTGGACCGGGAACCAGACTTGATATCAGACTCAATGATCAAAATCAGTCCCGACCCGGTGAAGAACCAATAAACGCCATTGATAAGGCCTGTCACCTTCATGATGTTGCTTATAAAAGCAGCAATCTGCAACACAGGCATCTCGCAGATGTGAAATTAATTCATGCGTTAAATGCTATTCCTGATAAATCCTTCAAAGAAAAATTGGCTTCATTTTTGATAAAATCGGCTATGAAAAGCAAATTGATGTTAGGTGCCGGTAATTAATAATATGGAATCAATTTATTATTCCCCAAGAGGATACTGGAGGGGTAAATCAGCAGTCCATAAACTCGCTAGCGCTGCAAAAGTGAAAAAAACCACTGCGGCTAATTGGTTATCCAA
This sequence comes from Unio pictorum, assembly GCA_030141615.1. Classification (NCBI taxonomy): domain Eukaryota; kingdom Metazoa; phylum Mollusca; class Bivalvia; order Unionida; family Unionidae; genus Unio; species Unio pictorum. The sequence goes on from JARLTB010000339.1 coordinate 18,648,448, forward strand.
ACAGGCACTATGGCAAATTTATCTACCACCGCCTAAACAAATTCAATTCTCGCATTTTGATGTGACAGTTCCTAATGAAGTTCATCAGGCTGATATATTATTTCTGCCACATGATCGTGGTTACAAATACGCGCTAACCGTAGTTGATATTGCAAGTCGATACAAAGAAGCAGAACCGTTAAAAACAAAATCAGCCACTGAAGTCGCTTCTGCATTTGAGAGGATTTATCGACGAGGTCCTCTGCACTGGCCAAATCTATTGCAGGTTGATCCTGGCAAGGAATTTCAGGGTGCAGTGTTATCTACAATGAAACATCATAATGTCACCATACGACGAGGGCATACTGCGCTACATCGCGATCAGGCCATTGTAGAACGATTTAATCGGACGATTGCTGAGCGGTTATTTGGATATCAATACGCAAAAGAATTCATCCAAGAAAAAAGATCCCGTGAATGGGTTAAAAGATTACCATCTGTGATTACTGCACTGAATAACGAGATTACTAGAACAATCAACATGAAACCTATCAACGCGATTAAAAACAAGTCAATACCCGTACAACCACAAAAAGATTTCAAAGAACCAATTCTTCATAGTAATGTCACTGTTAGGTATTTATATGAACCAGGAGAGCTTGAAGGGGGTAGAAAAAGGGCTACTGATCCTATTTGGAGTGTTACTGCACACAAGATATCTACTATAACACGATCAACTGGTAGACCAGCAATCTATAAACTGGATTCAACTGCCCCTCAGCGGGGTTTTACTCGACAACAACTACAGGTAATTCCCGAGGATACTCAATTGCCACCGCATGGTCTTAACTAGCACCGTTGCGTATATTGCACTCAAGACAAGTCAACATCACATTGTTTCTGACATGACCGAGATTGTTATTTTTTCTGTCTACGGTGAATTGGCGAGGATCCTTATCCGAATACTGCCAACGCATTATACAATTGCAACTCGCGCAGTGATTATTCTGTTGTTTCTTCAGCGTAATTATTAATTCAGCATCAATATCAAATTCTCGTTGTTTTTTTTTATCCTGTTGTTTGTAACCGGAGAGTTTTTTATCAATAATTTTAACATCAATATCATTTATTGTGGTGTCATTATCATCGAAAACAATTCTTCGAAGTTGATTTATTTTTCGTACTCTGGATACTGCGAGATAGACTAAATTCGACCATTCGATGTGATTATCCACCATCCAAACAATTGTATCCGATATAGTCAATCCCTGTGAAGAGTGTATTGTTGCTGCGTATCCTAGCGTCCACGGGGATTTATTAGCACGCAATGCATCTTCAACGACATTGATATCAACCAGCACAATATCATTTAATACGAGAATTTGTTTTTCACTCTGTCCTGGAATATCAACTTCAATGTTCTGTTTTCGTGTATCCGATGGCCTATAACAAAGGGGTACTGGAAGCGTTGCAAATTTTTCTTTATGTAATTCAAATAACTTCATCTGAAGTGTGACCCTGACTATTTTTCTACTTGCAATTATCAAATCATTTGGTCTCCATGTTTCCCAGAAATCATTCATTGGAGTTTCTGAAATCACTTCACGCGCTATTTCGCATTGGATTCTATCCGGTTGTAATCTAATTAGCGCTTTGAATTCTCGTAATCGTTCATCAAGTGATCTATAATCAGTGGTAATTTCTTCATAATAGTCTACAAAACCCCTTAGCCATTCATGTGGAGATGCACCGACAAATGGTGGTGGTTGGCCGTGATCACCGCACATGACGACTTTTGTGTTTTTGTTTAACAACCACTCAAGAAATGTTTGTAATACATCTAATGACACTGTGCATATTTCATCCCAAATGATGATTTCAGGAATGAATTTATCACCCATACGCTCAGGAGTCCATTTGTCACCCTTCCATCGAAAGAAACTATGGTAAGTACAGGCATTTACCCCTCGCTGTATCATCTCTCTGGCGAGTCTGTGAGTCGGTGTTAGCACAATCATGGTTGACCGACGAAATAATTCAATTGCACGAGTTGTCTTTCCTGACCCACCACAACCGTTTAAATAAACTGTCTTGTATCTACATACTGGATCAGATACCGGTGGTGCATTAGAAAATTCTGATTGATTTTCAATACGGTTACAACAAAGATATTTATCATCCATGGCAACGTCTGCGGATTCACAATACTCATGTAGCATCTCCTTTTTAAATCGCCAACGCCCCCAATTTTCTTCGGGATCTGTGAATTTAGCTACAGCTGATTTGTACTTATTGTGTATATACATCGAATCAGTGGCCACTCTAACCGCGGTATTAGGAAATCTATTTATCATCGAAAATAGATTAATAGAAGCATAGGCTAGCATTGAACTTCTCAAATGTGTGTACTGGGAATTATATCCATCACAGTAGGTAACAACCGTACCCATTTTCTCACCATTGGATAGAAAAGCATCCTTACGGGATACAAGTTTTCCCTGTTTCATTAAATCCGCTACAATAAAATCGTATTCAGCGACATCTATGATCAACCGCGAAGAATATTTTGCGTTGTCGTATCGTCCACCCTGGGTAAATTTACTGATTATTCTTCGTCCGAGATCTTTTGCTTGTTCTTTTTTAATTTCAAATAACTTCTTAGACCAATTTATGATTTCTTCTTCATTGAAATCAGGGAATTGTTTTCGTAGTTCGTTGATTATACGATCTAGATCGGGTTGTGGTAGCCAAACTTCTTTCTGAGCTCGATAGCATATAATAGCCTCGGAAACAATCAACGATATTAGCATACCACAATCAATCATATATCTCAATAGCACTATTGGCATCCAGGCCTTTTCAGATAGATGTCTACCGAGCCAAACATAACTACACGGATGTAACCCTGTAGCTAATTCAAATGATATCACACGAGCGAATCCGGTTAAATCAAAATTAGGCAATGGTCCATTAATCGCAACACGAGTCATTTCATGCGTGGGGTGTCCAAATCGTTTGAAGTACTCAGCGCATTCTCCATACCCGAGAAAACTTCCGGGATAACACGCGGCTATATCAATTGAAATCATACCATCACGTGAGTATTTCGTATTCCACAATCCTCCATGACCAAATTTGACGCAACTCGATTTAACATCCTCGAGAAAATCACTTCGTGTTGGACGCCATGAGTTTTTTTCTCTTGCGAAGTGAGCTACCACTGATGGAATAGTAAAACTATCCGTGAGTAGTTTTTCATGGGAATTCTCCGGTGAAAAATCACTAGCGATTTTTCTCATTCTATTATCTAATTCTTCAACGCGATATAATTCACCATTTGGTTTTACAAATTGATCGAATCCTATTTCGGGATCTTCATCACTTCTAAGTAACCACACTGACACAGGATCATTTTTACACAACGCATAAATAGCATCAAATAATCTCTCTTCATAGAAAACATCCCCGACGAACTCCTTAGGGATATATTTCACGGTTCGTTCTCGTGGAAATACTGTTACCGCAGGTGTCCACGCGTGTTTGTTATGATCAATAATCTGTATTGGGGCTCCTCGCGATTGATATTTCGGTTCGTATAATACTTCTCCGGTTATTGTTGTTACTGATATTGGGAATTTTAATGATGCTTCTAATTTAGCTATATCAGAAATTTTTGCACCATGCTGTTTCACTGTCAGTTCCCACTCGGTTATTTTCCTACGTCGCAGATCAGTTAGTTTATTTCCTCGGGATGCATTTGTGAAGTGTTCTATTATTCGTTCTGCTACACAATTCAGTGAACTAGAATATTTCATAGGAGCTAGTTTTGCGATATCGGGTTTATCATTTAACGGATATATCCCATAAACCATTGCTGTTACGGGATAAGATCTTTCGTAGTATGGTTTGTCAATGCCGGTTAGAATTCCTGGTTTGGAATCTCTACTTACAATGACAGCTTTTTATTCTTGAGGATTGGTTCAAATTTATCCCTAATAATCCATTTGCCATCGACTTCGATAATGAATTTGATTCGGAAAAAATACCGTTTTTCCCCAACACGTGAAATTATCACTGCTGCTTTTTCATCAGTCATGGTAGCATCAACAACACCATCAATTCGAAATGTTGACCAACAATAAGATGCTCCATCACGCTTGAATTCATTAAAACAGTCTCTGATTTTACTAATCATGGCTTTATCAAGAATTGTATTCTTTGGTGTATTAGAAACTATATCGAGATTGAATTGAGCATCCTTCCAGGGTAATCTCTTGGACGTTTTTTTTGGTTTATCGAGATTAAATTTAGGACTAATTTTTAATAATCTCTTAAACTCTTTCATGTTTCCGTCTCTTGGACGTTTTTTTGGTTTATCGAGATTAAATTTAGGATTAATTTTGTTAAGTTTTTTTGGTTTATCGAGATTAAATTTAGGACTAATTTTTAATAATCTCTTAAACTCTTTCATGTTTCCGTCTCTTGGACGTTTGAGATTAATTTTGTTACGTTTTTTTGGTTTATCGAGATTAAATTTAGGACTAATTTTTAATAATCTCTTAAACTCTTTCATGTTTCCGTCTCTTGGACGTTTTTTGGGTCTATCGATATTAAATTTAGGACTAATTTTTAATAATCTTTTAAACTCCTTATCAGCATTGAATTCAGCATTTTTCGAAGGCGTTCTCCTTAATTCCCTCATGCTATAATTAAAACAAGCATTTAAATGAAGGATTTATGTATAATGAATCACTGTAAGTGGCTTATGATTGGATCAATAACCCCGTGTAACAAATCATGCAGAAATGAGTTTTGTGGGTATCATATGCAAAGCTTTCGACGTGGAAGCCTTGGTCCGTTACCTTGTATTCTATGTGGAGTTGGGGTCAGGGGAAAATCTCAGTTGTGTCTAAATTGCGGTGGTAAGCGATACAGGGAATTGAAGCGTTATTATGATAAAAGAATAAAAAATGGACAATCAATCAGAAATTTTGACCCTGAAAAGGTCCTTGACCCTGACAACATCAAGGATAAAATCATAAGAACCCCTCAAGACTACATTGAAAGATTCATTATTGAACCAAACAATGAATTAGACAAACAATAGTATTATGTATACGAATGAACCAAGAATTCAGACAACACCCTGTGATCACAAATTATGAAGCATCCAGTGATGGTGTTGTAAGAAACCGCAAACTGAAGAAACCAGTTGGTTCTGTGAATAATCAAGGGTACTTGATGTTTACTGTTAGGGAGGGAAAAGAAACGAAAACTTATCTCAATCATCGTTTCGCATTTGAGTGTTTTTATGGATTGATCGAGGATGATTTTGTTATTGATCATATCGATTCTAATCCAAAGAACAATTCTTTATCAAATCTGCAGGCTATCACACAAAGTGAGAATACCAAACGAGGGGGGACTGGGAAATACTCGAAAAAAGCGAGACCTGTGAAATCTTTGAATACGATAACTAACGAAGAAAAAATATTTCAATCAATAACCAGCGCCGGTAGGCACTTCGATATTTGTGGACCCTCAGTACGAAGAGTTGCAGAGGGGATTTATCGATCTGCGATTTCAAAGGGGACTGGACAGAAAATTCGATTTAGTTACGTCTAATGCGTCATATTTTTCATTTAGAAATATATCATTATTATAGAATAATGAATTCTGAAAACATGAATAGCATTTTATCCGAGATTTCAAAATTGAAAAGTTGGGATATTGAACTATCAGATGGGTTAAATCCTGATCAAATCATGTCTGATTTTCAGGATATTGAATACGGAGTTAGTACTAACAAGTATATGCTACCAAAGAAGTATGCGCTCATCAAGAGAATTCAGAATTCTATTCGGGACTCTCTCGCATTTTCCAGTGACGTAAGTGTGTTCGCTCCGTTGTATACCATTGTAGAACGAATACGAAAAGAATTGGGGTACGAATACGAATTGAAAAAGGAGGTTAATTCTAAAGTTAGAAACCTACGGGCGTTAATTCAAGAAAATGAACAATTTTGATTGACCGACCATTTATCATTATTTGATTGTGACTGACCCTCAAAGAGATTTTCATTTTTTTTAGCATTTTTTGATTAAAAATGTCAAAATCAGTGAATAAAAAATTGATGGCTGGTTCGGATTGATCAAAAATCGAATGGCGAAAGTGTCAGTATTAATTATTTTATATACAATTATAACACTTTCGCCATCGATGAACGAAGCTGTTATAGGATGAAATAACGCTTCTATGATCGTGTTAAAAATTAACTGACATGTCGGACATGTAACAAAAAGTGTTTTCGTCTGTTAGGTCGGGATTGAAAAATTGTTTTGCAATTGAAACATTGTTTCTGATTTCAAATAATGGTCAATGAAGCATTAACAACCCGATTGGCTCGTGAACGATTAGATGCAATTAAGAGATTTGTACCAATTCGCGACTCTGTACGGAATAAACTGCAACAACGACAGAGTCTTCAGACTGATTTTGCTTTGGGATCTGAAGAATTGTTTAAACCAGTAACCACAGCAACGAAGGGGATAGAGCGTGCTATACGGGGGGATGTTCCCGAGACGGGGAAATCTGTTATTGGTGAACTCGAAAAAATAGCAGCGAAAACTGAACAAACAGAACAGGCCGTACAAAAAATAGAATCAAAAAGAACAGTAGATGATTTACTCGTGAGATTTAACGAAGAAGGGTTAGCAGAAATTGATAAGACTGATCCAGCAGAAATTCCTGCGCTTGTTGTTACGTCCTATGAAAACAGAAAAAAATGGTTGAAACCAGAACATCATAAATATGTTAGAAATATAACTCACTGGGCTGATATATTCTATAAAATCAAAACTGAAAAAGGTCTGATTAAGAAAGATAGTGCATCATATATTGAATATATCAATGCGGTGGGTACAGTGTATAATCAATACGAAGAGTTTAAACAACAACAAAAACCGCAAAAAACGCAAAGGCGGCGACAGCAACCTGCAAAGAAAATATCTTTTTCACCTAAAAAACAACAAATACCACGTGATGATGATGATCCTTTTGGTTATTTACAAAAAACCAATTTAGACGAAATGGAAAAAATGGATGTAGCAATGGGTTATAGCGGAAGTGGATTAAGAGATTCCAGTGGACCCCAAAGTGGGGTATGTCCTGGTAGTGTTCTCAGTGATATATCACGATTAGAAGTTCTCATCGGAGGAAAACGAGCCGGAAATAACTCACCGGAAATAATTAATGAAGCAGCTGATATCTGTAGACGATTATTTCAGGGTGGTATCATGGATATCAGCACATATCGAGATTTCATTGGCGAGTTAGTGGAAAGTGGGTATCATAGTGACTGAATTGAAAAGTCAATTGAAAAATTGTTTCTGATTTCAAATAATGATCATACACTACAATCATGATAAACCAACCCTCGTCTATGTAGTTAATTCACGGTTTCCAGTTTATAGAGCATACTACGGAGATGGTTTAGGTAATACCATTTTAGGGTTATTTGCGAGAATGGCTCCAAAAGTGATGCCGTTGGCTAAACAATTATCAATGAAAGCAATTGATGTTATTCGTGATAAGGGTATTGGTGCTGTTGGAGATCTTGCTGGAAAAGCGTTTTCAACTGCGAAGAATAAATTAACATCATTAGTGAAATCACGGATGAAATCCAAAGGATTTTCAAAACCGTTACCGTCTACAGCGGAAATGCCTGCAAGTGTTAGTAGAGTTATAAATAACGCAGTAGATGAAAAATTAGCGTCGATGGTTTTAACCCCCGACCAAAGCAATATTGCAAATATGATAGCAGGAAGTGGCTTTAAAAAACTACGACGATGAAAATGGAAAATCGCGATTTAGACTCTGATAAATAGAATAAAATGTTCAAAAAGTCACATGATCCAGCGTTTGATATAGACGCCCCAGTTGGCAAGGATGATTCTGTACGCGATTATCAATATTACGCCTATCATGCCATAGACTCAAATAGTCGAGCAAGAATTGATCTTCAAGTCCATGATACCAGTAAATACTTTCTACCCGCTGAAGCGTTTATTGAAGTAGAAGGAGAAATTGTAGCAGCTGCTGATACTCCTGCTGTACCAGCACCGTATCCAGCTGGTACTCAAGTCGGTTTTGTCAATAATGGTATCATGGCGTTATTTGAGAGTGCAAAATATCTCATTGATGGAAAAGAAATTGAGTCGATAGATCGCGATGTTGATGTGGCTACAACAATAATCGGGTTAGCGAGATATTCTGATGATTATACAAGATCAGCAGGACCTTCTATGATGTTTGCAAAAGATGCTACAAATACCGCTGGAGGAAAACAATTTGTTGTAAGACGACCAAAGAATAATGCTGGCACCGCTAATATTGATGCCGAAGATATGATTATAAACAACGATGTTAATTTCAATCTAGGAGCTGCAACACGTATTTCAATGTTGCAAGGAGCGCGTAAATCATTTTCATGCGCGATTCCACTGCATCATATATTTGGATTCTGTAGAAACGTCAGAAAAGTTATCTACGGGGCGAAGCATACAGTATCGCTTGTACGAAAGAGTGATGATAGTGACGCAATCTGGAGGATTCCAGCAGACAATGCAAATCCAAATGCTGATGCCGGTAAAGTCAATTTAACAAAAATATCATTGTGGATGCCAGTGTTGACTCCAGCAATCACCGCAGAAGAACGATTACTATCATTTATGGACCAAGGAGGAAAATCATTACTAAGTTGGCTAACCGTGAGTACAGATGTTAAACAATCAAATATCAACGGGTTATTCACTTGGAACCTAGCATCAAAACAAGGCGTTTCTGCGCCACGTCATATATTTATTGCGTTACAAGATAACGCACGAGTTGGCGATCAACGTTTCAGTCATATGATATTTGATCAATTAGGTGTGAAAGACGTCTCACTGAGAATAAACGGCCAGCAGGAACCATCCGAGGATATACAACTTAATTACACAGAAAATCATATTGCACGAGTTTATCATCGTCTGTTGTCATTTATGGCACGTGATCTAAATGTGGATACTGGTTTGCAAATATCACAATTGGATTTTAAAAGTCTCTATCCGATCTATTACTTCTCACTGGAACATCTCGATTTGATGAGACAATCTGTTGTTGATATACATTTTAGAGCTAATGTGACTCGTGGTGCTATTGCTGATTATAGAGCGGTTGCTGTCATTCTCAGTGATAAATCAATGCTACTTGAAGGTGTTGGTGGAAGAATGAGAGTGGTAGATGCACCAGTGGAAAACATGTAATTGAAATTGTAAACGATTTAGAATCAATCTATTATGTATAATGTCATATAGTGTTATTAGTGTTGCGTTAACTCCCGGTCAATTAAAAAAATTGCAATCGGAATCAGCTAAAAAATGTGGAACCACAATCACGTTGAAACCCAACCAAATGACTGGTGGTGCAAATAAACTATCGCTGACAACTCGTCAGTTGAAACATTTCAATGATGCACTAGTAGCAAAAAAGGGTGTTCAGATTACTCTCTCTGCGGCTGCTATCAAAAATATGATTAAAACAGGCGGTATATTCCCGTTGTTAGCTGCGATACCAGCATTGATTGCAGCAGCAGCCCCAGCGGTGGCTAAAGCGGCAGCGTTAGGAGCCGTTGGTACTGCAGCAGGAATGGCACTAAAGAAGGCAACTGGGAAAGGATATAAAAAAAGGGGAAAGGGTCTAAGACTACCAGGAACCCCGTATTCGTGGTACAGCGGAAAGGGTCTAAGACTAGGACCGGTTTATTAATTGAGGAACCTATGGTTCCCAAATCTTCGATGGTTCCCATGTCCAATTTTGATTTACTCGATGCTGCTAAAAAACTCGCGATTAAAAACTTCAGAGGTGTCTTTATGAAAGATCAATTACCACATCAACCAAACAGCGTTGAAACCGGAATCATTAATTTAGATAACAGCACCGGACCTGGAACTCACTGGGTTGCATACGCTATTGATCCACGTGGGATTGTCTATTTCGATTCATATGGATTAGCCCCACCAAAAGAGTTTATGCGTTATATAAAAACCCTTCCAATGAAGACTTGGTATTCTACGCTACCAACACAAACGATGATTGACCCACCAATATGTGGCAGCGAAGTATTAAATGTCCTTAACGCTATTTCTAACTCCTTGAGTAACCCAAGCGGAAAACCACCACATGTTGTCGTGAATGAATACACTAGTAATCGCTGGAGAAAATCGAAGATTTTTCAACGAAGTCGTCAAAAACGATTTTAGAGAGAGAAAGAGTTTTACAATAACATGATTGATATTTGGGGGAGATCTTTGAAACCCAAACCCGATGGCACTGCACCCCCTGATTCTATCAAGGATATAAAAAAATTAATTGAAGATGAAATAGCTGAGACGTTAAATTTAGTAAATGTTGACCCGAACGAAATAGTTGTATTTCAGGACAAACAGGGTAAATTGAAATCCAGTGATGTGTCATTGAATGACATTTTGATACGGCAGCGCGACGCCGCTGAAAACTCTATTGCGCTATATTCCAACGACGGACGACTTAAACCAGGCGCACTTGTGTCTACGATCACCGACGCGATTGCCACCCACGACAACAGGATTGCCGCCCACGACAACATGATTACCACCCAAGACAACAAAATTACCGCCCACGACAACATGATTACCACCCACGACAACAAGATTACCGCCCACGGCCGTGATCTGGAGGATTATATACGAGGTTATAATTCTTTTCGCAAAAATGTCGTACATAAATTCTTTGGAACACCGCTTGTGGTTGGCATGACTCTCGCTGAAATTAAAGACTTGTTGAATTCATTCTTCGCTAACAAGGAAGCTGGAAGGATGATGACTGCTTCAGAAATCAAGGCAAATTATCTCGAGATTTCTAAACTAATAGAAGATCAAAAACCCACTAATGACATTGTTGGTAGGTTCTTTGGAAACCCGCTTGTGGCAGGAATGACTCTCGCTGAAATCAGTGAGTTTATCGGCAAGCACACTCACAATGCCTACATCGCTAATAGTTTCTTTGGTGTCCCGGCTACATCTACGATGACTCTCAAAGATATTAACATGTTTATGGTGAGACAAACAACACTTAATACCATCGTTGATAGATTTTTGGGGAGAACACCTGTGTCTGAAACCACATCGTTGACAGGCATGACTCTCGCGGAAATTAAAAGCGCTATTGACAAACAAAAGCACACCAGCGATATTGTTAATAAGTTCTTTGAGGGCAGTAGCCTCCAAGATATCACGACGAAATTTTCTAACATCGACAACCATATTAAAACCCAAGCACGGATTAGAATCAACGAACTTCTGGTTTCATTCTTTTCTAACAAGGAGGAGAGTGGAAAAACAATAGATCCTACCAAAATCAGGGTAAATTATCTCGATATTTCCGACGATCTTCTTAAACTAAAAGAAAATTTTGAAAGGATAAAGATTCCGCATCTAGACACTGAAGTTAAAAATATCGTGTATACGGTCGAGCATGGAACCATGGATTGGACAAGAGACGTTTATACTACGCTGTCTATCGGTCCCTTGGGCGGATCAATTTTCGATGATATCGCCTTGATGACGTGGATCGATGGTATCTACAGGCTAACGTGGATCTCTGTAGATCAATTTAATATGATCGCGGACGGTAAAACCTACTCTGGTGGCACCGCGACGTTTATTTTTAATGGTCGCAAACTAGATTTTAATGTCGTCGCGGTTAATAGCTCCACCATTAGAACAAAAATAATTTGGTGTTTAGAACTTGTACATGATTTTTCCGGCTGAAGTACTAGCAATTCCCGCTAACGATGACAAATAATTGAAAACGCTAGCGTTTTTAAAATAACAATGATTTCATCAACTCAATGTCGCTATGATCAAGTCAGAGAATTTCAGACTAGACTCAAAACCCTCACTGAGGAGTATCAAATAAAAATAAAAAAATACCGACGAAGAATCACCGCAATTGATATTACTATGTACTCGGTGTCAAGCGTTCTCGCTGGCGCCGGAATAATACTTGCATCGGTTACAATGATTGCCCCGGTTGTAGTTCCAATTTGCATTTCTGCGGTGGCTACAATCGGGGGTATATCAACCGGGATAGCAAAAAAGATATCATCATGCAGCCAGAGTAAACTGCAGAATTACTTAATTCAATTTCATATTGCATCAACCGCATATTCGCAGTTATCCCTGATGATATCGTCGTCACTCGATAATACAATTATATCAGATAGTGAATTCTCAGCGATGGTCAGTATTTTTGATTCAGCGATATCAAAATTAGAGCAACAACATGAATATCATAACAATGACAACACCGATGGAATCAGAAAACACGAACCCAAAAACAAACCCAAAAACCAAAATGATCTCAATAATCTCAACCATACCAGATTGTGAGTTCTCAGTGATGGTCAGTATTTATGATTCCGCGGTGTCAAAATTAGAAATACAACATGAGTATAATAACAATGACGACACCGATGGAATTACTTCAACGAGTAGTGGAGAACACGAACCCAGTACAAACAAGCATGATATCAATAACATCAACGGAACCCGAGTTTAGTGTGAATTTCCCTAGCCCAGTCCCCGTGAAGGAGATAGCGCTAGCAAAACTACGAGTGTATCACAGTTGGCCTAATATCAGATCAAAATCATTTGGTGGTCAACAACCCAATAATTCTTTAGTGTTTGCAAATAAGAATAAACCCGACGGAACCCCAGACTGGAACGTTGTTTCCATACCAACCGGATCATACCAAATCGAACAAATCAATAATGAATTCGCGCGTAGAATAAAATCGATTACTGGAAAAGAATCAAAAATCGCTATAACAGTTCATGAACCAACACTATCATCCGCAATTGAGATAAGCACAGAAGGATACGTCGTAGATATCTATCAGAGTTCTATTAGAACCGTACTGGGATGGCCTGAAAAACCACCGGAAAAATCCACCACCGACTTAACCACGGATGTACAATCATATCATGAAATCAATCCCAGTTATCGAGATGATTTATCTGATATAAGAAAAGGAAAAATCGCCGATAGATTTATATTCACCAACAAAGACACATTGCAATGGGATTTTATCATTAAAAGAACGGCCGACTCATCTGTTACTATTTCATTTACGCTAACTGACGTCCGTGGTTATTTTAATGAGATTAAACAATTATATGACACACAACTAGAACAACTACGGAAAACAAGATCGCAAAAACACGTTGAAATAATAAATCAGCTTATATCCGACATGGAATATATCTATGAACTAATTATTCAAACAATAATTAATGACAACAGCGACAATAAACAACGATTCCTAACCGATTACAATATCACAGAAGACAATCTGCGTAATTTCAAGTTTCCGAAATACAACGCTGATGAATTAGCAAGAATTGTTAAAACCGATATCAAAGCGCTACAAAAATCAGATTCAACTGTCCTCCTCAAACATAATAATGATCCAGATGGTGGTGGTAGGCATATCGCTCCGTTCAACGTGAATATATCCTCAGTGATTGCGCTCAATTTAGTATGTGATGTTATCGAAGGAAGCTATCAGATTAATCTAGAGCAATCAAATCAAGCTCAGCAGGGATATATTCTTTATTCGTTTGCACCAACAGCTCCTCCAGGATTCCTAATTATTGAAAACCCAATTAATCCTGTCTACATGCGATGCCATAATAATTCATTAACCAGAATTAATTTCAAACTCACCGACCAGTCAAATAATCTGATTGATTTACAAGAAGAGGTGTTAGCGATTAGTTTGTTTGTAAAGTCCTAAGGACTGGATCAAATCATTTATTATTTTTTGTTAACCCATAGCAGCAGAGAGGGTGGATGACCACATCGTTGCGAGCAAAATTGATTAAAAAATCGTAAAATCTCCGTTTTTGCAAAATGGAGACTTTTTTTTTGGTTAAATGAGATTTTGTTGGAAGTCTTATTTTTTGTCTGAAAACGTAGTCTATAGGCCATATTTTGCTCGAAAATGTTATCTGGAAGCCTTATTTTTGCTCGAAAACGTGGTCTGTTCACCCTCTCTGTTGCTGAAGAAGTAGACAAATACTTCATTCGTTTTGAGAAAGTTGCTGAAAATTTGAAGTGGCCAAGAGAATATTGCACCATGCAATTACAATGTGTACTTACTGGTAGGGCTAGTGATATTTACTGTTCACTGTCCGTTCAGCAAAGTGGTGATTATGATGTAGTTGAAGAATGCATTTTAAGAGGTTATCAGTTAGTCCCTGAAGCTTATAGACAAAAATTCAGATATTATAGAAAAGAAGCTGGACAAACTCACGTCAAATTTGCTAGAGAAAAAGAGCAGATGTTTGATAGATGGTGCTTGGCCAAGAAAGTCGAACAAGATTATCAAACTCTCAGGCAAATTATATTTATTGAAGAGTTCAAAAACGGTGTCCATAGTGATATTAGGACTTATCTTGATGAGCATAAGATTGAAACCTTGGAAAATGCTGCTCGAACTGCTGACGAATATTCTTTGACACATAAAGTTTCTTTTGCTAACAAGACTTCTACTCAATAATCTTTTGGCAGAAAAGTATTTCCGCCTAATTCAAGCCCTTATAAAACTCAAACTAACACAACTTTCAAAAATCAGACTTCAGAGAAGTTTGATTGTAAATCCTTGTCTCTTCCGACGTGTACCTATTGCAAGAAAGAAGGACACGTTATTTCTGATTGCTACAAATTGAAAAATAGGCATCAGAATCAAGACAGACCTGTTCCAAATGCTCTAATTTCCAAGAGGTCAAGGTCACAGTCATGTATTGAAAGCAATACATGTGTTGGGTCTAATAAACCCCGGTCAGATTTTATTATGGAGAATTATGAACCATTCATATCGAAGGGTTCTATATCACTCTTGGGTGATTCGGCCAATCCCACCCCTATTAAAATTTTAAGGGACACAGGAGCTTCTCAGAGTCTTTTATTATCAGGTACTTTGCCATTTTCTGAGAAGTCTTCTTCTAATGAAAGTGTTCTTATTCAGGGAGTAGAGTGCGGCTTTGTTAATGTTCCTCTCCATTGTGTAAATTTGTCATCAGACTTAGTGTCAGGTTTATGATGTTAAAGGAGACAGCATTCCTTCAACTGACGCTTGTAAAGGTCAGGTTTTTGATGAGGTCACTTGTACTCATCGTTTAGATCAATCAGAAGGTATTGATCATAGTGATCCTCTTTTGACAACTCATTCTCTTTAATCTAATCAGGGTGATGATCTTGAAAATGATGTTAAAGGGGACAGCATTCATTCAACTGACGCTTGTATAGGTCAGGTTTTTGATGAGGTCACTTTTACTCTTGGTTTAGATCAATCAGAAGGTAGAGATCATAGTGATCCTCTTTTAAAAACTCATTCTCTTAATCAGGGTGATAAACGACAGTCACTTGTCGTCGAACAGGAAAAAGATCCTGAGATCTACGGTTTGTTTCAAAGGGTCATAAATGAGACTGAAATTACTGAAGTTCCTGTCGGTTATTTCATTAAAAATGGAATTCTTATGAGAAAATGAAGACCTCCCGAGGTACCTGCTGGTGATGAATGGTCAGTGAACTATCAAATAGTAGTTCCAAAACCTTACAGACAGGAAATACTTAATCTGGAATATGCATCTCCTTTGGCTGGTCATTTAGGGATTAATAAAATGTATCACAAGATCTTGACTCACTTCTATTGGCTAAAAATCAAAAGTGATGTTGTCAAATACTGTAGATCTTGTCGTACTTGTCAAATGGTAGGAAAACCCAATCAGAAGATACCTAAGGCTCATCTGCAACCTATTTCTGCCTTTGACGAAACATTTAGGAGAATTATGGTAGATTGTGTAGATTCCTTACCCAAGACCAAGTCAAGTAATCAATTAAAGTTAAAAATGAAACTATGGTTTGAAAGAAATGAAAGGGAGAGAACTTTTGCGTCTGATAATGGAGTTGTGTTAATCTTGTTCATTCTTCTTACTTTTCTTCAAATAAGATATTACGGCCCTTACAAGGTCGAGAAGAAAATGAATTAGTTAAATTATAGTATTAGTGCCCCTGGGATCTAAATAAATTATAGGAGTACCAGTATATTGAAAGAAATAGCCATGTTAAATATGTAATTAATTTAGTTGTGCCTGTCCTACATAGTGAAGAAATATCATCGGATTTTACTGATATTGGAGCGACGAATTGTTGGAATTTAGAAATTATGAAAAAATCTAGACCAGAAACTTTCACAATTGCAACTGCAAGAAAGAAATGAACTGAAAGTTATTATTATATGAGCACTTATGTCCAGATATTCTTACAAGGACAAACAAAATTTTCATGACGTTGAAATTGAAAATTCCAAACAGCATCCATGCAGGATGAGTCCACTCAAACAGGAATATTTGAAAAAGGAAATTCAATATTTGCTGGAGAATGATTTTATTAAGCCCAGTAAAAGTGATTGGAGTTCACCATGCATACTTGTTTCAAAACCAGATAAAACTTTCCGTATGTGCACTGATTATAGGAAGGTGAACAGAGTGAAAAAAAAGATTCATTCCCATTACCAAGAAATGATGATTGTATTGATAAAATTGGGAATGCCAAGTATGTCACCAAATTTGACCTTCTGAAAGGATTTTGGCAGATTCCACTAGGGAAAGAGTAAAGGAAATCTCAACATTGTGACTCCAAATGGATTCTACCAAAATAAAGAAAGTCCATTTCAACGTCTCATAAAAATGTGTATCTCTGGTCTAGAAATTTGTGACGTCATCATCTACAACGACACCTGGAGAGAACATCTAGCAACAATTCGATAATTCTTTAACAGACTCACTAATGTATGTTTGACAATTAATTTATCTAAAAGTGAGTTCTGCTGTGCTAGTGTGGCTTTTTAAGGACATTTTGTGGGACATGGACAAGTTAAAAATTTCAGGCTATTTCTTGATAATATAATTGAAGACGCTCTTTCCCGTGTATAACAGTTTATTATACTGTATAATTTAAACTAGTTCTTTTAACCTCAGATGTAAATTGGTTGTGATTAAAAGAAAGTTTTATCATATAAACCTTTCTTTTTATTTTATGGGGGAAGGTGTTACGTCTATTGGATTTAAATTATTTATTTTTGAATGTTAGATCCAAATTTGTCATTTTGTCTTTCATATTCATTAATTGGGAGATTTTTCTGGTAAATTCAGGCTGACCTAGACTCTAACTGTAAACAAGTTTTGACCTTGGCTTGTTGACCTAATTCCTGACCCTGACTTAAACATTGTCAACAAGCTTCTAAAACTATTGGTTAATTTCAAGGACAACTTTTTATTTTTAGTTCTTGGGGGTAGGAAATATCTAGATCATTCTATTAATACGTGACTTGGTGAAGGTAGACTCTTCCTCTGACCTTCTATCAATTTGTAGAAAATCACGTGATCCCTTGTTTACATATTAAAAACGGGTATTTAAATCATTGTACTGGAAGAGAGATTCAGTAGAATCTGGGCATTTTATAAAGTTAAGTTGTGTATTTATGTTTGAGTGTTAATTTTAATTATCTTGTTCTGGACATTGTGTCATTTCGTCATAGAAAGAGGGATGATTTGGAAAAAAACCTGAATTCATAATTTCATTTGGATGATTATAAAAGAAGAACTGCATCACGTGACATTGTCAGCCATTTTGGATTACATCGTCAAGATTCGAACCTGGAACTATTAGAACATTTATTTATCAGGACTCTTGCAAATTCCATTAGTGGATTATTTTTGTGAATTCTATATTGGATTTGATTCTCTAAAACCGTAAGTTTATTTATTTTATGAAAATAATTGTACTTAATAAAAATCATTGTTAAAGTTTTACAAGCTTGTTAGTTTTCACTCTTTCTGTGTTGCTGCTTATTCGAGCCTAAGCACGTAACATCAGTTTTTAATGTTTCTGCTAGTACAAGATATTTTACTGTGAAAAAAAATCCGATTATCGAGATAGGTATTTATGTTTCCCGCTCGTTTGTCATTCATCGTAACATTAACACTATTATTGATTCGGAATGTTGACAATACGTGAGATGCGCCATCGCTGCTAAACTCTTTCTTGGCGTCATGAATTTTATTAATTACATTTTTATTCTTCGTATCAACACAAATTTGTATTGGTAAGTCAGGAGGTATTATATCGAGATTGAAATGCATTTTCCAAGGCTTGATTTTTGATAATCTCTCAAACTCCTCGATGCTATAATTAAGACAAGTATTTAAAGAAGAAATATTATATATACAATGACTCAAACGATGAATCATTGCAGGTGGTTGATGATAGGGTCTTGAACTCCTTGCAATAAATCATGTATACATGAATTCTGCAAAAGTCATTCACAAAGTGTGCGGCGAGGAATATTAGGTCCGAACCGTGTTTACAATGTGTTGTTGGAGCTAGAGGAAAAACACAGCTTCATGTGCATTGTGGTCGTAAGCAATATCGAGAGCATAAACGGTATTATGATCATAGAAATAACGACCTTGACAGATTCAAGGAAAAAATTATGAGAACCGCAGAGATTATATATCAAGATTCTCAAGTAACAATCCAGACAAGTAATGATTTAAACAAATATATTTGTATATTTGTATACAAGAATTTGTAAAGTATCCCACGATCAATAATTATGAAGCATCTCGTGATGGTGTAATCAGACACTGTCGGTTGAAAAGACCAGTGTGCACTGTCAATAATACTGGTTATCCCAGTTTCACTGCTGAAAAAAATATATCTTTATCACAAAATAATATAACGAATGTTTCAATGGGGTGATCAAAGATGGTAATGTGATCGATCACATTAACGGTAGAAAAAGCGATAATGATTTATCTAATCTCAGATATGTCATACAAAGTTAGAATTAAGTATATGGGTTTACAGGAAGGTATACAAAAATTACGAGACCTATTAAATCCATCACAGAAACTGGTGAAGAAAATATATTTAAATATGTGTCCGCAGCAGGTACATATTTTGATATGAATCCGAAATGGATATATGTTGACCCAGAAAATATTACCAAATCCGCCTTCTCTAAAATATATAGAGATAAAATTCGGTTTGAATTTATAGACTAAACAGAGGCCGGCGAATGGTGGGTAATGACTGTCATGTATCCTTATTCAGTAAGTCAGAGTTACCTCGCTTGTTACTGTCAATCTTGAATTGTATTTTTGTTCGTTAGTAGAATACCTGACTCATCATTCTAAATTATGTCAAGCATTGAGTTAATTATAATGTATTAACCAAGACGGTATAAAGCCAACTACTGTTTTTACTCACCTGTATTCACTCCTGAATACACCACTTCTAGACTGACTGATAAATTTTCACTGCTTCTTTTATAGTCCCAATAAAACCCACACAGAGACTTCTTCAGAAAATTGGCAAGAAGTGGACGGATTTATCAGTTGGTCAGTAATGTCAAGTTTTTGTTACTTGTTTTAAGACATCAAAACGTAAAGGTAAGCAGAAAAAGTTAGTACTACTAACGCTTTAACGAATACTCACAAGACTACTGATATATGATCAAAGACATGAAGAATACAACAATATAAGAATAGACTGACTGATAAATCGAGATATCTCAGATTTACTGCTGAAAACGAAATATTTTTGTCACCAACTAATATACGAATGTTTCAATGGGGTGATCAAAGATGAGTCGAGTTGTAGGTTTAAATTCTAACTTTTTCAATGGTGTGATCAAAGATAAGTCGAGTTGTATATTTCAATTTTAATGTCGGAGTCAAACACATAAAAACGCAAAGATTGGCAAAGGTCTGATTAGAATCATTGTTTCGGGAAAGACAACGGTGGTCCTGCATATTCGTGGACCGAACTATGCATTCCGTCATTCGTTGTTTCTCCTTCAGTTGCTCCTTTTCCCTCAGTCTTTGCTTGACTCTTATCTGGTTTTGGTTTGGGGCATTCTTGCTGATGCTTTTTCGTTTTTTTTTTCTTCTTGTTCCTCGCCCTTTTGATTTTATAGTCTCGTCCTCCATCACACTACTATTCAGTCTGATTAAAATCAGATCTAAACTAAAAAACATAAAGATCTGTTAGCGACCACTTAGGGTCATGTTCTGGAAACGTCTTGTTATTACCATAATTGATATTTCTACCAAATAATCAGAAGAAGTCTTTCATCTTCTCGTTCTGAGACTGAGCAGTACGGACGAAAAGCATAACTGTGAACCGAACTATTTGATTCACTTTACGATTTTAAAACCTACATTTCCGTTGGGTAATTCAAAGACCACGAGAACATGATCCATAACTGGTAGTCATCGTATCTTCATGTAGGACAAAAGAGATCTGATTTCAATTAAATTGCTTCACTGTTTAAACCATTAGGTGTTGTAGTCATCTCAATTTGACCCGGTCACGAGGTGCTCTCCGCCCAGTAGAATGCAACGGTTTATTTTCACTTTACAATTTTACGGTGGTCTGCCATTCTGGCAAATCGATTACGTAGAAGCAAAATGCACATCTGGAGTTCTATTCTGTTGTTAGAACATTTCCCCCTCTCATTTTGGTGGTGATAGAAGAGTTATATTTATGCATTTTTGGTAGGGATTTAAAGGTAATAGTTTTTTCTTGAGAATATGAGTTCTTAGAGTGATTAGTTGTCTGTGTGTATTTCGGCGACAGTGCACAGTGTGTACTTAGGCCTTAATGATGATCGGTTTACAGTGCAGCCTCTCTAATAAATGCCTTTGAACCTTTGACAATAACTGCAGCGTGAAGTCATCTTTGGAGGTAGTTTAGATTAACATATGATTTGCATTGATTGTCAAACAATGGAAAGGTCAGTAGTGAGAAATAAATGTAGAGAACATATCTTAAAATGAATTGTGATGTTTGTCCATCTGTATATAGTCTACTGGTGGACTAAAACTGAATTGGAGGTCATACCTGACACAACCCAACCCACGTGACCTGCATATTTCATATAAACTGTACAGAATTTTAACATTGTTTCGTTCAAGATTGTATCATGTTGTATTTCATGTTTACATTGATTTGGAAGGGTTTATATTTCTATTGCTTTTGTGCAATTCATTTAACACTGTCTCGAACATTTGCCTTATGTCTGCACTAGATAGCTATTATTGAAGTGATGTGACGTAAGCCGCAACAACATATATTATAAGGCAGTTCATATCATGTGACGTTCAGATTGAAGTATTGCAATAACATATTTTCATACAAACATATCATGACTCAAACGGATATGCTATCGCGCAGGATAGGAGACGGATTTAAGATTTTGTTGTTGTTGAAACGAATAGAGAAAGACATAAAGTATACCCCCACCACACCCCAATCAATAAACAAACAGTTAGAAGAAATCACTTTATAAATAGTTTGAGCAGTATCTCTGTTATTTTATTTTTAGAGAGGTATACATTTCCCTGTAAGTGAAATTTAGATTTTGCGGCATATTGTCCTTTAGTAGCTTCACATTCCTGACCTGGCTCTGTCGGCTGCACATATCCGACTCCAATGAAATCCGTCTCGAAGTCTTATAATGTTAATATGGGACTACTTAAACTCATTTTCTAGTCCTCCATTTGTGAAATGAGGGACTCGGGATCATTTTGTGATTGCTGGAGTTGTTGTTGTCAAAGAAAGAAAAGTATTGTTATTTTTGTTGCTTTTCCTCTACTCGCTCCTTTTACGCATCGTCTACTTGTACGTCCAAGGCTTCCCTCACCAATTGGTTTACCAGTTTGAATGTCATTACATTCCTCTTAATGGTGTTTTGTTTTTAATTACTTGTAATTGTATTTCTTCAAACCAGGCAAAGAGGTGCATACTCTCATTATTTTGGAGTTTGGATTCGTAAAAGAAATCAAAACTTGCTGGAAATTTTCTAGCTGATTTTTTTCTCTCGCGGTTGTGAGGTTGACAATGAACGGCGTAAGATGATGATAATTACGAAATTGCATTATAGTCCTTTTTGGTCATTTGGCCATATACGGCTGGTGAATCAATATACTCAAAGAAACATATCATATACATTACAAAAGTCAGTTTGATGCCAAGTTAGGAAAGGATATAGCGAAAAACATCAAGCATCACCGGAATCATACAAAATCGTCCCCAGTTTTTATTTTGGTGGGGCTGTCGCTATTGGCCAATTTTCTGTAAGCCACTCATTTGTCAAGTTACAATTTATTGATTTCATTTAAAATTAGAGTTTCATGATCAGAGTTTACATAATGTGCCCCATGTGTCCATGTATGAACATTTCTCTCTGTATATATCAGAGTTAAGTGCATGGCAGAAACACCTAGAAGGTTGGTGTCTCAGATGTAATTGCGCAGTATTTCACACATAATGAGGGTTGAGGTATTTGTTGAATTCCAAATATACAACTTATTGACTGACAGCTGAAGGTATATGGGTGGAGTTTGACGACACGACAGTTGGCATGGGTTGCACACAAATTAGTGGTTTTGTAACGTGCCAGTATGTGGTATTTTTTAATTCAAGTGCGACCATTTTAACATTAAATTTGATTGGTTGAAAATGCATAGTAATACACAGAACATTATAATTGGTGCTTGTCAATGAGATCAATCACGCTGATCTGCTTAGATCGGTACAAACAAGCACTCATTACTAGTTTTCTGAGGGAATTTTCACGCGATAACTGTATGATAAATTTCATTGAATTGGCAATGGTATCTCAGTAATTACGTAGTCATTAGTCTTTTGATGCTTTGATGTAATATACCTTTATACAATAGGACGTCATTAAATCACATAAAAATGAACATACCAAAATCTTACCTTACTCGAGTCACATATACTGAATGGAAATGCAACAAACAAAATGATGGACAGAATATAAAGAACACTAAAAGCTACAATACTACGATTATAAGACATTGTTCTACTCACTCAACTGTTTCTCGTGTATATCATAATTATTTAGAAATTGAATCGGGCCGTTTAAATATTTTCGAATAGTAACACGTCAACAAATTTAAAATAGTTTTTGTTGCAATGAGAGAAACGATCATTTTATATTCCAGGTGCTTATGTGAATGTATCTTTGGTAAGCCACCGCGTCACCTTCACTGCTACACTCCTTTCACAAACAACGTACGTATCCGAGTAGACGGTGATATTTGACCATATTATAGTCGAAGAGGGAAACTGCAATGATTCCTCTACTTGAAGATTCAAAGCTCCTGCGATAGGGCTGTATTTCTTCTCTCTAACCATATTGACGGGTGTAAGTTCTCAGGTGGTTCATTTATTTATTATGAAAGACAAGGAGGAGATTGGAAGGGTGTATTCGGGAGACGGAACAGGGTCAGTCATGGTTGTAACTGTCATGGACAAGGGTCAGGTGGTCTATATCAAGGAAATGATTGGCCATTCACAAAATGTCCACGGAAACCACTGGTCTACATTCACTGGCCTACTACTCGATCGATATGATTAGATACAATGCTTGTATTCAACGTTTTAACATAGAACTTTGAAATCAATTGTTTATAAATTTGTTTTGAAGCTGGTTGAATTGGACTTTTTAAAAAAAAAACTATGTGCCAATCTGCCTTTACACAAAACTTGTAATGTTTTTAATAAAATTATTAGTAGATTTGATTGACTGTATCTAAACTTTGTGTACTATAAACCAAAAAATGCTAGTAAAATATGTGTACCCATTGTAGTAAATTTTCAATAGTAACCGAATACCATTCTTCTCATCGTGTAGTCGGACGATTTCTTATTATTTCTTATTCACAACACAAAGGTAAGCATGCATAACTCTGATGAGGTTCATCACTGGTAACGTCCTTGTTGGATTGATCAAATTAAACCATTTGTTTGTTATTTCTCGAGCGCCACCAGGGATTGCACATTTTACGTCTGGAGATTGCACGCAGATCAAATCTTTGTAATTCATGCAGACTGGAGAGCTAATAAAAACAACAGTCTCATAACTTAGCCAACGATGGCTTAAGAACCATGCCTGGAATGTGGTGATGCATATTTATATATTTCTCGTACGTATATTATTACTAAGTATATAAAGATAGGAACACCGGAGATCGAGGAAAAACTTCTTCCTGTTCAAGACAAATAATAAACCTCACCTATCACGAATGCCTCATCCACGTTCACAACAAGCATGATGATGCCATTATAATATTCTGAAGTCGTTTAATCTGGCAACAACATGAATATATCGAAACACTTGTATGTACATGTTAATTTTAATTATTTTAATTCCATAAAATAACACATAAATGTCTAACAATTGATTGAGGTACGGCCTTATGGGATTGCTGTGCTTACTCAGTCTGATTAAAGTCAGATTTTCACTGTCTTGAGTGAAGATCTAACAACGGTCGTCAAAGATGTGGACTTTCTATAGTTAAAAGCTTCACAACACACATTAATACCAGTTTTACTCACAACTGAATAACAACAACTCTTGTATAATTCTACAGTGTAAGCATTCGCACTTTGAAACTGTTTATCGTTGTATTCACTAATCCAGGCCCATTCTATGAAAACGAATTCTTTGTACAAGACAGACCAACATTTCGCTGAGCCAGTCCTTTCTATCACGACAAATTTTGTCAATAGAAACGTTGCACAGTTCACTAATCAGTGTGTTCTAGTAAGACTAATTTAGTCATAAATCAGATCTACATCTCTCTAAACTGGGCTGTTTTATGAAGACAAATGATATCAATAACACAGATTTATAAAGCACTAAGTAGTGACTCTTCATTCAAAAGCTATCTTAAGATATCCATGTAACAGGTGAAATTATTTCGTGAATATTAAACTGTTCTAAGAAAACTGATTTTGGCCAAAATACAGATTTATAAATCACTAAGCAGTGACTGTTCTTTGAAAAACGATTTTATCCACACAACAGGTAAAATTATTTCGTGTATATTGGACTGTTTTGTGAAGACAGATTTTGTTAAAAAATGCCATTTACAATTCACTAAGCAGTGACTATTCTATGAAGACCGATTTGGTTCGCACAACAATTGAACTATTTCCTTAAATATATGAGTATGTTTGTGAAAGCGATTTTGTCCGCAGAACAGGTGAAATTATTTCGTGCAAAGGGTATGTTCTACGTAAAAAACATTTGTGAAAAAATTAAGAATGTAATTTTAATAAGCAGCGACTCTCCTAAATCATGGAAGGCAGTGCACGGAAGCATATTTAATAATTAGCAGATAAATTAATCGCCATGGTACCCAATTTAGAGATAATACCTTTCTGACCGGATTCGCCATTGTGTGGTGGAATACGTCAGTAATCTGTGCCCTTGTATGGTTGATTACGTCAGTGTTCTGTAAGTTCCGTTCCGATACATTTTTATTGTCCAGTAATATACGCACTTGTTTATGAGATCAATCACGCTGATCTGCTTGGATCGGTATAAAAGCACTCATTACTAGTTCTCCGAGGGAATTTTCATACGATAACTACGATAAATTTCATTGGATTGGCAATGTTCTCAGTCACACTTTTGTGTTTACTTGCCACTTCTGCCTGTGTTATAACTGCCATCTTGGATGGTGTGGGTAGGACAGATCTGGAAGTTGTTCGTATTCGACTAGAGGAGGAGAAAGCCAAGCGACTTCTTCTTCAGAATGACGTCGAGGTGCTTATGCTACAAGTTGAAGAACTAAAACGAAAATGTGATCAAAGGGACAAGCAGGGTACATAATTCTCTCTATACATAATCATTTTTTTCATCGTCTATTGTATATCTCCAATTCTGTACGGTTATATATTTCTGTGTGAGGTGTTTTTATTGTTTCCTTTTGTAACATGAATGTTCAGTTTATTTTTCCGACTTGAAATGTCGCTCAGGAAATATTTCACTATTCACCCACAGGGACTAGTATCGTTGCTTACAATCGACCGGTTATACATGTACTATATAATATATTCGTTGCTTACAATCGACCGGTTATACATCCGAGGCGTAGCTAGGGGGCAATAGGTTGTATTGAGTGATGGTGATTTTATTGATGAAAATAATGGGTTTCAGAGTTGGGCGGGGTGGGGGGGGCCTAAAAACTAATCTTGTCCCCGGGTTCCAACCAATCTAGCTACGCCTCTGAAGCACATATACCTCAACAGACCAAACAACTTACCTTACTTGAGTCCAATATAATGAATGTGAATGCAACAAATAAATGATGGAAAGTGAATAAACAACACTAAAACCTACTATACTGACGATTATAATATAGTGTTCTACTCACTCAACTGTTTCTCGTGTCTATCTTAATTATTTAGATATTAAATAGGGCCGTTTAAATATTTTCGAATAGTAACGCATCAACAACTTTAAAATAGTTTTTGTTGCAATGAGAGAAACGACTATTTTATATTCCAGGTGCTTATGTGAATGCATCTTTGGTAACCCACGGTATTGCCTTCACTGCAACACTCTCTTTACATACAAAGTAAGTATCCGAGCAGACGGTGTTATTTGACCATATTATAGTCAATGAGGGAAACTGCTATGATTCCTCTACTGGAAGATTCAAAGCTCCTGCGAGAGGGCTGTATTCCTTTTCTCTAACCGTATTGACGGGAGGACTTCCTCAGCACGTTCATTTATTTATTATGAAAGACAAGGAGGAGATCGGAAGGGTGTATTCGGGAGACGGAACAGGGTCAGTCATGGTTGTAACTGTCATGGAGAAGGGTCAGGTGGTCTATGTCAAGGAAAGCCCTGGCCGTTCCGAAACTGTCCACGGAGATCACTGGTCGACATTCACTGGCCTACTACTCGATTTATATGAGTAAATACAATTCATCTATATAAACATCTTAGTATAGAACTTTAAAAGCAATTGTTTATAAATTTGTTTTGAATCTGATTGAATTGGACTTTTTCAAAACTTTATGTGCTAATCTGCCTTAACACATTAATTATAATGGTTTTAATAAAATTAAGAGGAGGTTTGATTGACTGTGTCTATACTTTCTGTACTATAACCCAGAAATGGTAGTACACTATGTATACTCATCGTAGTGAATTTTCATTAGTAACCGAACACCATTTTTCTTATCGTGTAGTCGGACGATTTCTTATTATTGCTCATTCACAACACAAAGGTAAGCATGTTTAACCTGGATGAGGTTCATCACTCTTATCGTCCTTGTTTGGATGATATCATAAAATCATTTGTTTATCATTTCTATAGCGCCACCTGTGACAGCACATTTTACGTCTGGAGATACCACACAAAACTTTGTATTCATGCAGACTGGAGAGCAAAATAAAAAGTACAGTCTCATCTCTTAGCCATCGATACCTTACGAACCATGCCTGGAATGTGGTGATGCATATTTATATATTTCTCGTACGTACATTATTACTAAGTAAACAAGGATAGGAACACCTGAGATCGAGTTAAAGTGTTTTCCTGGTCAAGATGAATAATAAAATTCACCTACCATGAATGCCTCATCCATAATAATAAGCATGATGATGCCATTATAATATTCTGAGGTAATTTAATCTGGCAACAGCATGAACATATCGAAACACTTGTATGTACATGTTATTTCTAATTTTCTTTATTCCATAATATGACACATAAATTGCTAACAATTGATTGAGGTACGGCATTATGGGATTGCGGTGCTTACTCAGTCTGATTAAAAAAAGATTTCCACTGTCTTGAGTGAAGATCTGACAGCGGCCGCATAGGGGTCATGTTCCTGTGACTTTTGAATTTACCAATGAACTACAGCTTTGAGATATTTGAAAGTAAAGTTAATTAAATTGATTGGCTCTGACTCATGCTCTGCAGTCATACTGCCCAGTCTCTCCAAAGCGAAGATATAAGACTTTTTCTGATTGGCTGATAAAATTAGTGATTATGGTATTAACGTTGGTCACCAGAACATGACTACTAAGCAGTCGCTGTCAGATCTTCACGTATATTATTTTTTATGGTGCGTGGCAATTAACGTTTTAGCGTGTGAACTATAGTAACAATGCACACAGTATAAATTTAAGTTTAACCCCCATATTGGCCGTTTTATCAGCAACTTAGGGTGATCGTTCTTGTACTTTTCGGAATCATTTTTGTGTGTGTAAGTTTTGGACATTTTGTTTAGTAATACGTTTTGTAAAACGTGTCTTGGAATAGATTTGCTATAATGAAAAGTTAGTGACTAAAACTGTAGATCTTTAACGCTTGTTTCAAACCGGTTATATATTGCCAGGGAAACCGGACTTATAAATTAGGTTACATGCTCACTATTTTTTAATTTCGAAATCTTGATTTTATAACCTAGTCATAAATCTTTTATGCTTTGTTTTCTGATTTTTTAATCATTTTAATTGGATTTCTCACATGTTTACATGCTTTTTTACTGGTCTTTATCGCCTAGGATAGAGTGACTCGTTTGGTCCAGCAAAGCACCATCTTTGGGTAATTTGATGAAAAATTGAACTTTGTTTGATTGTTCTGTACGACGGAAGGACCTTTAGCCTCTTAACTGTTATGAAAACTAACGTGAGTGAAAAAGAACTGGATTCCAGGATTTACTTCCCTTTTTATCGACAAAGGCTTTACACCCACACCTATCGTGCAAATGGCCATACACCACAATTAATTTTACTATATGTTCTCTACATATATTTCTCAGCACTGACCTTTCCACAGTGTGACAATCAATACAAATCATATGTTAATCTAAAATACCTCCAAAGATGACATCAAGGTGAAATTCTTGTCTAGGGTTCACCGGCATTTTTTTCAGTGGCTGCACTGTAAACAGAGCAGCATGTACACAGAACACTGATTTCACTTCTGGATCATCACTAAGGCCTAAGTACACAGTGTGCACTGTCGCCAAAATACATACAGACAACCACTCTCAGAGCCCCTATTCTCAAGAATAAACAATTAACTTTAAATCTATATCAAAGATGCATCAATATAACTCTTCTATCACCACCAAAATGAGAGAGGAAAAAATGTTCTAAAAATAGACTAGAACTACATTCGTGGGTACTGAACTGGAAGTATTAATTGTGATGTGATTCCTGACAGGCCCCACTTTTTAGTAAAACTTTTTTATTTGAATGCCAGACCTATTTAAACTTTATACATGAAGCCTTTTTGAATTTCCTTGCATACAAGACATGTGACACCTGCTGGAAAGTGTATAGTGCTGGCGTTCCACAGGGTGCACGTGCTGATCCATTTGCTCTTGACAAATCAAAACTAAATTTGCTATATCTTCCTTAATTATAGGACTTTTTCAATGCTGTAAAAACCTATTTGTGCTACAAGATAAGGCTTGTCTGAAAATATGTTTAAAGTTTATACATTTTGATCAATTAAAATTTTAATGGAAATTTAAATAAACATTTAAATTTATAAACTAAATTTTATTGAAAAATTAAATTTTCATTAAAGTTTGAAAACATATTTTGACAAAGTTTAGACAGAAAAGTTGATCAATCAATGGTATTTAAAATAAATGGTGGTTTGTCTCTGTGTAACTGAGAACATTTTTACCAGGTTTAGTGAAGTAGCATGACTCATAGTTTTTTTTTCTTCAACAAACCGCAATATGCCGGTCAAGGTGCATATAGGTGTACACACTAAAGAAGCAACAACAGGTGCTGTGTTCCATATTTATTGTGTCAGGTACCTAGGCAGTTATTTGTATAACTAATAGTGCACTCAGATTTAAACATCTGATGGGACCACTTCCATGTTTTATAGGAAAATTGCATTACATTTCAGTGTCAATAACTACAAAAAGCGACAATAAGATAGGAAAATACAGTATTTAGGCAGGCTTTACCTTACTGAATAATGGTGCTAATCTCTCTCATGAAGATCTAACCCATGTCCTTGAGGTGCTATATTAGTGTGGTGATATCATGATCACTCTTGGCAGTACACTGCATATGTCCTTATGAAACTTTGCTATCACCACCAGACTACTGGAGAGCTTCCAAGCTGATCCACCACTAACACTTTGTTCCAGATACCAGCCTAGACCTGAAAATATATAAAATGTTCCACTAATTTCTAGAAAACAGTAAGATGTATGCAAATGAAGTTAAAATGTGTTAGATATAGTGATTTCCAAATGCAACCATAGGAAAGAAATATTAAACTTGACAGAGTGACACTCAGAAATGTAAAGTAATAGACATGTATTAAAGTAATAAATTCATCCTAAAAGTATATGAAGTTTCTATAAGCATATCTTGTCATTTACAGGTTAAATAACTAATCAGGTAGGCTATGCATCACAAACTTTAAGGAAATGCTGGGACGGTGAGGTTTGATCATTGGTGGAAACATTAGTACATGCCAGTATACAGGAAAGTCAAGCGACAATGTAGTAAAAAAGAATATATTACTATAAGCAATCTTATTCATGAGGGAAATAATAAGTCTGGATATTGCAAGAGAATACAGCCAAATGTGGCCACACATATCAACTACAGGTACCAATACATCCTATATCATAAACTAAATGTGAAATTCTGATCCCCAAAACTTGTAAACAAGAATGGAAATTTGCATATGTGGGGCATATACAAAGTAATTGTTATGATCAAATGTGCAAAAATAATTCAAATGATCTGTTTGAACATTTAAAATGTATTTTAAAGGGTGTTTGATACCAATTATTAACCTCAATGGTTCAATAGAATCAGATATCAGCTGATATTACAATACCGCACTCTGTCCAAGTACTGAATTGAAATATGTTACCATACATGGGCATATTAATGAAGACAATAACATTTTGGGATACATTTAGTGCACACAGTCAGAAATGTGTCTTACAAATTCACTGTAGGTACAATGTCAGCTATATGATATGCTGAATGTGAATTTTGGATCCCAAACATCCTAAAATATGTGAATATTTGTTCATGTGGGATATGTAAGCATGCTAAGATCAGTTGTACACAGTTAAACTCAAAATATCTGTTTGAATATATCTTATGCAATCTTTAGAGTGTCAGTTAACAAATATTATTAGTAATTAACAATGCATAAATTAAGATGGATCATTAGAATTTACATAACATCATACATGCCACAATGCCGCACTTCACTAATCAATATCTTATCCAAATTGAACAATAAAATTTAATGCATTTTGTGTTCAACTTACACCATTTTGCTGTTTTCTTACATCCAAGGGTAAATATACACGTTTAAAGTATATTTTATCCCTTCAACCTGCATTTCATTCTCAGAAAGTTTAAACTGATTTAGTAGAGAACTTGAGTAGGTTCTAGTATAAAGTTTTCATCACTGTCCTCTCACTAAACACCCTGTAACTATATTTGTTAACAATGACTAAAGGCTATATAAGCAGATATGTGTTACTCAGGAAGTCACCCCATCATAAACACATAAATTAACTGATTGGACCCCTAATAAATAATTTGAATGATCAATACAAAACAGAATCTGTATTTCATATATTTTAAATGTATGTCTCATTTTGACTTACAAAGATATTTTCTCTGATAAAATTTGACAAATATCCATCATTGTAGCTTGTATATGGTGTAGGAGTATAAACATGCTGATATCATTTGATATTATTTCCAAAAATATTAACTATGTGCATTGTAAGGGGCAAATTTTAATTTTTTAATTTTGTTTTAAGATTGGACTGTTGTAACTGAATTCTGTCTGATTCGTCTCAATATCTACTCCAGAATCTTCAAAACGTTCAAAACACAGCAGCTCGGATCAACCGTAGAGTACCACGATCAGAGCACACCTTCCCGCTTCTCGGTACCCTAAACTGACTACTCATTCGATCCAGAATCAAGCACAGCAATTGCTCCCTTGCTAAATTTCTCTGACGGACTCCAATTCAAAATATATATGTGCCTTAGTTTTACATATGTGTTTTGTGCGTGAACTTTTCTATATGTGTTTTGTGTGTGAACGTTTATATATGTGTCTTTTGCGTAAAGTTCTATTCAGGTATCGTGTGTAAAGCTCTAAATATGTCTCATGCGGGAAATTCTACATGTCCAGTGCATTAAACTTTTCGTGATATATATATATATATATTTATATATATATATATATATATATATATATATATATATATATATATATATATATATATATATATATATATATATATATATATATATATATATATATATATAATCACTTAACACTATCCCTTTGCATTTCTGCTTGGATAGGGACTTCGTTCAGATCAATACAGTCATTGTTTATTAACCAACAGATAATTGCGTGGCAGAAACACCTTGAAGGTTGGTATCCCAGACGTAATTGCGCAGTATTTCACACATAATGAGGGTTTATGTTATTGTGGTATTTCGAATAAACAACTTATTGACTGACAGCTGAAGGTATATGGGTGTAGTTTGATGACACAACAGTTGCCATCGGTTGCATAATAATTTATTGGTTTTATAACGTGACCGTATGTGGTATCTTGGTTCCAAGTGCGACCAATTTAACATTAAATTTGATTGGTTGAAAATGCGTAGTAATATACTGGTCATTATAACTGGTGCTTTTTTTCAGACCAATCACGCTGATCTGCTTGAATCGGTATACATAAGCACTAATTACTAGTTCTCTGAGGGAATTTTCAAGCGATAACTGTACGATAAATATCGTTGGATTGGCAATGTTCTCAGTCACACTTTTGTGTTTACTTGCCACTTCTGCCCGTGTTATAACTGCCATCTTTGAAGGCGTTGTAATACACTGATCATTGTAACTGGTGCTTGTTTACGAGACTAATTACGCTGATCTGCTTGGATTGGTAAAAATAAGCACTAATTACTAGTTCTCTGAGGGAATTTTCACGCGATAACTGTACGACAAATTTCATTGGATTGGAAATGTTCTCAATCACACTTTTGTGTTTACTTGTCACTTCTGCCCGTATTATAACTGCCATTTTGGAAGGTTTGGGTAGTGCAGATCTGGAAGTTGTTCGTATTCGACTAGAGGAGGAGAAAGCCAAGCGACTTCTTCTTCAGAATGACGTCGAGGTGCTTATGATACAAGTTGAGGAACTGAAACGAAAATGTGATCAAAGGGACAAGCAGGGTACATAATTCACTCTATCATCTTCATTTTTCATCGTTTATCAGTATATGTCTAATTCGTTACGGTTATATATTTCTGCGTTAGGTGTTTTTATTGTTTCCATTTGTAAAAAGGATGTTCCGTTTATTTTTCCTACCAGAAATGTTGCTCATATTGTGCTCCTCGTAGAACTTATTTCACTATTTTCCCACAGGGGCTCTTATCCGATCTTACAGTCGACCGGTCATACATGTACTATATAATATATTATCATATAGTACATGCATTACCGATCGATTGTAAGCAACGATACTAGCCCCTGTGTATTTACCTAGTCATCACTCTTTTTTTAAATCTGAAATTAGAAGAAGGATGCAATAATGAATGCTCTGATGTTATTTACCTTCATACAATGGAATTTCCTTAAATCACATCTGAGGCGTAGCTACGGGGGAATAGGTTGTATTAAGTGATGGTAATTTTATTGATGAAAAAAATGAGTTTCAGGGTTCGGGGGTGAGGTGGAAGCACATATACCTCAATAGATCAAAAACGTATCTTTCTTGAGTCCAATATAATGAATGTGAATGTAACAAATAAATGATGGAAAGTGTATAAACACCACTAAAACCTACGATTATTAGACATTGTTCTACTCACTCAACTGTTTCTCGTGTATATCATAATTATTTAGAAATCGAATCGGGCCTTTTAAATATTTCGATTAGTAACACGTCAACAACTGTAAAATAGTTTTTGTTGCAATAAGAGAACGATCATTTTATATTGCAGGTGCTTATGTGAATGCATCTTTGGTAACCCACGGCGTTGCCTTCTCTACTACACTCCTTTCAGATACAACGTACGTATCCGAACAGACGGTGATATTTGACCATATTATAGTCAATGAGGGAAACTGCTATGATTCCTCTACTGGAAGATTCAAAGCTCCTGCGAGAGGGCTGTATTCCTTTTCTGTAACCGTATTGACGAGAGGAATTCACGTTCATTTATTTATTATGAAAGACAAGGAGGAGATTGGAAGGGTGTATTCGGGAGACGGAACAGGGTCAGTCATGGTTGTAACTGTCATGGAGAAGGGCCAGGTCGTCTATGTCAAGGAAAGCCCTGGCCGTTCCGAAACTGTCTACGGAGACCACTGGTCGACATTCACTGGTCTACTACTCGATCGATATGATTAGATAAAATGCATCTATATCAACGTCTTCACATAGAACTTTGAAATCAATTCTTTATAAATTTGTTTTGAATCGGATTGAATTTTGCTTTTTTAAAACTTTATGTGCTAATCTGCCTTAACACATCAATTGTAATGTTTTAATAAAATTAATAGAAGGTTGGATTGTGTCTATAGTTTGTGTACTGTAACCCAGAAATGGTAGTAAAATATGTGTACCCATTGTAGTGAATTTTTAATAGTAACCGAAAACCAAATTTCTTATCGTGTAGTCAGACGATTTCTTATTATTGCTCATTCACAACACAAAGGTAAGCATGTAAAACCCTGATGATATTCATCACTCGTTCCGTCCTTGTTGGAATGATATCATGAAATCATTTGTTTGTCAAAACTATAGCGCCACCTATGACAGCGCATTTTACGTCCGGAGATACCACACAGATCAAATCTTATCAGCAACTTAGGGTGATCGTGCGTGTACTCCTAGGAATCATTTGTTTGTCGTGTAAGTTTTAGACTTTTTGTTTTGTATAGTACTACGTTTTAGTGCTACTGAATTTTATCAAACGTGTCTTGGAATAGATTGCTATAACGAAAAGTTAGTGACGAAAAATGTAGATCTTTAACAGTTGTTTTAAAGCGGTTATATA
Organism: Unio pictorum; assembly: GCA_030141615.1. Taxonomy (NCBI): domain Eukaryota; kingdom Metazoa; phylum Mollusca; class Bivalvia; order Unionida; family Unionidae; genus Unio; species Unio pictorum. The sequence goes on from JARLTB010000339.1 coordinate 18,683,514, forward strand.
TTGCCAGGCAAAACCGGACTTCTGCATGAGATTACATGTTCACTGATCATCAATCTTTGATGATTTGTTTTCTGATTTTTAATCAGTTCAATTCAAATTCTCAAATGTTTGCATGCTTTATTACTGGTCTTTATCGCCTCGGATAGAGTGACTCGTTTGAGCACCATTTTTGGGTAATTTGATGAAAAATTGAACTTCGATTTTCCTTTACGACGGAAGGACCTTTAGCCTCTTAAAGGTTATGAAAACTGAAGTGAGTGAAGATGAAGAACTGGGTTCCATGATTTATTTCCGTTGTCATCGACAATCGCTCTCCATGCACACCTTTCGTGCAAATATTTTCCCGATATGGTCTTCTATAGTCTGACTATATCCCTGTTTGTTTGTAGCATGAGACGCTCAGACGGTAAAGGTGTTATAGACACCCTGTTCGCAATCCTGTTAGAAATTATAAATCAATGAATGAACTGAGTAAGATTTATTGACTTTTTATCTTGTTTATGCTTTTCGTTACTGAAATCGACAGGGGGTACAAGCAAACGTGGATATAGTCTCAGACTATAAATGACGAGACTCAATTGGTACCAACTTTGTGTCAGCACAGTGAATGCCGTTAAGGAATCCATTGAAAAACTATTTAATTATACCGATCCAAAATAACGTCTCGTTTACAGAGCCTTGTAGATTCATGCGTGGTAATTGATTACACTATATATTACCTATCTACATTTAACCCGTCAACTACTTCTTTATTATTATTAGTAGTAATATATATAGTTCAGTTATATATATATATGTGTGGGTTGTCAGTTAATCAGTTCATATTAATGATGAAACCGCTCCGATGGCCTAGTCGTTAGAGCGTCCGCCTCGGAAGCGGGATGTCGTGGGTTCGAGCCCAGGCTGAGTCATTCCAAAGACTTACAAAAATGGTACTAACATCTACCTCGCTTGACGCTCAGCATTAGGAGGTTAGTAATAGGACTGGTCAGCCTGGTGTCAGGATAATGTGACTGGGTGGGACATCATGCTGCATGTCTGCGGCATGATACCCAAGTGCCAGACATCACTATAAACTGCCATACTGTAGACATCGTAGCAATATGAATGAACACTTGTTAAAGGTAAGTTATAAATCCCAATCACACACATACAGACACACACAGACACACACACACAAACACACACACACACTAATGTTGAAAAGTTCGTGAATTTACCGACATAGCGATTTTATGGAATACATTGAATCTTTTGATCATGAAAACATGAATTACGAGACATCTTTGAATTTCTTTGAGATTTCAAAGAAATATGCTATTTTATTCACACCTATGAGGAAAGTTAAATTTGATAATATTATAGATTATGAAAGCTGCGTATCGGTTACTGTATTGAAGAGAACCCATGTCGTTTAATTGACTTAAAATAATTACGGCGAAAGATTAACGCGATTCTTTTCAGACGATGCCAACGTCTGGGTAAACTGTTCATAACTGTATGTTTGAGCCATAAACCATTTAAATGTTACCGCTGTCGCACGACAAGTACACCTGGATGCCAACGTCTGGGTAAAATGTACATAACTATAGATTTGAAACATAAATCATTTAAATGTTATCGCTGTCGCACGACATGTACACCTGGAACAACGAGAATTCAACGAATCAAAAATGCTATAGTGGGTCTCTACAATGGAAATGTTCTCAGTCACGAGCATTATATTTTATTTGGCCCTTATAAACCTTTCCCCTTGGATAGATAGTGCACAAGTTGCGAGTTATGCTGATTTTGCCAAGACAATTCTAATTTTACACTGCATTTACAAAATGGTTTATTTAAATTGAAATAGTTTTCTGTGTCAATATTAACAATTGTTTTTAAAAAAATCAAATATTATATATGTTTACCATGCTATAAATACATCTAGTGGACCATTCTATACATATAACAGTTTGACGTGCTCCAGGCGTGTTCTGGTGCGTGCAAAATAGTATAATATCCCCTTTTCATTCCATATCATAAACAATTATTGTACAAAGTAAACTGAGGCTCCGAGTTGTCAAAAGCGCTCACCGTTACGGATCACTGCCATCTCACCTCTGTGCATTCGAGTCTCAGTCTCGGCTAATGCCCACATGTGAGAAAGCTTGCCGGTAGCTCCTCGTGGGTCGGTGGTTGTTTCTGGGGTTTTCCTGTGTTCTTCCTCCACCATTAATACTGGCCGCCATGTAAGGCCTATCTTGTGCTAAGAAATGGCGTTAAACCCTACAACAACAACAAGAACAACAACAACAAAGTAAACATAAATAGTTAAAATCGTACGTCTGTGTCTCTAAATTCTACTACTGATACTACTACTACCATAACTATTACTACTAATACTACCACTACTACTACTACTACAACTAATACTACCACTACTATTACTACTACTACTAGTGATACAAAAGAAGAGGTTTTGCATCTGATGATGGAAATGTTACACGTTTTAAGGTATTCCTTGTCGCATTCGTACTTGTTAAAAAGTTAATTGTTAAAACATAACTTTGCGGTAGTTGTGAGATAATGAGTCTACGCTCAAGATGCGTACGTAACTGAAATACGGTAGTTGTCATAAAATATAGTTCCACATCCTCTTCATACATAGATTACCGGTAGCCAATACGAAATCTCGTTTCTTCTTTTGGAGTAGGATGTAAATGGAGAACTCTGACACATCACATAATTTTTAAGTTTATTTCTCTTTAGCTTTATCTTTTTTAAAATGTTGTTTGCTAAAATAGTACGTTAAGGTTTACAATATCCTGATTCAGCATAATATATTTTACATTCCGTGGTCAGGATATGATTTAAAATTTCAAATATACTGTCGATACTGGGGATGTTATTGCGAGTAGATAATGCGCTCTGATACATTGGATTGTGTAACGATAATTCCGTTTTTCGGTTGGCTATGTGGTGAATACCATCGCACACAAATTCCAAGCGCCTACTGCGAGCCCATGTCCCTTAAGATCCTACTCGGGGACGGCAAGAGGCTCATGTCCCATGAGGTTCTAGACCTTCAACTTGGAAGAGGTAACCGATAAATATCACACACATTCTACCAAGACGCGGCTTCAGGAATTGAAGGCATCTTCTCTACCCAATCACGTTTACATCACCCGTCACATTTCTGAGTTGTATACAATGGCCTGCATCTCTGCTGATGTGTCTAAAATCAGAGAGTTTTGCTGAATCAGACGCAAAAAAATATTTCGTTTTCAAATGTCCAGCCTTGCAGATTATATACACTCAGTCGTATTCTTTTATTGGGGGAACTACCACATGCAGTAGAGGTCAACATTTATTTCTTATCAGCGGTGAATGTCACCAAATGAGTACTTTACCTTTGTTATGATAGTCTTGATTTTGTTCGTTTGTCTAAATTAACATCGCTTTGGAATAATTCATCTACATCTAGGTCGTAAAGTTAGATCACGGTCTGATATAAAAGCTGCAACCACCTCATCATTAGTGGAGTCTCTTTATTATTGGTAATGAACCATGGTGTCGCCTGGAGAATCAGTCGTCTTTTTGCCGTAAATAGAAAAGAAATGCAATGTGCGCTTGAAATCTGTGGCCCGCTATCTAGTCTTGAAAGGTGTTTTTCACCTTATGCAGGGCGGGTTGTAAAAATTCGTGTCGCCTGTTCATGGATTGTCAAACGCTTTAACTCTCACCATCACCTTACGTGATGTGACATTTGTCTTGAAAAATATTATGGTGTATGTTTGGTTTGCAGAAAATGGCTAAAGCCATATGAAGAGTCCAGTCACTATTTCCTTCATGAGTATTGACTCTGACACTCACCGGAAGCCAAAGTTGCATGACGCGGAATATAAACTGTTGCTCAAGGCCAATCAGGGTTTTATAGATGCTTCTCAAAAAGAGTTTAGGTGTGACACCGGCATCATGATATCAGTATCTGGAAGTTACGTTGATGCTTAGTGGGCTTTAAAGAGTGGTTTTGGGCTTGGTTCGTTGTCTTGAGAAATGTCCATTTACAATTTGATTACCGGTCATCTGCATGAAATATAATTTGTCCGTCTTGAACTGTACTTCCAAATTGCAGAAAGAATGTTCGAGTTGGTTACGTTATTTTAGCGACTAAGTGGTGTCTTCATCCTTTAGAATTTGAGATGATATATGTCGCTCGGTTTCTTTCCTCTCGGAAACCTTGTATTTTTTTTTTCTCTCACACTAAGTCTTAACTAGATCCTGTCATTAACTTCAAGGCCGATTCGATATCTTGATCTAGGATCGTGTAAAGTTATTGTTATAAATCCGTGTCGGGATGACTTAGCACGACTAAAGATATTTCTACATAGATTATAACCCATATCTCCGCTACACCAGGTCTGAACATATAAAAACGCGTTAACTATATGTTTATATTGCAAGCAGATACAAAGAATCAGAGCCATTATCAACAAAGACAGCAACATAAATAGCTTTTGGTTTGAACGAATTTATCAACGATGACCTTTACGATGACCACAGTTATTACAGGTTGATGCGGACAAGGAATTTCAGGGTGTAGTATCATCGCTGATGAAACAAGATCCTGTCAAGATACGATGAGGACATAATGCAATACACCGTGATCAGGCAATAGTTGAACGATGTAACGAACACTTACTGAGCGGTTAATTGTATATCAATATGCGAAAGAAATAATTGAAGACAAGGCATCTCAAGAATGGGTTGCAAGATTACCAGGTGTGATAAATGCATTAAATAATGAAATTACTCGAACAACCAACATGAAACTCATTCATGCAATCACAACAACATGTACCCGTAGAACGAAATGATTTTTCGAATCAACCAGTATTAGGTAATGCTACTGTCACATATTTATATGAGCCGGGTGAACTTGAAGGTGTAAGAAAAGAGCGACAGACCCTATTTGGAGTGTTACCACAAACAAAATATCTAACATAGTAAGATCTCCTGGTTTTTACTGTTTCTGCTAGTACAATATATTTTACTGTGGAAAAATAATTCCGATTATCGATATAGGTATTTATGTTTGCCGCTCGTTTGTCATTCATCGTAGCATTAACACTGTTATTGATTCGAATGTTGACCATACGTGAGATGCGCCATCGCTGCTAAACTCTTTCTGGGCATCAGGAATTTTACTAATTACATTTGTATTCTTCGTATCAACAAGAATCTGTATTGGTAAGTCAGGAGGCATTATATCGAAATTGAATTTCGTTTTCAAAGGCTTGATTTTCGATAATCTCTCAAACTCCTACATGCTATAATTAAGACAAGTATTTAAATAAGACATATTATATATACAGTGACTCACACAATGAATCAGTGCAGGTGGTTCATGATAGGGTCTTGAACTCCTTGCAATAAATCACGTAGAAATGAATTCTGCGGAAAACATTCACAAAGTGTTCGGCGAGGAATATTAGGTCCGAAACCGTGTTTACAATGTATTGTTGGAGCTAGGGGAAAAACACAGCTTCATGTGCATTGTGGTCGTAAGCGATATCGAGAGCATAAACGGAATTATGATCATAGAAATAACGACTTTGACAGAGTCAAGGATAAAATTATGAGAACCGCAGAAGATTATATATCAAGATCCTCAAGTAACATTCCAGACAAGTAATGATTTAAACAAACAAATATATATATATATATATATATATATATATATATATATATATATATATATATATATATATATATATATATATATATATATATATACACACACACAAATGAGCCAAGAATTTGTAAAGTATCCCACGATCAATAATGATGAAGCATCTCGTGATGGTGTAATCAGACACTGTCGGTTGAAAAAGAGTACTGTCAATAATACTGGTTATCTCAGATTCACTGATGGAAAAAATATATCTTTATCACCAAATAATATACGAAAGTTTCAATGGGGTGATCAAATATGTTATTGTGATCGATCACATTAACGGTACAAAAAGCGATAATGATTTATCTAATTTCAGATATGTCATACAAAGTCAGAATTAAGTTTACGGGTTTACAGAAAGGTATAAAAAAATCCATCACATAAACTGGTGAAGAAAAAATATTTAAACCTATGTCCGCAGCAGGTACATATTTTGATATGAATCCGAAATGGATATATTTTGACCCAGAAAATATTACCAAATCCGCCTTCTCTAAAATATATAGAGATAAAACTCGGTTTGAATTTATAGACTAAACAGAGGCCGGCAAATGGTGGGTAATGACTGTCATGTATCCTTATTCAGTAAGTCAGAGTTATCTCGCTTGTTACTGTCAACCTTGAAGGGTATTTTTGTTTGTTAGTAGAATATCTGACTCATCATTCTAAATTCTGTCAAGAATAGAGTTAACTATAATGTATATTAACCAAGACGGTATAAAGCCAACAACTGTTTTTACTTACCTGTATTCACTCTTGAATACACCACTTCTATACTGACTAATAAATTTTCACTGCCTATTTTATAGTCCCGATAAAACCCACACAGAGAATTCTCCAGAAAATTGGCAAGAAGTGGACGAATTTATAAGTGAGTCAGTAATGTTAAGTTTCTGTTACTTGTTTTAAGACATCGAATCGTAAAGGTAAGGAGAAAAAGTTAGTACTACTAACGCTTTAACGAATACTCACAAGACTACTGATATATGATCAAAGACATGAAGAATACAACAATATAAGAATAGACTGACTGATAAATCGAGTTATCTCAGATTTACTGCTGAAAAAAATATTTTTGTCACCGACTAATATACGAATGTTTCAATGGGGTGATCAAAGATGAGTCGAGTTCTAGGTTTAAGTTCTAACTGTTTCAATGGTGTGATCGAAGATAAGTCGAGTTGTACATTTAAATGTTAATGTGGGAGTCAAGCACATAAAACACGCAAAGATTGGCAAAGTTTTGATTAGAATCATTGTTTCGGGAAAGACCAGGGTGGCCCTGCATATTCGTGGACCGAACTATGCATTCCGTCACTCATTGTTTCTCCTCCAGTTCCTACTTTTCCCTCAGTCTTTGCTTGACCCTTATCTGGCTTTTGTTTGGGGCATTTCTGCTGCTGCTTTTTCCTTTTATTTTTCTTGTTCCACGCCCTTTCGATTTTATAGTCTCGTCCTGCATCAAACTACTAATCAATCTGATTAAATTCAGATCTAAACTGTAAAACATGAAGATATGTTAGCGACCACTTAGGGTCATGTTCTGGAAACTTGTTGTTATTACCATAATTGATAATTCTACCAAATAATCAGAAGAAGTCTTTCATCTTCTCGTTCTGATACTGAGCAGTGCGGACGAAAAGCATAACTGTGAACCGAACTATTTGATTCACTTTACGATTTTTAAAAGCTACATTTCCGCTGGCTAATTCAAAGATCACCAGAACATGATCCATAAGTGGTAGTCATCGTATTTTCATGTAGGACAAAGGAGATCTGATTTCAATTAAATTGCTTCACTGTTTAAACCATTAGGTGTTGTAGTCATCTCAATTTGGCCCGGTCACGATGTGCTCTCCACCCTATAGAAATCAACGGTTTATTTTGACTTTACAATTTTACAGTGGTCTTCCATTATGGAAAGTCTATTACGTTTAAGCAAAAACACAACTGGGGTTCTATTCTATTTTTAAAACAGTTTTTCCTCTCTCATTTTGGTGGTGATAGAAGAGTTATATTTATGCATTTTTGGTAGGGATTTAAAGGTAATTGTTTATTCTTGATAATAGGAGTTCTGAGAGTGATTAGTTGTCTATGTGTATTTCGGCGACAGTGCACAGTGTGTACTTAGGCCTTAATGATGATCCGGAAGTGAAATCTGTGTTCTATTTACATGCTGCTCTGTTTACAGTGCAACCTCTCTAAAACAATGCATGTGAACCTTTGACAATAACATCACTGTGAAGTCATCTTTGGAGGTAGTTTAGATTAACATATGATTTGTATTGATTTTTACACAACGGAAAGGTCAGTACTGAGATATAAATGTAGAGAACATATCTTAAAATGAATTGTGATGTTTGTCCATCTGGATATAGTCTACTGTTGGATTAAATGTGAATTGGAGTTCATACCCAACACAACCCAAACCACGTGACATATTTTAGACATGGTGTAGTTTGTATCTACCAATGACAATCTTGAGTAGAGGATTTATTTGTGTTACCTGCATATATTATTTCATATAAACTGTACAAAATTTTAACATTGTTCCGTTCTAGATTGTATCATGTTGTATTTCATGTTTACATTGATTTCGAATGGTTTATCTTTCTTGTGTTTTAGTGCAATTCATTTAACACGGTCTCGAACATTTGCCTTATGTCTGCACTTGATAGCTATTATTGAAGTGATGTGCCGTAAGCCGCTACATCATATATTATAAGGCAGTTCATATCATGTGACATTCAGATTGAAGTATTGCAATAACATATTTTCATACAAACATATCACCACTCAAACGGATATGCTATCGCGCAGGATAGGAGACGGATTTAAGATTTTGTTGTTGTGGAAACGAATAGAAAAAGACATACAGTACACCCCCACCCCACTGCAATCAATAAACAAACAGTTAGAAGAAATCACTTGATCAATAGTTTGAGCAGTATCTATGTTGTTTTATTTTTAGAGAGGTATACATTTCCCTGTAAGTGAAATTAAGATTTTGCGGCATATTGTCCTTTAGTAGCTTCACATTCCAGACCGGGCTCTGTCGGCTGCACATATCCGGCTCCAATGAAATCTGTCTCGAAGGCAAACGTGCTATAATGTTAATGTGGGACTACTTAAACTCATTTTCTAGTCCTCCATTTGTGAAATGAGGGACTCGGTATCATGTTGTGATTGATGGAGCTATTGTTGTCAAATAAAGAAAAGTATTGTGATTTTTGCTGTTTTTCCTCTACTCGCTCCTTTTACGCATCGTCTACTTGTACGTCCAAGGCTTCCCTCACCAACTGGTTTACCAGTTTGAATGTCATTACATTCTTCTTAATGGTGTTTTGTTTTTAATTACTTGTAATTGTATTTCTTCAAACCAGTCAAAGAGGTGCATTACTCTCATTATTTTGGAGTTTGGATTCGTAAAATAAAACAAAACTTCCTGAAAATTTTCTAGCTGATGTTATTCTCTCGCGGTTGTGAGGTTGACAATGAATGGCGTAACATGATGATAATTACGAAATTGCATTATAGTCGTTTTTGGTCATTTGGCCATATACGCCTGGTGAATCAATATACTCAAAGAAACATATCATATACATTACAAAAAGTCAGTTTGATGCCAAGTTAGGAAAGGATATAGCGAAAAACATCAAGCATCACCGAAATCATACAAAATCGTCCCCAGTTTTTATTTTGGTGGGGCTGTCGCTATTGGCCAATTTTCTGTAAGCCACTCATTTGTCAAGTTACAATTTATTTATTTCATTTAAAATTAGAGTTTCATGATCAGAGTTTACATAATGTGCCCCATGTGACCATGTATGAACATTTCTCTCTGTATATATCAGAGCTAATTGCGTGGCAGAAACACCTTGAAGGTTGGTGTCTCAGATGTAATTGCGCAGTATTTCACACATAAAGAGGGTTGAGGTTCTTGTTGGATTCCGAATAAACAACTTATTGACTGACAGCTGAAAGTATATGGGTGGAGTTTGACGACACGACAGTTGGACATAGACCACAATTAATTTTACTATATGTTCTCTACATATATTTCTCAGTACTGACCTTTCCACAGTGTGACAATCAATACAAATCATATGTTAATCTAAAATACCTCCAAAGATGACTTCACGGTGAAAATCTTGTCAGGGGTTGATCGGCATTTTTTTGAGCTGCAGCACTGTAAACATAGCAGCATGTAAACAGAACACATATTTCACTTCCGGATCATCACCAAGGCCTTATTACTCCATTTGCACTGTCGCCAAATTACACACTGACAACCACTCTCTCTGCTCATATTCTCAAGAATAAACAATTACCTTTAAATCCCTACCAAATATGGATCAATATAACTCTTCTATCACCACCAAAATGAGACAGGAAAAAAGGTTCTAAAAATAGACTGGAACAACATTCGTGGGTACTGAACTGGAAGTATTAATTGTGGTGCGATTCCTAAGTTGGCATGGATTGCACAACAATTTCGTGGTTTTGTAACGTGCCCGTATGTGGTATTTCTTAATTGAAGTGCAACCAATTTAAAATTAAATTTGATTGGTTGAAAATGCATAGTAATACACAGAACATTATAATTGGTGCTTGTCAATGAAATCAATCACGCTGATCTGCTTAGATCGGTACAAACAAGCACTCATTACTAGTTTTCTGAGCGAATTTTCACGCGATAACTGTATGATGAATTTCATTGGATTGGCAGTGGTATCTTAGTAATTACGTAGTCATTAGTCTTTTGATGCTTTGATGTAATATACCTTAGTACAATAGGACGTCATTAAATCACATAAAACTCAACATACCAAAATCTTACCTTACTCGAGTCACATATACTGAATGGAAATGCAACAAAAAAATGATGGACAGAATATAAAGAACAGTAACAGCTACAATACTACGATTATAAGACATTGTTCTACTCACTCAACTGTTTCTTGTGTATATCATAATTATTTAGAAATTGAATCGGGCCGTTTAAATTATTCGAATAGTAACACGTCAACAAATTTAAAATAGTTTTTGCTGCAAACGATCATTTTATATTCCAGGTGCTTATGTGAATGCATCCTTGGTAAGCCACGGCGTTGCCTTCACTGCTACACTCCTTTAACATACAACGTACTTATCCGAGTAGACGGTGATATTTGACCATATTATAGTCAATGAGGGAAACTGCTATGATTCCTCTACTGGAAGATTCAAAGCTCCTGCGAGAGGGCTGTATTCCTTCTCTATAACCGTATTGACGGGAGGACTTCCTCAGCACGTTCATTTATTTATTATGAAAGACAAGGAGGAGATTGGAAGGGTGTATTCGGGAGACGGAACAGGGTCAGTCATGGTTGTAACTGTCATGGACAAGGGTCAGGTGGTCTATGTCAAGGAAATGCCTGGCCATTCCCAAAATGTCCACGGAAACCACTGGTCTACATTCACTGGCCTACTACTCGATCGATATGATTAGATACAATGCTTGTATTCAACGTTTTAACATAGAACTTTGAAATCAATTGTTTATAAATTTGTTTTGAAGCTGGTTGAATTGGACTTTGTTTTAAAAAAAACTGTATGTGCCAATCTGCCTTTACACATTAATTGTAATGTTTTTAATAAAATTACTAGCAGATTTGATTGACTCTGTCTAAACTTTGTGTACTATAAACCAAAAATGGTAGAAAAATATGTGTACCCATTGTAGTAAATTTTCAATAGTAACCGAATACCATTCTTCTCATCGTGTAGTCGGACGATTTCTTATTATTTCTCATTCACAACACAAAGGTAAGCATGCATAACTCAGATGAAATTCATCACTCGTAACGTCCTTGTTGGAATGATATCATTAAACCATTTGTTTGTTATTTCTCGAGCGCCACCAGGGATAGCACATTTTACGTCTGGAGATAGCACACAAATCAAATCTTTGTAATTCATGCAGACTGGAGAGCTAATAAAAAGAACAATCTCATATCATAGCTAACGATGGCTTAAGAACCATGCCTGGAATGTGGTGATGCATATTTATATATTTCTCGTACGTATATTATTACTAAGAATAAAAGGATAGGAACACCGGAGATCGAGGAAAAACTTCTTCCTGTTCAAGACAAATAATAAATCTCACCTACCATTAATGCCTCATCCACGTACATAATAAGCATGATGATGCCATTATAATATTATGAAGTCGTCAATCTGGCAACAACATCAATACATCTAAACACTTGTATGTACATGTTATTTTTAATTATTTTAATTCCTTAAAATAACACATAAATGTCTTACAATTGTTTGAAGTACGGCCTTATGGGATTGCTGTGCTTACTCAGTCTGATTAAAATCAGAATTTCACTGTCTTGAGTGAAGATCTAACAACGGTCGTCAAATATGACGACTTTCTATAGTTAAAAGCTTCACAACACACATTAATACCAGTTTTACTCACAATTGAAGAACAACAACTCTTGTATAATTCTACAGTGTAAGCATGCGCACTTTGAAACTGTTTATCGTTGTATTCACTAAGCCAGGACCATTCTATGAAAACGAATTCTTTCGCTGAACCAGGCCTTTCTATCACGACAAATTTTGTCGATAGAAAAGTTGCACAGTTCACTAATCAGTGTGTTCTAGTAAGACTAATATAGTCATAAATCAGATCTACATCTCTCTAAACTGGGATGTTTTATGAAGACAAATCCTGTCAATAACACAGATTTATAAAGCACTAAGTAGTGACTCTTCATTCAAAAGCTATGTTAAAATATCCATGTAACAAGCGAAATTATTTCGTGAATATTAGACTGTTCTAAGAAGACTGATTTTATCCAAAATACAGATTTATAAATCACTAAGCAGTGACTGTTCTTTGAAAAACGATTTTATCCACAGAACATATAAAATTATTTCGTGTATATTGGACTGTTCTGTGAAGACAGATTTTGTTAAAAAAAAAAACATTTACAATTCACTAAGCAGTGACTATTCTATAAAGACCGATTTGGTTCGCACAACAATCGAAGTATTTTCTTGAATATATGAGTATGTTCTGTGAAAGCGATTTTGTCCGCAGAACAGGTGAAATTATTTCGTGCAAATGGGTATGTTATACGTAAAAAAAGATTGTGAAAAAATTAAGAATGTAGTTTTAATAAGCAGCGACTCTCCTAAATCATGGAAGGCAGTGCACGGAAGCATATATACTAATTAGCAGATAAATTAATCGCCATGGTACCCAATTTAGAGATAATACTTTTCTGACCGGAGTCGCCATTGTGTGGTGGAATACGTCAGTAGTCTGTGCCCTTGTATGGCTGAATACGTCAATGTTGTGTGAGTTCCGTTCCGATACATTTGTTTTGTCCAGTAATATACGCACTTGTTTATGAGATCAATCACGCTGATCTGCTTGGATCGGTATAAAAAGCACTCATTACTAATTCTCTGAGGGAATTTTCGTGCGATAACTGCGATAAATTTCATTGGATTGGCAATGTTCTCATTCACACTTTTGTGTTTACTTGCCACTTCTGCTTGTGTTATAACTGCCATCTTGGAAGGCGTCGGTAGGGCAGATCTGGAAGTTGTTCGTATTCGACTAGAGGAGGAGAAAGCCAAGCGACTTCTTCTTCAGAATGACGTCGAGGTGCTTATGCTACAAGTTGAAGAACTAAAACGAAAATGTGATCAAAGGGACAAGCAGGGTACATAATTCTCTCTAGCATATTCATTTTTCATCGTTTATCAGTATATCTCCAATTCTACACGGTTACATATTTCTGTGTTAGGTGTTTTTATTTTTGTTTTTTTTTTTGTAACATGGATGTTCAGTTTATTTTTCCGACTTGAAATGTCGCTCATAATGTGGACCTCGGAGGACTTATTTAACTATTTACCCACAGGGGCTGGTATCGTTGATTACAATCGACCGGTTATACATCCGAGGCGTAGCTAGGGGCCAATATGTTGTATTGAGTGATGGTAATTTTATTGATGAAAATAATGGATTTCAGATTGGGGGGTGGGGTGTAAAAACTAATCTTGTCCCCGGGTTCCAAACAATCTAGCTACGCCTCTGAAGCACATATACCTCAACAGACCAAAAAACTTACCTTACTTGAGTCCAATATAATGAATGTGAATGCAACAAATAAATGATAGAAAGTGAATATACAAGACTAAAACCTACTATACTACGATTATAATATAGTGTTCTACTCACTCAACTGTTTCTCGTGTATATCTTAATTATTTAGAAATTAAATAGGGCCTTTTAAATATTTCGAATAGTAACGCATCAACAGCTTTAAAATAGCTTTTGTTGCAATGAGCGAAACGACTATTTTATATTCCAGGTGTTTATGTGAATGCATCTTTGGTAACCAACGGCGTTGCCTTCACTGCTACACTCTCTTTAGACACAAAGTACGTATCCGAACAGACGGTGATATTTGATCATATTATAGTCAATGAGGGAAACTGCTATGATTCCTCTACTGGAAGATTCAAAGCTCCTGCGAGGGGGCTGTATTCCTTTTCTCTAACCGTATTGACGGGAGGACTTCCTCAGCACGTTCATTTATTTATTATGAAAGACAAGGAGGAGATTGGAAGGGTGTATTCGGGAGACGGAACAGGGTCAGTCATGGTTGTAACTGTCATGGAGAAGGATCAGGTGGTCTATGTCAAGGAAATGCCTGGCCATTCCGAAACTGTCCGCGGAGACCACTGGTCGACATTCACTGGCCTACTACTCGATCGATATGATTAGATAAAATGCATCTATATCAACGTCTTCACATAGAACTTTGAAAGCAATTGTTTATAAATTTGTTTTGAATCGGCTTGAATTGGACTTTTTCAAAACTTTATGTGCTAATCTGCCTTAACACATCAATTGTAATATTTTAATAAAATTACCAGAAGGTTGGATTGACTGTGTCTATTCTTTGTGTACTATAAACCTAGAATTGGTAGTAAAATATGCATACCCATTGTATTGAATTTTCAATAGTAACCGAACACCATTGTTCTTATCGTGAAGTCGGACGATTTCTTAATATTGCTTATTTCACGACACAAAGGTAGGCATGTATAACTCTGATGAGGTTCATCACTCGTACCTTCTTGTTGATGATATCATAAAACCATTTGTTTGTCACTTTATAGCGCCACCTGTGACAGCACATTTTACGTCTGGAGATACCACACAAATCTTTGTATTCATGCAGACTGGAGAGCAAAATAAATAGTACAGTCTCATCTCTTAGTCAACGATACCTTACGAACCATGCCTGGAATGTGGTGATGCATATTTATATACATTATATACATTATATACATTATTACTAAGTAAACAAGGATAGGAACACCGGAGATCGAGTGAAAGTGTTTTCCTGGTCAAGATGAATCATAAACCTTACCTACCATGAATGCCTCATCCACGTACATAATAAGCATGATGATGCCATTATAATATTCTGAAGTCGTTTAATCTGGCAACAACATGAATATATCGAAACACTTGTATGTACATGTTATTTCTAATTTTTTTCAATTCCATAATATGAGACATAAATTGCTAAAAATTGTTTGAGGTATGGCCTTATGGGATTGCTTACTCAGTCTGATTAAAATCAAATCTCCACTGTCTTGAGTGAAGATCTGACGGCGGCCGCTTAGGGGTCATGTTCGGATGACTTTTGAATTAACCAATGGAGTACAGCTTTGAAAAATTTG
Source organism: Unio pictorum (assembly GCA_030141615.1). Taxonomy (NCBI): domain Eukaryota; kingdom Metazoa; phylum Mollusca; class Bivalvia; order Unionida; family Unionidae; genus Unio; species Unio pictorum. The sequence goes on from JARLTB010000339.1 coordinate 18,698,998, forward strand.
AAAGTAAAGTTAATTAAGTCGATAGGCTCAGACTCATGCTCTGCAGTCATTCTGCCCAGTCTCTTCAAAGCGATGATATAAGACTTCATCTGATTGGCTGATAACATTAGTAAGTATGGTATTAACGTTGGTCACCAGAACATGACCACTAAGCAGTCGCTGTCAGATTTTCACCTATGACAGAGGAGATCAGATTTTCAATCACAATGGTACTTACACTGAAGGTTTGAAGAAAACTGATGTCGGTAGATAATAATTGTTATTAAAGTAAAATATGATTTTAGGATAGGGAAATTAGTTTCTAATATGAACTATACTAAATTCCGTCTTTCAAAAAAGGAAGCTAGCTGATTACCCTTGAAATAGATACCATTAAAAAATGTATCTTTCCAAAGACGTTTCCGTTTGAAATAACTGTACGCAACAGTAGCTAGAAACAAAAACTAATTTCATTTTTAAGTTGTCGCTGATGATGTACTATTGGATGTAGGAGAAGAGATCTGATTGGACCAGAGTTTTAAAATGGGCACATAGAAGGGAACGTTTCTCATGAATTAGCCGAAGCATATTAGCGTCGTCTTAATAGAAGTTTTCTCTTGGATAGAACGTAGAAAGGATCCAACGTGTCTTGCCGGTATTATCAAGAAGCCATATTATTTTGACTATATATGAACATTAAGGTGTGTGGCAATACATGTTTTAGTGTATATAAGAACAAATGCACAGTATAAATATAAGTTCAACCCCAGTATTGCCCTGCTTATCAGCAAATTAGTGTGATCGTGCTTGTACTTTTAGGAATCATTTGTTTGTCGTGTAAGTTTAAGACTTTTTGTTAGTACAATGTTTAAGTGATGTTGAATTGTATAAAACATGTCCTTGAATAGATTGCTATAATGAAAAGTTAGTGACGAGAAATGTAGATCTTTAACAGTTGTTTTAAACCGGTTATATATTGCCAGACAAAACCGGACTTCTAAATGAGATTACATGCTCACTGTTTTTTTTTTTAAAATTTCGAAATCCTGATTCTATAACCTGGTCATCAATCATTTATGATTTGTTTTCTGATTTTTCAATCAGTTTAATTCAATTTCTCAAATGTTTGCTTGCTTTATTACTGGTCTTTATCGCCTCGGATAGAGTGACTCGTTTGACCCAGCAAAGTACCATCTTTGGGTAAGTTGATGTATTGAACTTCGATTGTTCTGTACGACGGAAGGACCTATAACTTCTTAACGGTTATGAAAACTAAAGTGGGTGAAAAAGAAGAACTGGATTCCAGGATTTACTTCCCATGTCATCGACAAACGATATACACGCACACCTATCGTGCAAAATATTTTCCCGAAATGGTCTTCTAAATGACGAGACTCAAATGGTACCAACTTTATGTCAGCACAGTGAATGTCGTTAGGGAATCTATTGAAAAAACTATCCAAAATAACTTCTCCTTCACAGAGCCTTGTAGATTTATGCGTGGTAATTGATTGCGCTATATATTACCTATCTATATTTAACCCGTCAACTACTTTTTTATTATATTCTTAGTAGTAATATATATATTTTATTCACACCTATGAGAAAAGTTAAATTTGATTTTTGGTGATAATACTAATTTGTTTAGAAGAATCAACTATTTGTTTACCATGCTGTAAATACGTCAAATGGACCATGCTGTAAATACATCTAGTAGACCATGATATAAATACATCGTGCACCAAGCTGTAAATACATCTAGTGGACCATGCTATAAATACATCTAGTGGACCATACTATAAATAAATCAAGTGAACCATGCTATAAATACATCAAGTTATCCAGGCGTGTTTTGTGCATGCAAAATATCATAATATCTCTCCTTTGCGTTCCATATCATAAACAGGTATTGTAGAAAGTAAACTATTGCATAAATAGGTAAATTGGTAAGTATGTGTCTCTAAAGTCCTACTACTACTACTACTACTACTACTACTAACATAACTACTACAACTATCACTACTGCTACTAATGATACAAAACAAGAGGTTTTGCATCTGGTGATGGAAATGTGACAAGTTTTAACGTATTGCTTGTCGCAATCGTACCTATTAATAAGTTAATTGTTACTACATAACTTTACGGTAGTTGTCATAAAATATAGTTCCACATTCTCTTCATACAAACAGTAGACGAAATCTTGTTTTTTTTTTTTGGAGTAGGATGTAAATGGAGAGCTCTAGCACATCACCTAACTCTATAGTTTATTTATTTTTAGCTTTATCTTTCCTATAATGTTGTATGCTAAAATGATAAGTTAAGGTCTACAATATCCTGATCCAGAATTATATTTTACATTTCGTAGCCAGCCTATGATTTAAAATTTCAATTATACTGTCCTTACTGGGGATGTTATCGCGAGTAGATGACGCGCTCTGATACAGTGCCTTGTGTAACGACCATTGCGTTTTTCGGTTTGGTATGTGGTGAATACCATCGCACACAAATTCCAAACGCCTAATGCGATCCCCATGCCCATTAAGATCCTACTGGGGGACGGCCAGAGGCTCACATCCCATGAGGTTCTAGACCTTCAGCTTGGAAAAGGTAACCGATTAATATCGCACCCACTCCACCAAGACGTGGCTTCAGGAACAGAAGGCATCTTCCTCCTAATCACGTTTACATCACCCGCCACATTTCTGAGTTGGATACAATGCCCAGTATCTATGTAGATGTGTCTTAAATCAGCCATTTTTGCTGAATCAGACGCAACAATATTTCGTTTTCAAATTCCCAGGCTTGCAGATTATATACACTCAGTCGTATTCTATTATTGGGGGAAGTACTACATACAGTGGACGTGAACATTTATTTGTCATCAGCGGCGAATGTCACCAAATGAGTACCTGACCATTGTTATGATAGTCTTGGTTTTGTTCGTTTGTTTAAATTAACCTCACTTCTGAATAATTCATCTACCTCTATGTTGTAAAGTTGCATCACGTTCTGATATAAAAACTGCAACCATCACATCATTAGTGGAGTCTCTTCGTTGCTGGTGAGCATCCGTGGTGTCTCCTGGAGAATCAGACGTCTTTTTGCCGTAAATAGGAAAGAAATGCATTGTGCGCTTGAAATCTGTGGCCCGCTATCTAGTCTTGAAAGGTGTTATTGACCTTATGTAAGGGCGGGTTGTACAAATTCGTGTCGCCTGTTCATGGATTGTCAAAAGCTTTAATTTTCACCATCTCCTTACGTGATGTTACATCTGTCTTGAAAAATACTATAGTGTATGTTTGGTTTGCAGAAAATGGCTAAAGCCATATGTAAAGAGGCCAGTCACTTTGAAATGCAAGGCTGACCTCATCGTTCTACCAACAAGCCATGGAGGACTCACCGTTTGCCTCCTCGAATATCAGTTCGAGGTCTGGTTTGTTTTATTTACCTTCAATACCAGCCTCTGCAAGAAGTAGACAATTTCATTTATCTGGATAGTAAGTTCGCCACGGATGGAGTTTGAGCAAGCGATGTCATCACAAGAATCAGCAAGGCTAATCAGGCCTTCGTCAAGCTGAAGCCTATCTGGAGGACAACACACCTCAGCGTCCACACGTGTTGGGCGTCCTTTTGTACGAGTCAGAGTGTTGGAAGACCACTGCTAACATAGCACTCATGCTCGAAGTCTTCCAAGCCAAGTGCCTGCGACGGATCATGAGTTTCTTTTGAACGATTGACTCCGCCATAGAGCGGACGCAAGCACCATCGCTGAGATCATTGCAACTCGTCGATCGAGATAGCTCGGCCACGTCTGCAGAATGCCCTCTGACTCGCTACCAAGGGTGGCACTGAGATGGACTTCACAGGGGAAAGGGAACTGTGACTGACCCAAAGAGACCTGGCGCCGAACTGTGGAGCGAGAACTTAAGATCAGAGGCCTCACCCTGCAGACCGCAACTGCAACAACAGCCGATAGACCAAAATGGTGCTCCCTTGCCGGGGCCTCAAGCAGCAGACGACACAGAGAGGATTGATGATGATGATATCTGGCTTAAAAGCATGGTTTTGACAATTGTCTATTTACAATTTGACTACCGGTTTTCTGCAGGAAATATACTTATTCCGTCTTGAACTGTACTCCCAACATGTAGAAGTTGTCGAGCCAAGTCGAGTTGGTTACATTATTTTCAGCAACTAAGTAGTGTCTTAAGCCTTTACAATTTGAGATGATATATGTCGCTCTGTTTCGTTCCTCTCAGAACGCTTGTGTTTTCCTTCTCACACTAAATCTTAACTAGATCCTGTCATTAACTGTAGTTCTAAGCGACTGTAGTCTTCAGTCATGAACACCAATAAAACGTTTGTATTAAGCAGGGGATCTAAAACGGTTTGATGGTTGGGTACCATTTCTTAACGCTAGGATAATTTGCATGTGTAATTAATGATTCAATGTGTATATATAATTCCACACTCCGGATTGTGCGATCGCTACTCCGGCTTAAAATGGGCGTGTGATTTTAGCCTGATAAAGACTTAAATATACGAAGGTGTTCTATTGTCATTACTCCCGCTGACGTGGAAATGACAGAAGCACCATTTATTTGTATAAAGACAGAAGCTCCCATTATATAATATCGTTCCTCGACTGTTTGTCATTGCTTACAACAATTGATGGCGACTCCATTTCAAGAATGATCTTACCTAAACCTTTATATCTTCCAATAAATGCTCCGGCACCAAAATTAACCACCTCTACTCTTGGCTGGATGTTCAATAAAATATGACTTACGATGCCAAGAAAAATAATGGTTATATATAGGCGTCATATGCGAACATGAAACTCGTTTTAATCAACAAGTTAAAAGAGAAATTAACCTCGTAGATCTTGGATTTGTGCACTATTTTTCATCACTGTATACTTGCAGGTCATGTTAAGTGTTTTCTCTCTTTCAGCTTGCAAAATTCCAGAATGCTAGGAAATCTTTTGAGATCTAATGGTAGACAAAACATTCACTAAATTCCCCATTAGACTCCTTTGCATTAAGATAATAAGCACCAGCTCATTTGCAGGGAAATTAACGTTTGCAGCCAGATTATACCTAACCGTAATAAACAATTTGAAAAGAAAAATCTGTACAAATCAGACTCATAACCTAAAGGTCATATGATCAGTATCCACATCCGCCAGCCTGGGAAAACCCATCCGATTGCACTCTATATCTCTTTTTCTAGTTGATCTCTTCAATGATTGTGTAAACATTGAATGATTCCATGATGTATGAAATAATCCAAAGTTTTCCACTTCATAAAGGCAAATATATAAATTACCCATCAAATTATAGACATTCTTCTGTCCTGCCTAGCATTTACAAATATTTGCGAAATATATTGATACCTACTTACTTTTGCATCTCAATACATAGTTCGTCTTCTACATTGATTACAATCAGAAATCAAACAAAAACACTCCCCTAAAGACTGCCGTAAAGCTAATTTTAAGAAAACCAGAAGATCAAACCGCACTATATCAATAACGCAGGTAAAACACCGGGATTGTCTTTATAGATTACAACAAGTTGATCGATGTTGTTGACCAAGAGATTTTTAAAATGTAATTAACAGGTTGTAAATACCAGAGCTTACAATATAAACCTGACAAGTATCAGCACCTTAATCCACTAGTCCTGCATTATAATCAATAAAACCTACGGTACAAAAATACTCCACTCTTTTTCTTCTAATATTTGCTATCGGTCTTACTCTGTCTTACATAGTCCAATCTGGTCATTCAACAAACAATATTTCCGTTTAGAAGTATCATTTTCAGCCCGATATTCACTCTGTTTCAAAAAGGGTGTACCGGAAATAAAATACATATACGTCCATCAAAACTACTTGGATGACAATTGGTTTCATTCGAAAACTATAGACAGATCCCATAGACATATTTAAGCTGTATTACTGTATGATTTGGACTCTGTCTACACTCAAAATTTCGTAGCTATTTTTATTCATTCGTTATTGGTATATCCATGTCAATCACTGTAATGGAGTAGTTGATCATGCGTTAGAACATCCCTACTGCTTATGGTTTCTGTTTGTCATTAACTAGAAGATGATTGACAGCATCTGGTAAACAAACAAAAAAAAATTACATCAACTGAATGGCTGGAATAAAGGATCTGTGCGGGATAGAGAATAAAATAACACTAGCGCCTACATGTAAAATACAACAAATTAATCAATTACATAAGCAAAAATAATCAAATTGAACAGGACATGTGCACCAGTAGCCTTCTTTCAAAAGTCGAGTAACAAAATTATGCTAATTCTAATTAGCAAGTATGTTACTAATATAAAAATATTCATCATATAATTGAGTCATGGATCAAACTCTGATTACCTGGCAAGACAACATTATCTAGTGCTTCCGGGTTCACCCGAATCACTATTGGTGATCGGTCGGTGCTCCCTCCCCCACCCCCTCTTTGTCTCTTTAGTCTTCTTGGTCATAAGTCCTTGATTACAGGACTGTTCCTTCCCCACTGTGCAATACAAATGTGTGTAGAGCTATTTTCTTTTCCTATAAAAATAAAATAGAGCATCGAGCCGATGTACATATCAGGTTTGTCATCTCTTCGGATCAAGTAATATTTCCACTCTCTTCCGGCATATATCGTCTATGGTACTCAATAGAATTAGCTACGGGAATTCGCATTAATACATATACAACCTATTATCATAAATCAATATTAAACTCATTTATATAACAAATTAATGTATGATATTCGTACAACACAAGAATGAAAAAACAAGCACGATTATTTCTGAACTCAATGAAAAATTGAAGTAAGAATAAAATATAAAAAAATTGAAGAATAATCACAGATGCACATCAATGAACTCAAGATATGTAGTTGAGAATAACCTTGCATTTTATTCGAGATTCGCACAGTTTTATGCCAGAATATATCTTTACGTGACCTCGACAGAAAACTTGGTCGGATTAATTATACGAGGGGACCTATTCGAAACACTTTGATTTCATCTGGAAAAAAACACTCACTCTTTTAGCTTAGCCGATCATGATTACTGCTTTACCCGCCTATAAACTGTAATAATCCCATCGATGTAAATTATATCCACAGTCCGCCTTAATTAATTACTATTCTGGAAAATATCACTGCATATCACCTGTTTTTAATGAACTGCAATTGCCTAAAATTGTATCATTGCTTTATATCACTCGGAGAACTTTACTGTTACGATCTCTCGTTAGCACTGCATTCTGGTTGGTTCCTAACGGTTATGCAAGCGTGTCCTATTTAATATTCAATTCATGTCCCAAGCAGATTTGATTCTATCCCTCGCGGTCAACAATTTATAGACTATCGAAAATATCACTATTAATGGGTATGTGTCACGCTGAACACGTAAGAAAGTAATATGGACATTATGTACAAACAGACTACACTATGTAAACTCTCTACAAAATGTTCCACTAGTACAGTCACATTTGACCTTTTATTGTGTAAACAACACGCACGTATGAATTCGTTTTAGATTAAATTTCATATAATGTACTTCATCTACAGTACAGTAGTTATATTACATAATGTCAGGTTATGGAAGCATCGTTCTATGCAGCTGCGTTCTCACTTAATGGGAATATATTATTAAATTACAAAATGAGCTTCAATAATAATTTTAAAAACTGATATCATTATGCCATATTTTTAGGTGTCTTCTCGGATAAATTGGTAACCATTTGGTGAAGGCGGAAAACCGAAGAAAGTAAACGTAATGTACAAAGCAATCAATTGCGCTCTTCTTGAAAAATGTATTATACCTCACAAAATATTTAGTACAGAACCATTTTTTATTTTAAATTAGTGGATTTAATTACACCATCTCCAATTGATTACACTATCTATAGCCTATCCACAAATAATCCGATAACTACTTCTTTATTATTAGTAGTAGTAATACAGTCCTCACCCTCCTTGATTTGTCTGCAGCATTTTTCACATTAGACCATGACATATTACTTCACCGATATTTTAATTCAGTATAATATAGTTGCCATAAGAATATTTCCAGCAACCTAAGTAGGATAAAAGTTTATATGTACGACCCGTTTATTCAGTATCAAGCTAATGTCATTATTTTATGTGTCATGCAAAAATTGTTATCCAGGAAAACACATTAAATCATTTGTGAGTAGACAGAATCAAATTAGAAAACAAGCTAAAGTTCGACAGTTTCTGAGTGGGTCCATTTGTTATACAAGTAGATTTACTTTTATAGCTGTTTATGATTTGTCTCTTAGGTACACAACTGTCGAACGCATTCGATATAGATCTCAAGATTATAATTGAGAAGGGATGGTTTTTGGTAGCTTACTTCCTTTAAAAGCACTTATGACATGTTTTTCGCCATAACATGCCGAAAACTGAATTCGTTTCCCTCGGACACAGTGAGTAATCCAGGCCGAAGATAACGAATGTAGAGTTTCACGAATTGTGTATTTTCGTCCTCGAATAAATCGCAATAGTGTATTTCAGAGAGTCAGAGAGGTTTATAGATAATATGGATATACCAGGTCCTATAATGGGTATTAAGTGGCCATCGCAGAAGGAAATATAACTGAGCTGGTCTTTCCATAAACTTCCGCATGAACTAGTATCTTTAAAGTTTTTGTAAAAGAGATGCTGACCGCGAAATGTTAAAAATGTGTTTCGATCAAAATAGTTTAAGCCTTAAAGTACCAGGAACAGCGATCATGGTTTCACAGAACGATATAAAGCTGTAAATCATTCTATTATGATGGGTGGAGGGGGTAAGACATTTGCTAATTGCCTTCTCATGATGTAATGTTCGTTACAAACTGGGTGAAATAATCATAAATGTCTTCTTTTCTTGTTGGTAGTCTTTCGAGCGGATAAAGATTAGTTTTCCAAGTCCAAATTCCGATGCACACAGGTGGTTTCAGGTGAGACATAGGTGACCGGTGTTTCTGGGTGGCTGAGACACAGCTCTGTGACGTCCCTCACGAGCTGCAGCAAGACGCTTGCGGCGGTCAGCCTTGAAGGTGGAACTGGCTTTTCTGGTCGTGGGCTGCCACTGACTTCTGCCTGAGACAGCGCACTCGAGCTGGTGGGGTCGATGATCTAACCGTTTGATGTGCGTCTTGAGATTGCCTATGTACCTCTTGCGAGGGTGTCCTTGGTTTCTGTTGCCCTGTGCTAGCTCGTCAAAGAACAACTGTTTTGGGATTCTGTTTTGATCCATGTGGATGACGTGGCCAGTTCATCGAAATTGGGCCTGGATTAGTTTGGCTTCGATGTTTGCTGTGTTGGCTCTATCAAGGACTTCCTGGTGGGTGATTCGGTCCTGCCACTTAATCCACATTTTGGATCTCAGGGAGCGCTGGTGGAATTGTTCCAACTGGCTGATATGTGATCGGTACACAGTTCACATTTCACAGCCACACAAGAGAGATATGAGGACAACTGCATTGTACATCTTCATCTTTGTTGACTGTTTGTGCTGCAAGACTTTGGTTTGAAGTCGTCATTGTGCTTGACTGGCGTTTTGGATCTTCGCAGTGATCTTCGTACAGGAAGCCATCACTGGATATTGTACTGCCTAGGTATTTGAAACTCCACATTCTTCATCTGCGTGTCGCCAATGGTTAAAAAGTGTTGCGAAGGGACAGTGTGTGGCGTTGGCTGGAAGAGAACTTCCGTCTTTCCTAGGCTAATTGTGAATCCAAATAGCTTGCCAGTAGCTTCTCGTGGGTAAGTGGTTCTTTCCGGGGGGATTCCTGGGTTCTTCCTCCACCAATAATACTGACCGTCATGTATAGCCTAACTTGCTGAAAAATGGCGTTAAACCCTACCACAACAACATCAGAGAACCTGTCCACGATTTCTATAGGTGATGCTCTTCATGAGTTACGAGGGCTGTCATATGCGAAGAGTGCTCCAGTGATGCGTATTTCTAGCGTCTTGGTGTCTGCAGCTGAGCGACAGAGATCAAATACTGATCCATCCAGGCGATTTATAATGTATATACCAAGGTCAATGCCACGAATGGCATGGAGTAGTATCTGTGTAAAGAAGAGGTTGAAGAATACCAGAGCCAGTACACATCTCTGTTTTACACCATTAGATATGGGAATTTCTCAGTGGGTAAAAGATGTACAAGTACCACAACTGCAGAGGCTTAAATTGCTTGTGGACCTTACATTGGTTATCTCCGTTATACCGCTCTGTCAACATGACAAAGTGCTTTACGTGTAAGTAAATACATGTTACAGAACAATAGATAAACAAGCCGGTTGTTTGAAGAGATGAACGGGGTTATCTCAAGTTAAACAATGTGAAAGTTCACATCATATCATCTCTCTCTCTCTCTCTCTCTCTCTCTCTCTCTCTCTCTCAAATGCAAAACTACAACAACAAAAAGCATGAGCCTTCTATTAGTTTATTTATTGAATGCTAACGATGGAATAAGGCTGCCATAAATATGTTGATAATGAGAGAGGGTGTTGACCCTCGTTACTTTCCCAAGCACAAGCTGGTTCAAGTTGATTGAGGGACACCTTCTGTTAGCCAAAAGTGTCTTACGATGGTGTAATGTTTTCCTAGTCCATCCCTGAGTGTATTAAGTAGTGTATATATTATTGTATATATTTTTATTATAGCTCTTTAAGTAATAATTTTGATGACGGTTAATCTTTGTTTTGCTCATCAAATATAATTAAGTTTTATTAACCCACTAGGGAATTCAGGCTGATAATACTCTCTGTCACAGGCCAGAGCTGACCTGTGACATATATCCCTCACTGGAGCTATGAAGGATATTGATTTCTTTACAATCTGATTCCTGAACTTAGGATCGTACTCTCATCCCTTAGAACTATAAAGATCCAGGGCCAATTTCCTCTCCTTTCCTAAGATATAAATGTATTAATTATTACCCAGTTGACTTTGCCAAAGTCATTTGTCCATTGTATATGTATTTTGTATTTTTATTCCGTTTGCTGTACAGTGTAGTTGTATGGACGGCACTATCTAGGATCACAACTATGTAAAAAGAGTTTTTATTGTGAAATTTTGAAAATTTATTTTATAATTTGTAGAAAAAAATGATATTGTTTGAGTTAAATAGAGAGAGAGAGAGAGAGAGAGAGAGAGAGAGAGAGAGAGAGAGAGAATCTTATGGTCGATAGTACTGTTTCTAAAGCAAAAAAAATATATTTAAATATTTGAATTACCTCTTACTGGTTCGACATTTGGATTAGTTTCTATTAAACATTAACTTCCCTATACCGGTACATCAATGGCTGAGCGTTCATGTGAATGGCATAGTTAACCACGTGTTTGTAGTGTTCTAATCTTCATTAAAACCATCTTTCATGTTTAAATTGTATATGTGTATTGTATTGATTTCATGAATTTGAAGACAAGGTAGAAACTCAGCAAAGGAAACAATCAACTTATCGAAATAGAAAGTAGAAGAACTACATTTTATAGCGGACACACTCGGACACGATGAAAGTATAGTTTATTCACTCGGTCAAACGCAGTTGCCTGTAGTAAATCTTAACTCCAATCAAAGGACAAATATATGTATTTGCATGCGATATAAATGAACTATATGTATAGTATGTATGCTGTATCAATGATATAGCAAGCTTCTTTTCCTTTTAATGTAACATTTATACATCTTGTGGTAGATCATTGATACAGCGTACATGCATTCTCTCTCTCTCATTATATATATATATATATATATATATATATATATATATATATATATATATATATATATAACAACACATACACCAATACAAAATATACTACTGCTACTACTACTAATATTAATAACAACAATAATTAAAATAATTCAATAATAATAAGGACATCTTATAGATAATAATCTTTTGAAGCTCTAAGCGCTTAACAACATATATAATGATACGACTACAAAAACCAAACACCATGAAATAAGAAAACATCAAAGAATTCTGAACATATTTCAGGTAGGTAACATTATTAGCTCTTTAAGTTCTTGCTGTCGTAAAAAGTGAGTTTTAGTAGCACTCATGAATTTGATGAAGTAATACAATTTCAGGTGAACGAAATCTGAAACAAAGAATAAAGGAACAATAGAATATTATGTTTTACAATTGCTCGATTTTGTTTCATCCCTGTGTATACATTTGTTATGAATCAGAGTATATGCTTAATTATTTTCGAAATGAATATCCTTTCATGTTATTGAACCAGAATATTGTGCACGGGTGGTGGGGGTGGTGGGTAGGGTTGTTTGATTTTAAAATGTTCATAAAATACAGAGCGAAAGATTTCTACCATCTTATGTTCTCTGTAATTGTTATAACTAACTTAACTCATTTATAGAACTTACCTGTACAAGTTTCCTACTTACAACCTTATTTACGAAAAACAAATACAAATCTTGAAGGTTTCGGCCGTAAAGATTGATAGTTAATGTTTCCTAATCTCTTTAAATTTGATTTGTCCCTTAAATATATTTAGTTTGTGTTCGTAGGTAAATCTTTGGAGTGATCAGTTTTACATCTTTCGTTCAATTTAGCGACACAATGTTTATCACGTATTCACAGATGTTTGGAGAATCATCACATCATTTCCATTTCTCATCATGTAATCAAAGTATTTCCATTTCAAATCATATATTCACATCATATTCATTTCACATCGTGTAAACACAGAATTTCCATTTCACATCTTGTAATCATATCATTTCCATTTCACATAATGTAATCACATCATTTCCATTTCACATCATGTAATCACAGAATTTCCATTTCACATCATGTAATCACGTCATTTCCTATTCACATCATATAATTACACAATTTCCATTTCACATCATGTTATTTTGCTATTATTTCTTGTCGTATTTAGAAAAAAAATGTCGCATTTTTTTGGGACAAAGACATCTTCTGTACATACAATATTCGTTAAGTATTCTCTCATTAGGCTTTGCAATCTGTAGGGAAGTTGAGTAACAACTAATAACTTTCGCGCACTGGAATATTTCTCGCAACTATTAAATTGGTACCTTTATCAAAGATATAGTTTTTTCTTTTGCTTAATCCATACCGGTAAAAATCTAAGCTATATTTCATTTTCCAAAATTATTACGTAGTCAGAACTACTACACATATACCATAGCTTTTCTCTGCGTGCTTCGTCTCTGATCGTGCTATTGGAACTATGTAAAATGCTTTATATCCTTTAATCAGTTCTGTGCAATGAAAATACAGGTTTTCAAGTTTCGATTTTCTATAAAATTAATTTCCAAATTCTAGTCTTTGAATTTCTGCTAGATCTCTCCGCAACTGAAGCTTTCTTGTGAGAAAAAGAACAAAATAGTCCATGCCTTTTTCCAGGTATTTCTTGAAAACGTGATTGTAAAAACAAGCCATTCGGCAAACAGTAACCTTTCTTATTTTCGTTCTGATAAGATACTTTTAGATGTATATCAGCCCCTCCTTCAGAATTTTGATTTTTCAGCCAATTCGTGAAATACCAACACATTTTAGCCCTCCATTTCGATCCTCAGTTTTAACAGATTCCAGATTAATTCGTCTAAAGTATATGATGGAAGAGCATATATATATATATATATATATATATATATATATATATATATATATATATATATATATATATATATATATATATATAGAGTGTGTGTGGTCAAATGGCATGGTCTTTGTTAATTATTATGAAAGAAATTGTTTTTGCACAAATATATGTTATCAATCATGAATCTTCAACAGTATGGATCACATAAACTTTGTGCAAGAAAGAAGCCTATTTTTGGGGGGATAGAAAGGTCATAGGTCAAGATCACTATAACTAATTGAAGAAAAATAAAATGTATTTTATTTATAATAATCTTAGAAACCATGTATCTTGACATTCATTTGTGCACAGATTGCTCCCATGTATAGAAAGCCCCATTAATTATTGGGTTTAAAGGTCATAGTAATCGTGGCTGTTAGAACAATTAGTTTTCCAGAATTATTTTGTTCAGAGGTAAGGTCCTTGTCCAAACTTTGTTGATGGCTTGCACTTAGGATATGTGTAAAGGTCAGAGGCTACAGTCATAAATTAGACAATAATGATTTCCACACAGAAGGCTTAGTACAAGACTGAATACCTTGGCCAAAGGTTGAGGTTATAGAATCTTGCTGGCCAGAGAATCTCCAGAGTGAATCATACAATCATACATTACTAGTACAGAGGACTATTAATCAGGTATAATGTGCTCATGTTACCTAAGTTGACTTATTTATTAGTCTGGCATTCTGGTCTTATCATGGATATATATATATATATATATATATATATATATATATATATATATATATATATATATATATATATATATATATATATATATATATATATATATATAGAACGCACGTATAATAGTTTACTTTATTTAGAGAACTAGGAATTGGTACAAATATATGAATACTTTTTATGTATACATGTCTAATGGACAGCATGAATACAGTATCAACACCGTATACTCTCCCATGAATTTCATCATATACATTGTACATTTAATCCACAATTTCATAAAAAAATATGCACACACAAATTTAATATATTTAGTAATTGTGTCACAGGTCTTATTGGTCTGAATTCAGTGGCAAAACATTGCACATCACGAATGACAAAACACATTTACTTTTCAGTACATATCAAGTCGGTAAAAGTTAAGTTTGTGTTTTAAGCCACTGTTGGTAGAGTTTGTAAGCATAATTGTTTTTTTTTGTTGACCCTGTTACAAAAGAAACTTTCTTGGCCCAGTTAACGTATTCCAGTCACATTAGAAAATGCAAAAAATTATCAGATTTCATTACTTTTATTTAAGTTTGGTGATGACTTCCTTGAAGAGACGTTCTTTGTTTTTATTAAATATTGTATATATCCATTGGGCACTGTATCCCTAGGGGCGCAATACAGAGTAAAAAATCTCCTTGGTGTCAAAACGGGGGGGGGGGGGGGGGCGGGTCAGACTGAGTAAAAAAAATAATAAATCGGGGATCTTGGAAGCGCAAATGAGGGTAGAGGGAAACACTGCTAGTATGGCAATTGCTGATGTGCCATTACAAACTCTGTCATTGATATATGCATGTTGCAACAAAAACTCCTCTTGATCAGTATGATTGTGATATTTTTTAAATATGCATGTATGTACTAGTTTATATCCATTCTGATATTTTTCAGATATGCACATTATATCCAGATTTGACAGTTAATATTGAGTATCTGGTTAAATTACATAGTCATCAGTTTCAGCTAAGTGACTGATAATCATGTAATTGATGGATTACTAGGGTTGAGCTTTCTCAGCTTCATCATTAATACAAAAATTCTGTGTAAATAAGAGCCAAGACTATCTTACAAATACAATTAAATGTATGTACCAAAAATTCGAAGAGACATATTGAAGTTGTGGTGACAATTTGAATTTGTGTGTTAAATAGTGGCAATAATATTGAAGCTGCATTGCCAAGTGAGAAAATGTTAGATTTGCCTTTACTACATAGCACACACTTAGCCAGCAAGAGCAGTGGTTAACATGTCCCTGTTAAATGCGATCTTGAACATTTCATTGACAGTCTGTTTTGAGTTAGCATTTTATAGGTTCTGGATCAGAAAATCGTCAGGTCCACCTGGTGTTTGAATTATTGGCCTACTAGTCTAGGATTTAATGTAAAATTAATACATACTTTCAACAACTTTCCGGAGCCATTTACCAAGCCATAAATTTTCCCTTTCAGAGGAGAACCTTGAAATAAAATGATTTTGTTTGATATCAAGTTTGTTATACACATACCATAGGGAGTTGTTTTTCCATCAGTTTGTAAGAAGGAAAATGGTATCAGGACAATACTATTAGTTCTGAATCACAGAAATGGACCAATATTTGAGCGTAACTATTTTTAGGATAAGTAGGACCACTTTTTATTTTGACGTCAGTAGGTCAAATGTCCGTGCACTACTTGTGGTAGGAAGAAGCCTTTCAACTTTGGTATAGAAAGGTCATGTTACTCTGGTTGAAAGAAAGACAGTGGTTGTTTCACCCCAAGCCAGAGCTAATGAACCTGCATGTCTGGAAATATTTAGACCTGTATATCTATGGAGAAATCATTGCCTCATTCAGCGGCAGGATTATGTTTTATCCTGCCACTTTTGCATGAATTTTCCTTTTCTGGATGTTATTATTTACTGTAGTTGTGAAAATAAGTTAGCAAACTAATTTTATCCTAAGTGTAAAGATCATTTCACTGAGAAATGCTTCTGAAGTGATCATAACATTTTTTGTCATTAAATACGAAATGCCATAATGTAAAAAATATACAAATCCTCTTTATAATCAATTATGACTTCAAGAATCATTACTGTCATTTAATCAGTTCAAAAAGGAAACCACAAATTAGTCAGTCATTAATTTAATTTCACTTACTCATTGGATTAAAATCAGAGTGAGCTTTTCTTAGGATATGGTTTGAGTAAACACAATACAACAATGCAGCTTTACAAACTGCCGATTAATCACACTGGCTTTTGTTTTGGATTAGATCTAGTGGTAAAAGAGCATTGAGTAAATAAACCAGTTACATGAACCTGTGATTCAGGAACTAAAGATATACATAAAGTGATGGAATCAAGATTTCAGTACACTCAGGGCACAAATGGCCAGATAAAGGTAGATCCAAGTGATTAAAGCATAAAAAATATGAACATTCCCTACTTTTTGAAAATAGGAAAAAAGCACATATCCCAGACTAGTGATTTGTAAAATCTTTACTTGCCTGATAGTCGAAAATTAGTAGTCCAAGACATTGGACTATGGGATTTGATCACCCATGTCAAAAGTTCAAAGGTCAGTGTCACTGTGACTGCAATAACAGAAATGATTTCCACAAAGTAATCAGTTGCACATAAGATACTGGGACCAGTCATTATGAATAGCACGCATATGGTGTATATAAGTTTATCCACTACATTATTTCTATATTACAGTCCCAAAACAAACTTCAATCTGTGGTTAATAATATTCCAGAGGTCAATTAAGGTCTCAGTAACTTAAAAAAAATATGATTTCTTCGTAAAAATTACGTTTCCTCACCAGAGTGTGTGGGTGATTTTTGCAGAGATGCTCCCAGGGCATACCATTGCATGATTTGAATAGAATTTGTATAAATTCATTCTCTTGGAAAGTAGTAATGCATGAGAACTCCCACAATTTTTTTTCTCAAATCACGCATATGACAATATACTCGGTGCAGAATTGTATCCAGCCACTTAAAACTAAAGAGCTTTTCACAACAAAATTTACGCCAGTAGAAATATTGTAGTTCATGTTGCGATGTGTAGTTTTTCATAATTGTGTACACATTTTATTTCTTTGGCTTGACATGAATCGTTGTAAACAAAATTTAATGGGTACATTGGGCCCTGTAATTATGAGCCTTGCATCAGCGAAGTTTTACAGATGTGCTTTTGTAATACAGGCTATCTAGAAGACCCCAAAATGGTTTTGACAGATGTGCTTTTGTAATAGAAGACCCCAAAATAGTTTTACATATGTGCTTTTGTAATAGAAGACCCAAAATGGTTTTTACAGATGTGCTTTTGTAATACAGGCTATCTAGAAGCCCCCAAAATGGTATTTACAGATGTTCTTTTGTAATAGAAGATCCAAAATGGTTTTACATATGTGCTTTTGTAATAGAAGACCGAAAATGGTTTTTACAGATGTGCTTTTGTAATAGAAGACCCCAAAATGGTTTTACATATGTGCTTTTGTAATAGAAGACCCAAAATGTTTTTACAGATGTGCTTTTGTAATACAGGCTATCTAGAAGACCCCAAAATGGTATTTACCTATGTGCTTTTGTAATAGAAGACCCCAAAATGGTTTTACACATGTGCTTTTGTAATAGAAGACCCAAAATGGTTTTACAGATGTGATTTTGTAATAGAAGACCCCAAAATGGTTTTACATATGTTCTTTTGTAATAGAAGACCCAAAATGGTTTTTACAGATGTGCTTTTGTAATAGAACACCCCAAAATGGTTTTACATATGTGCTTTTGTAATAGAAGACCCAAAATAGTTTTTACAGATGTGCTTTTGTAATAGAAGATCCAAAATAGTTTTTACAGATGTGCTTTTGTAATAGAAGACCCCAAATGGTTTTTACAGATGTGCTTTTGTAATACAGGCTATCTAGAAGACCCCAAAATGGTTTTATATGTGCTTTTGTAATAGAAGATCCAAAATGGTTTTACAGATGTGCTTTTGTAATAAAGGCTATCTAGAAGACACCAAAATGGTTTTTACAGATGTGCGTTTGTAATAGAACATCCAAAATGGTTTTTACAGATGTGCTTTTGTAATAGAAGACCCCAAAATGGTTTTTACAGATATGCTTTTGTAATACAGGCAATCTAGAAGACCCCAAAATGGTTTTTACAGATGTGCTTTTGTAATAGAAGACCCCAAAATGGTTTTACATATGTGCTTTTGTAATACAGTCTATCTAGAAGATCCAAAATGGTTTTACATATGTGCTTTTGTAATAGAAGATCCAAAATGGTTTTACATATGTGCTTTTGTAATAGAAGACCCCAAAATGGTTTTACATATGTGCTTTTGTAATACAGGCTATCTAGAAGACCCCAAAATGGTTTTACATATGTGCTTTTGTAATAGAAAATCCAAAATGGTTTTCACAGATGTGCTTTTGTAATGGAAGATCCAAAATGGTTTTTACAGATGTGCTTTTGTAATACAGGCTATCTAGAAGACCCCAAAATGGTTTCCCTGCATGGTTAAGCTTTTGATTATGATTTCCTTCGGTAAATATTAGTTGATCATAGCGATGAAGGCAATATAATTTTAAAGTATGTTAAATCATTGGAGCTGGGAAAGTATGCTGATACATGTGAGTGATTTTTAGCGTGAAAGTGGTGTTATAGACGAGTTAGATTTACATTCTCGATGGACAAAGGCAGATGGTATAATGGTCAACCCATCATTTCAGCGGTATTTAGAAATTAAATTAAAAAAAGGCAGACAAGCCAATGTGTAAAGATAGACAATTTAAAAGTGAACTTTTTGTTTATTTCTCTTCACATTTTAGCCCTGTAGTCATGTGATGCTAAAAATTCTAGTACAACATAGAAATGCATATGTGGCATATTAGATGGCTAATTCAAGAAAGTTAAACTTTGACAAAGTTTATGTATGTGAAAAATCTTATATTGGACCAATGGTGCATTTAAGATCATAATTATCTTTGTTTTTAAAACAGACACAACACATTTACTTTTGTATTAGATATAATATAAACTTGAAAATGTAAGGAATAAGTAGTTAACAGATTTTTTTGTGCAAGATTAAGTTAATATGATCTCGAGAAGGAAAAAGGAAAGGACACAGAAAGCAGTGGGAGACCATTGGGGATGAAGGGGAGAGAGGTGGGAACTCTGCATTATCTCTGGAACCTATAGTGTATTTGTATACTTATAAATTAATGTTCATCCAACTCCGCACAGAATAGAACTGATAGATAATGTTCACTTGATTTTATAAATAAAAAGAGCAGAATGGACCTTAATTTGATGACAAATAATGAAATGGAAAATTTAGGTTAATGCACTTTTGACTTAATTATACTTTTAGTAAATGCAATTTATTTCTCTTGTATTTCAGAGAAAACCTGTAGAGACAATTGAGTTAAAGATAAAGGATCCATCAGTGGGGACATATTTTTGGAAACCTTTACATTCCAGTTCAGAGAAAAAAAACCAGGTAACTATAAATAGTGATTTCACTCACATGCAAAATTTGTATGCGCAGGGGCTGTTGTGATTATCATGAGAGTAAATTGCCACGCTTCACTTATATAATCAAGCATCATGTGGCCTGCTTATAAATAGTTTGAATACCTATAGGTGAATCATTATAATGTAATTGATTCTTTCAATATGTAGTGCTATGCAAAGGGCATTGTGGTTAACTTTGGATATTGGTATGTTATGATGTATAATTTGAAAAGCATAATAATCCTGTAGTGTTATTACACCTTTAATATTAATTTTTTCACTGCATAGCAACTCTAAATATTTACAATATATACTTGCTTATAAAATAAGTCCAACTCCAAACTGAAAGTCTCAGATCTGTATTCGCATAATGATCCGCAGAGGTCTGTGTCATCACTTGAATAAACAAGATAGACCCTGATCTGCTGGCACATTATGTTAATCAGATCAGAATCTTTGTTGTTTGCCATTTGAATCAACTTATAAGCACTTATATATGGCATTAGATCAATAATAGATCAATGCAGGAAATAATGGAAACAGCTTTGAAAATGTTTATAATTTTTATATGCGTTCAACATATATGTATAGATTGTTTACACAACAAATGGGTATCATTTATTTGCCAAACAATTGCTGGTGCTTACATACATCTTTAAACAGCATTTTTTTTAAAGGTGTCATGTCACAGAAGAATTAACGGTTACTTAGTCACGCTGGTTTCTTACCTAAATATAGCTACTAGCTCTTCCACTGACTAACCATGGCTTACCAAACATATAAAGGGGAGCAACATTCTGAGTGTAATTGAGGCATGTCAACATACTTAACTAGGTTTCTTGAGTTCCTGACAACTGTTTTATCCATTTGAAAGAAGCATAGATGATAAAAGTAACAATGTGATCAAGTTCACTACGTCAGAAACAAAACTTTCAAACAAGCAACAAACGTTAGGCAGTTAAGCAAAATGAGCATACAATAAAATGGTTACTGCATTTTTTAACGGGAAAATATGAACTCATTTTTTTATTTGAAGTACAATGAAAGTGTATGTACCTGAAGAACATTCTTGAGAATGATGTAAAAGTACTTGAAGTAATGAATATGTTACTGATTTCCTGTTGTGTGTGTGTGTATATATATATATATATATATATATATATATATATATATATATATATATATATATATATATATATATATATATATATATATAATTCCCAATTCGTACCTTCAGAATTGTTCACTGCCAAACCCTTAAACGATATTCACTTGTCATTACAACAGGTGTAATTACCTGTGCAATTTGTATGGATTCTTGGTATTATCTGTATCCCCCATGGGCTCAACCCCTGTTGTCACAACTTTAAACCAATGTTCTTCTGTCCAGTGTCTTTAAGGCATTGGAGTTGTGACTATAAAGTTGTAGTTTTGAATTCTACTATCTGGATCAAGCACAAAATTTCTCATGTCATGGGTTTAAATGTGTAACTATTTCTGTGTGAAAGCATATTGTTTGTTTTTAGTCTTTAAAGCTAAAATTACAGAAATATATATTTAAGATAGTATGTGAATAAAAATATATATGATATGTGTTAAAATCTTAATATAATGTATAGTGCATGAGATAACAGGTAAATAACAAATGTTTCCATACTTTAATGATGCTACAACTTGCTACTGTAAAACTATTTAATGAAACATAAAAAACCTTGTTTAAAAATTAAAAACATTTCAAATGATACGTTTTAGCAATAATTTATTATATATAAATTTATATACTTGGATCTGATTTTACCAGTAGTATGCTTGTAAAACACGTGTAATTAAATATATGAAGAAATTCAGAAACATAGATACATTTATTGGTATGCATCAGAGATGTTTGTGTGAGCAGTTGTAATGTAGCTTTAACAAAATTCAATCATATCGTTATGATGTCGACTGCGGCAGTTTATATTGATGTCTAGCACTGGGGCATCATGGCGCAGACATAAAGCATGATGTCCCACCCAGTCGCGTTATCTTGACACCAAGCCAACCAGTCCTGACACTAAGCTTATAATGCTGAAGGCCAAGCGAGGCAGCTGTTAGTACCATTTTTATAAGTCTTTGGTATGACTCTGCCAGAGTTCATACCCATGATCTCTCACTTCCGCGGCAGATGCTCTATCCACTAGGCCACCGGTGCAGTCATAGACACTTCTATAGTACAAGTCACATGGGTCATGTATGTACATTTGTTTCTTTTAAGTATAAATTGTTCTTTTAAAATTTAACCAAAGTCTATTCAAACCTGATTATTAAATGTTCTGCATCTTAACTGTCATCAAGAAACTTCCTGATCAAAATTATTAATTACTGTTCTACTTTTACAATGGTGGCCATGTACTAAACTGTGGTCAAAATAAGAGTGCATTGAGTGGAATTGTCACATTTCAGGATAGTTTAAATTTGTTTATCAATATGCGTAGCTTTCATTGTGGCATCACAACACAAGACATTGAATCTTGATTGTACTGCATCGCATCTTTAGGCTCATTTTGTCCAAACATTTCTACATACTTTAACTAATATTGATTTTACCATATGCATGTTTCGGGGTGTCTAAATAATGACCTTCCAAAGGAATATGGTTGTATATGAATGCAAATGAAGTCAAATACATGCCACTTAACGGTATGTATAATCAAATCCTAAAACAAATGACACCCATTACTGTAATAGTTTGTGTTGAATGCTTATATGATCCGCGTGACTTGTACTTGTTTGTAGTAGTCATTCGTAAATTACCACATAGCATGTTGTGAGTCTGATCAAAATCAGTTAATAATTGGTTTCCCGAGTTTTCACAGTCTGAATCAAACAGATGCAAGATCACCCCATTAATATTAGTAGAGGTTGCTCACAAATAAACTCATTGGAGCTTTTGGATAATTCAAACTTGCATAGCAAAAAGGACCAGATTTTGTTCAGAATATGAACATATTTTCACACGCTTGGCCAATCAGATGCAATACTATCTCATTAATGTGCATGGGTTTTGCTCATAATTTAACTCATCCAAGATCTTGTGGACATGAGCTTGCATACCAAGTGACGTCTGCTAAAATTTGATTTAAAAATGGTTTCCACATTGTTCACAAGATTAACCAATCAGATGCAACATTTATTCACAAGATTAACCAATCAGATGCAAAAAAATTTCACAAGATTAACCAATCAGATGCAACATTACCTCATTAGTATGCATGGGGCCAGTTATAACTTAGCTCATTGAAAATCTTGATATTTAGTTTACACAGCAAATCTTGCCAAGACCTGATCAGAAATATATGGTCAATAGATTGTTCACAACCTCAACCAATCAGATGCAAGATCACCTCATTACAATGCATGCTCATAACTATATTATTCGTAACAAAGCTCGTCTAAGATCTAGATGTTACAGACTAGCATTGCAGGTCTGATTGAAATCTGATCAGAAATTAAATATTGTTGGTGTTCACAGATAAGACTATGTGAACAGGTGGATGTGTGACAAATACAAAGCCATACTATAAGGTCATTTGTCCATGTAAGCTAAAAATTTAAATGAAAGTAATATTTATAGGTAAATGTTATGCACATTTAATAATTTAATAAATCACATTATTATTATTGGAATGATTAGTGACATTTATTGCATAAATGGGCAAATATACCCACAGTGTATTTTAAAGCATTTTATGACTAAGATAGGGAATCAACAATTTAATGTCACACAGCTTGAAATAGGATGGATTCAACAAATATTTTCCAAATTTCATTAAATGATAATAAGTTCATACATTATACTAGTTTTAATACATATTTTCACAGATATCTAACTTGTTATACAGGATTTTACATACTCCCCCCTCCTCCATGTGAGATGGGCTATATATGTTTTTTATCACAGGTGGTTGTCATCAGCTTATTTTTAAAATGTATATGTATATTATTTAATTAATGTGTGCTTACGATTTCTAAAAGTTTGTTTATGTTGAACAGAATGACCACGGAAGTGGTTCAACACAATGTTAAGAGACTGCAGTATTCAGGTTAAACCTGATGGAATAATAGCAATATGGTCACCAGCAGCATTAACTGTTGCTTGTACTGTCCGATTATTGTGTGCAGTCATGGTATCAGAAATCAGTAGCAACTTTGGGGAAATAAACCCATCTGGACTTGTTCTGTAGCATTTGTCCATCCAGATATTCATCCAATCAGTATTCATCCATCGTTTTTTGTTGCAGTGGAGAACAATGCCAGCTGGCAGTTTTTCATGGGGCATTCAAATATTGCCATAGATTTTATTTTGTTCGGTTTAAAGTACTCTCTAAAGCCACAGTAAAACCAGTATGCTGCCACTGAAAGTATAGATGTTATGTAAAAAGGACGGATGCATCATCCCTGTGATGTGTCTCTTAGTGAATGTTGTTGATTCATCTAAGATTATGGTAGGGTGTGTGTGCGAAATAAGCTTGGGCTGGTATACTAAATATTTGTTTACTCTATTAATGAATTTCTTTCAGGCATATGCATCAGCAGAGTATATGTGTGATAAAGCTTAGTGGTTAGAATGTTTGCCTCAAATGTGGGTGGTCGTGGGTTCAAACTCTGGTAGAGTCATACACAAAACTTATAAGAATGATACAAACAGATGCCTTGCTAGGCACTCAACATTAAGAGGCTAGCGTTAGGATTGGTTGGCCTGGTGACTGGGTGGGATATGATGCCTCAGTACTAGACATCACTATAAACTGGAACACTGTAGAAATCATAGAGATATGACTGAAAAATCATTCAAGCTATGTTAAAGAAATTCAAACACACACATGCATCCTTTTATAGGCAATGTACATTTGTTATAGTTTTTGCTGTTAGGCAGATGACAGGTGTGAAGTCTTGGGTTAATTTGGTCCTCAGGAGATTGAGTTGCTTTGGTGTACTTATAAGAAACATGTACATAAAGAACTTGTTGCAGAGCATCCATTGTTGCTGTTTTTAGAGATTTGCAGACAGAAAGTCACATGTATTATTGTCCACTGAAGTTGTCCTATTAGACTCAGAATCACGTACATACCATTGTATTTTTTATTAATTAATTACAATTGCAAATTTAATACTTAAGAGAGTGTTAATATTGCAGTACATGATAACTGTTTTATTTGCAGGATATTATATGTCCTGATGGCGAACACCTCTGTCATGAGGGGGAGACCTGCTGTAAAGGATTAGAAGGGACATGGGCATGCTGCCAGAGTAAGAATGCTGTTTGCTGTGATGACAATCTGCACTGTTGTCCACAGGGCATGAATTGTGATAGCGAGCATAAAAAATGTGTAATGGGCAATCTGCGCATAGACTGGATGTTGAAACACTCTTCAAAAAAGTCAGACGCTATGCTCAAGGATAAAAATTTATATTCAGGTAGTAGTTCAGATTTGCCAATCAACAAATACTTGCTGCCAGTTAGCCACTGGTAATTGGGGATGTTGTAATATCGAGAGAGGAGTGTGTTGTGATGATCATCTCCATTGTTGTCCAGAAGGATTCAGATGTGAACTAAAACAAAAAATATGTGTTAGACGAAATTTTATTTTGGATATGATGCAGAACACGCCTGCCATTAATACAGCTCACCTTACTCTAAAACATGTGGCGAAAATGATATCAAGAGTAATCAATACCAATCTTCAAAATGTAATTTGTCCAGATGGGGAACATGAATGTCCCAGTGCGAATACTTGCTGCCAACTCACCAGTGGTCAGTGGGGATGCTGTCCTTTAGAAAAAGCTGTTTGTTGTAGTGATCATCTCCACTGTTGTCCCTATGGCACAAAATGTGATGTTTCTGAAGGAAAATGCTTACAAGGAGATATTGTGACAGATTGGTTTGAGAAAATACCTGCATCAAAAAAAGGATAATGTATCAGTTGGGTCAGTAGTTTGTCCAGATAAACAACATGAATGCCCAGATGGCAATACCTGTTGCAAACTAGCCAGCGGAGATTGGGGATGCTGTCCTCTAGAGAAAGCTGTTTGCTGTAGTGATCATCTCCACTGTTGTCCCCATGGCACAAAATGTGATGTTTCTGAATGAAAATGTTTACAAGGAGATATTGTGACAGATTGGTTTGAGAAAACACCTGCATCAAAAAAGGATAATGTATCAGTTGGGTCAGTAGTTTGTCCAGATAAACAACATGAATGCCCAGATGGCAATACCTGTTGCAAACTAGCCAGCGGAGATTGGGGATGCTGTCCTCTAGAGAAAGTTGTTTGCTGTAGTGATCATCTCCACTGTTGTCCCCATGGCACAAAATGTGATGTTTCTGAAGGAAAATGTTTGCAAGGAAATATTGCAATAGATTGGTTTGAGAAAACATCTGCATCAAAAAAGGATAATGTATTAGTTGGGTCTGTAGTTTGTCCAGATAAACAACATGAATGCCCAGATGGCAATACCTGTTGCAAACTAGCCAGCGCAGATTGGGGATGCTGTTCTCTAGAGAAAGCTATTTGTTGTAGTGATCATCTCCACTGTTGTCCCCATGGCACAAAATGTGATGTTTCTGAAGGAAAATGTTTACAAGGAGATATTGTGACAGATTGTTTTGAGAAAACACCTGCATCAAAAAAGGATAAAGTATCAGTAGGGTCAGTAGTTTGTCCAGATGGAAAACATGAATGCCCAGATGGCAATACCTGTTGCAAACTAGCCAGCGGAGATTGGGGATGCTGTCCTCTAGAGAAAGCTGTTTGCTGTAGTGATCATCTCCACTGTTGTCCCCATGGCACAAAATGTGATGATTCTGAAGGAAAATGTTTACAAGGAGATATTGTGACAGATTGGTTTGAAAAAACACCTGCATCAAAAAAGGATAATGTATCAGTTGGGTCAGTAGTTTGTCCAGATAAACAACAGGAATGCCCAGATGGCAATACCTGTTGCAAACTAGCCAGCGGAGATTGGGGATGCTGTCCTCTAGAGAAAGCTTTTTCCTGTAGTGATCATCTCCACTGTTGTCCCTATGGCACAAAATGTGATGTTTCTGAAGGAAAATGCTTACAAGGAAATATTGCAATAGACTGGTTTGAGAAAACACCTGCATCAAAAAGGAAAGTTTATCAGTTGGGTCTGTAGTTTGTCCAGATTGACAACATGAATGCCCAGATGGCAATACTTGTTGCAAACTCGCCAGCGGAGATTGGGGATGCTGTCCTCTAGAGAAAGCTGTTTGCTATAGTGATCATCTCCACTGTTGTCCATCTGGCACAAAATGTGATGTTTCTGAAGGAAAATGTTTACAAGGAGATATTGTGACAGATTGGTTTAAAAAAACACCTGCATCAAAAAAGGATAATGTATCAGTTGGGTCAGTAGTTTGTCCAGATAAACAACATGAATGCCCTGATGGCAATACCTGTTGCAAACTAGCCAGCGGAGATTGGGGATGCTGTCCTCTAGAGAAAGCTTTTTCCTGTAGTGATCATCTCCACTGTTGTCCACATGGCACAAAATGTGATGTTTCTGAAGGAAAATGTATGCAAGGAAATATTGCAATAGACTGGTTTGAGAAAACACCTGCATCAAAAAGGACAGTTTATCAGTTGGGTCTGTAGTTTTTCCAGATGGACAACATGAATGCCCAGATGGCAATACCTGTTGCAAACTCGCCAGCGGAGATTGGGGATGCTGTCCTCTAGAGAAAGCTGTTTGCTATAGTGATCATCTCCACTGTTGTCCCCATGGCACAAAATGTGATGTTTCTGAAGGAAAATGTTTACAAGGAGATATT
Organism: Unio pictorum; assembly: GCA_030141615.1. Classification (NCBI taxonomy): domain Eukaryota; kingdom Metazoa; phylum Mollusca; class Bivalvia; order Unionida; family Unionidae; genus Unio; species Unio pictorum. The sequence goes on from JARLTB010000339.1 coordinate 18,726,718, forward strand.
GTGACATATTGGTTTGAGAAAACAACTGCATTAAAAAAGGACAGTTTATCAGTTGGGTCAGTAGTTTGTCCAGATAAACAACATGAATGCCCAGATGGTAATACCTGTTGCAAACTAGCCAGCGGAGATTGGGGATGCTGTCCTCTAGAGAAAGCTTTTTCCTGTAGTGATCATCTCCGCTGTTGTCCACATGGCACAAAATGTGATGTTTCTGAAGGAAAATGTATGCAAGGAAATATTGCAATAGACTGGTTTGAGAAAACACCTGCATCAAAAAGGACAGTTTATCAGTTGGGTCTGTAGTTTGTCCAGATGGACAACATGAATGCCCAGATGGCAATACCTGTTGCAAACTAGCCAGCGGAGATTGGGGATGCTGTCCTCTAGAGAAAGCTGTTTGCTGTAGTGATCATCTCCACTGTTGTCCCCATGGCACAAAATGTGATGTTTCTGAAGGAAAATGTTTACAAGGATATATTGTGACAGATTGGTTTGAGAAAACACCTGCATCAAAAAAGGACAGTTTATCAGTTGGGTCTGTAGTTTGTCCAGATGGACAACACGAATGCCCAGATGGCAGTACCTGTTGCAAACTAGCCAGCGGAGATTGGGGATGCTGTCCTCTAGAGAAAGCTTTTTCCTGTAGTGATCATCTCCACTGTTGTCCACATGGCACAAAATGTGATGTTTCTGAAGGAAAATGTATGCAAGGAAATATTGCAATAGACTGGTTTGAGAAAACACCTGCATCAAAAAGGACAGTTTATCAGTTGGGTCTGTAGTTTTTCCAGATGGACAACATGAATGCCCAGATGGCAATACCTGTTGCAAACTCGCCAGCGGAGATTGGGGATGCTGTCCTCTAGAGAAAGCTGTTTGCTATAGTGATCATCTCCACTGTTGTCCATCTGGCACAAAATGTGATGTTTCTGAAGGAAAATGTTTACAAGGAGATATTGTGACATATTGGTTTGAGAAAACAACTGCATTAAAAAAGGACAGTTTATCAGTTGGGTCAGTAGTTTGTCCAGATAAACAACATGAATGCCCAGATGGTAATACCTGTTGCAAACTAGCCAGCGGAGATTGGGGATGCTGTCCTCTAGAGAAAGCTTTTTCCTGTAGTGATCATCTCCGCTGTTGTCCACATGGCACAAAATGTGATGTTTCTGAAGGAAAATGTATGCAAGGAAATATTGCAATAGACTGGTTTGAGAAAACACCTGCATCAAAAAGGACAGTTTATCAGTTGGGTCTGTAGTTTGTCCAGATGGACAACATGAATGCCCAGATGGCAATACCTGTTGCAAACTAGCCAGCGGAGATTGGGGATGCTGTCCTCTAGAGAAAGCTGTTTGCTGTAGTGATCATCTCCACTGTTGTCCCCATGGCACAAAATGTGATGTTTCTGAAGGAAAATGTTTACAAGGATATATTGTGACAGATTGGTTTGAGAAAACACCTGCATCAAAAAAGGACAGTTTATCAGTTGGGTCTGTAGTTTGTCCAGATGGACAACACGAATGCCCAGATGGCAGTACCTGTTGCAAACTAGCCAGCGGAGATTGGGGATGCTGTCCTCTAGAGAAAGCTGTTTGCTGTAGTGATCATCTCCACTGTTGTCCCCATGGCACAAAATGTGATGTTTCTGAAGGAAAATGTTTACAAGGAGATATTGTGACAGATTGGTTTGACAAAACACCTGCATCAATAAAGGACAGTTTATCAGTTGGGTCTGTAGTTTGTCCAGATGGACAACATGAATTCCCAGACGGTAATACCTGTTGCAAACTAGCCAGCGGAGATTGGGGATGCTCTCCTCTAAAGAAAGCTGTTTGCTGTAGTGATCATCTCCACTGTTGTCCCCATGGCACAAAATGTGATGTTTCTGAAGGAAAATGTTTACAAGGAGATATTATGACAGATTGGTTTGAGAAAACACCTGCATCAATAAAGGACAGTTGATCAGTTGGCTCTGTAGGTTGTCCAGATAAACAACATGAATGCCCAGATGGTAATACCTGTTGCAAACTAGCCAGCGGAGATTGTGGATGCTGTCCTCTAGAGAAAGCTGTTTGTTGTAGTGATCATCTCCACTGTTGTCCCCATGGCACAAAATGTGATGTTTCTGAAGGAAAATGTTTGCAAGGAAATATTGCAATAGATTGGTTTGAGAAAACACCTGCATCAAAAAAGGACAGTTTATCAGTTGGGTCTGTAGTTTGTCCAGATGGACAACATAAATGCCCAGATGGCAATATCTGTTGCAAACTAGCCAGCAGAGATTGGGGATGCTGTCCTCTAGAGAAAGCTATTTGTTGTAGTGATCATCTCCACTGTTGTCCCCATGGCAAAAAATGTGATGTTTCTGAAGGAAATTGTTTACAAGGAGATATTGTGACAGATTGTTTTGAGAAAACACCTGCATCAAAAAAGGATAAAGTATCAGTAGGGTCAGTAGTTTATCCAGATGGAAAACATGAATGCCCAGATGGCAATACCTGTTGCAAACTAGCCAGCGGAGATTGGGGATGCTGTCCTCTAGAGAAAGCTGTTTGCTGTAGTGATCATCTCCACTGTTGTCCCCATGGCACAAAATGTGATGATTCTGAAGGAAAATGTTTACAAGGAGATATTGTGACAGATTGGCTTGAAAAACACCTGCATCAAAAAAGGATAATGTATCAGTTGGGTCAGTAGTTTGTCCAGATAAACAACATGAATGCCCAGATGGCAATACCTGTTGCAAACTAGCCAGCGGAGTTTGGGGATGCTGTCCTCTAGAGAAAGCTGTTTGCTGTAGTGATCATCTCCACTGTTGTCCCCATGGCACAAAATGTGATGTTTCTGAAGGAAAATGTTTGCAAGGAAATATTGCAATAGATTGGTTTGAGAAAACACCTGCATCAAAAAAGGACATTTTATCAGTTGGGTCTGTAGTTTGTCCAGATGGACAACATGAATGCCCAGATGGCAATACCTGTTGCAAACTAGCCAGCGGAGATTGGGGATGCTGTCCTCTAGAGAAAGCTTTTTCCTGTAGTGATCATCTCCACTGTTGTCCACATGGCACAAAATGTGATGTTTCTGAAGGAAAATGTATGCAAGGAAATATTGAAATAGACTGGTTTGAGGAAACACCTTCATCAAAAAGGACAGTTTATCAGTTGGGTCTGTAGTTTGTCCAGATGGACAACATGAATGCCCAGATGTCAATACCTGTTGCAAACTCGCCAGCGGAGATTGGGGATGCTGTCCTCTAGAGAAAGCTGTTTGCTATAGTGATCATCTCCCCTGTTGTCCATATGGCACAAAATGTGATGTTTCTGAAGGAAAATGTTTACAAGGAGATATTGTGACACATTGGTTTGAGAAAACACCTGCATTAAAAAAGGACAGTTTATCAGTTGGCTCTGTAGTCTGTCCAGATAAACAACATGAATGCCCAGATGGTAATACCTGTTACAAACTAGCCAGCGGAGATTGGGGATGCTGTCCTCTAGAGAAAGCTGTTTGCTGTAGTGATCATCTCCACTGTTGTCCCCATGGCACAAAATGTGATGTTTCTGAAGGAAAATGTTTACAAGGAGATATTGTGACAGATTGGTTTGAGAAAACACCTGCATCAAAAAAGGATAATGTATCAGTTGGGTCAGTATTTTGTCCAGATAAACAACACGAATGCCCACATGGCAATACCTGTTGCAAACTAGCCAGCGGAGATTGGGGATGCTGTCCTCTAGAGAAAGCTCTTTGCTGTGATGATCACATCCACTGTTGTCCTCATGGAATGACATGTGATGTTGCTATGGGTAAATGCATTGAAGAAGATTCTATCATAGACTGGTTGGAAAATGTACCTGCCTCCAAAAGAGTTAACATCTTAGGTGAGAAAAGACTTGCTGTATCTGATGTCATTTGTCCGGATGGGTCGTGTTGTGAAGATGGAGAAACCTGCTGCCTGATGTCAGAATCACAAGATCACAAGTACAAGACCTATGGTTGCTGTCCTCTACCGGATGTAAGATATTTTTACTCTTAGAACTTAGCTAGTAAATCTGTTCAAGAATAGATTGGGTTTGAAACATTTTCATTCATATTCACATGCTAGGGAAGGAATTAGACTTTGTGAACTTCTGCACTAGTTGATTGTTTTAGCTTAATTTTTTTTGTATTCTCTTTACTTTGGGCCTGAAATTGTATCCTGATTTTCTATTACTTTTATTTCACTGGTACTGGCTTTTCAAATATAAGGATCTTTTCAGCACCATTTCCAAAGAAGATATAGTATTCGGTGAAACCTAGGAAGAAGTCCAATCTTATATAATTTGGTACCGTTTTGCCACATTTGTCTGACATTCAAAGTGGATTGACCATATTTCTCTTGTGATGGTGTAGATTGTGATATTGATTGTTGTTATGTGACATGTTTTTAAAATATTATTTCGCTTAACTCCACAGGCATGATACAAGAGTCAACATGGTTAATTTTGTATTAGCTTGTATATTCAGCTGTATTCAGCAAGTGCTTACAATCCATTCATCATAAATAAGAGTCTAATGCCCCATAGCACAGTGTAACTTGATCTTGATTCATCAAGTAACACTTGGATATGACATAGTTTAGTATGGTCCGTGAATCAGTGGCAGCTACACAGGCTTAATAGAAAAGGGACAATACTCTTTTGGCATACTTGATATCCTATCATAAAAGGATAGATATAGTTGATGTTTGATTAATTAAATTGATTTACTTTTTGAATAGGGGTTGAAAATTTATAGTGACTCTCAGAAGCCCATATATGCTTCGTTTTTTGGATATGCTGATGTATTTGGTGCCAACTGTATATTTGTCTATTGTTAACTATATCTGACTGTAATTTAAGGCCGTTTGCTGCTCAGATGGTAAGCACTGCTGTCCTGAGGGGACTTATTGTGATATGGTAAGAAAAGTGTGTGTTGAAGAAGGGACCAAGTTTCACTTTCCATGGTTTTTTACACACAAGCCAAAGTCTACTCCAGCAGCTATGGTGAATCCAACACCGTCTCTTCATTTGACGTCTTTAACATGTCCTGATGCGTCAGAGTGTCCAAATGGAAAATCTTGTTGTGGTCAGGACATTGGACAGTTTGGATGTTGCCCATTCTCTAGTGTAAGTTACTGACTGATAACGATATACTGTATGGTGTAGTGAAATCTCAATCAGATCTGTACCACACATACGTCTAAGTATCTCAACAACTGTTATATATTATTTAACATAACACCTGCACATGCCACAGTAATGGCACAACCCATACATTGTAGTGAAACCTCATGACAGAAATCCACATATGAGTGCCTACTTCCCAGTCTTAACTCATCTTGTTAGAGGGAAGCATCAGTTAAAACCAGACTTAATTCCTTCAAACACAACACTTTGCATGTCAGGTGTCTTGTAATAGTCTCAAAAAGAAAAGCAACATATTTTTTTTATTGGTTGATGCAATACTGGGAGAACTATGCATCTGGAAAAAGGATAAGACATAATATATTCAAAGGAAGCTTACTCTTTCTAGAATGTAAAAACAATGTTTCTGATATGTTATTTGTGTGTTCTTATTAAAATGAATTTCTAACTTTTGAAATTTTTCCAGAAAATTATATTTATTTAGTGTCTAATAGCGATGTCTAATATATTATTAAGGAACAGATTTTCCCTGTTGTACCTTGAAATGTTTATGTTAGTCTTGATTCTTTTCTAATCCATTCAAAAGGGGTAGGGACCAAATTTTCTTCCCTATTTTGGGATTTCGAAATTTTTTACTGTTTGGTTGGCATCAATTAATTTTTGCTAAACCTTCAATAGGAATCAAGATGTTGTAATTTCTTCATCATTATCCTCAGAACCATTGATTTTTTGTTTGATTAGGAATTTTAACGTAGCTTTAACAATTTTTTACTCATATCACTATGATGTCTGCAGTGAGGCAGTTTATAGTGATGTCTAGCACTGGGGCAGCATACCGCAGACATGTAGCATGATGTCCCACCCAGTCACTTTATCCTGAAACCAGGCCAACCAGTCCTAACACTAATCTCCTAATACTGAGCACCAAGTGAGGCAGTTGTTAGTACCATCTTTGTAAGTCTTTGGTATAATTTGGCTGGGGATTGAACCCACGACCTCCCACTTCCGTGACAGACGCTCTAACCACTAGGCCACCAGAGCGGTCAGAACCATACGTCAGAGGATAGTGCTTTTTGCTTGTCAGGGAACCTTAAGCATTTTAAACATTGATGGGGGGAAGTTTTATGTTCTTTGTGCAATTAAGATAGTACTTGCAATACAAGTTTATTATAATAAATGATACCAAGTTGATGGTGAAATATTGCATTATTTTTTACAGTTGTGACCCTAGGTAGGGTAGATCAAACCCATCAGATATGTTATAGTACATTGAATGCCTAGAGTACTGAAAAGTGTAATTGTAAATGCAAATACCATCAAGAAATTGAGGGCTAGGTGTGAAACTATTTTTTATTTAATATAAAACATTCTCTATCATTGTATATAAGGGTGCTTGTATTAGAAGGGATTTAAACCTACTGTCTTCTCTATATGGTATTTTCATGATATGGACCCATTTTGTGTATGTGTGTGTGTGTGTGTGATTAGGATTTTTAACGTAGCTTTAACAATTTTTCAGTCATATCTCTACGATGTCTGCAGTGAGGCAGTTTATAGTGATGTCTAGCACTGTGGCATCATGCTGCAGACATGTAGCATGATGTCCCACCCAGTCACATTATCCTGACACCAGGCCAACCAGTCCTAACACTAACCTCCTAATGCTGAGCGCCAACTTAGGCAGCTGTTAGTACCATTTTTGTAAGTCATTGGTATGACTTGGCCAGGGATCGAACCCACGACCTCCTGCTTCCACATCAGACACTTAACCACTAGGCCACAGGAGCAGTCGGACCCATTTTGTTATTAAGCTTGTGTTGTATACCAGTGAAAAAGCAGACTTGGTTGGTAACTGACACACTTGTTCAGATGTTATGCAGCATTGAACTGTGGTGCTTGTTGTGGTGAAAAAAATGCATGCCAATTTATTCTCAGGTTGTGAATCGGCATCATTTAAACCCAGGTATGAGCAAGTAGTTAAGTTTCCTTAGCATAGCCAGTTTTTACCAAGTTAGGACAGGTGGACAAGTGGTTTTCCTGACACCTGCATTTCCACTGTATAGAGAATATGTTTTATATGAATATGTTTTCTCATTGCAGGGAGTATGTTGTCTAGATGGGTTGCACTGCTGTCCACAGGATTCAGTCTGTGACCCTGTCAAGAGTACATGCATTGCTAATGATACCAATGCAGAAACAGACTGGTATCTTGTTGAATCATCCAAAAGGAGTTCTTCCAATGTAAATTCTGTGGGTACCAGCCTTCAAGGAGTCATATGCCCGGATAAGAAGTCACAATGTCCTATTGGAGATACGTGCTGTCTTCTGTCGGAACAGACATATGGATGCTGTCCATATCCAAATGTAAGCTTTCAACATCTATGACTTAAAAATGAAGTTATATATATGAATTCAGAACATAGTAGCTGCAATGTTTAAGTAATTTGCTTTGTACTTGTGCTGTACATTTAATTATTAATTTTGTTAATTACAGGATATTAGTTACCCAACATCATTTGATAATTTCCCTACAGGTTCTTTTTTTAACCTATTGACTCCTGTTATTTTGGGCTGATTAAATTTTGTGTCCAAATATTTGTTCAGGCTGAACCGGTAGTTTCAGAAAATTCACTTGTCCCACATACATTTTCACTTGTCCCAAACTTTTAATCCCTTGACTAGGTTGAGCAAGAAGTGTGCATTTTAATCCATTTGTAAACAAAGGAAGCAATAGTCATTAGTAATTTCTCATACTCAAAGCATAAGTATCATAAAGAGTTCAAGATTTGATCATTTGACCTATAATGGTCACCTGATACAGGTAGACTGGTGTAGGTGGGTGGAAATTTAAGCCCCTTGTCCTTATTTAGTGTTGGTGTCTGCTGTCGTATTTTAATTGTCCATTCACATTCCATTTACAAATATTGTATTCTGATGTGATGACTTTGGTTTGGTTGGCAATGATGGAATGCTGCATGTTGCTACAGTAGTCATATATGATAGATGACTCAGCAGGGTACATGAACATTTTAGCAATATTGGACAGTTTATTTGTATTTCATTTGGATTATGATTTAGTTATTAATTGGCCTTTCCTAGCAGGGTATTAACAATTCGATCATCAGGGATTTTCTACACATGCTTTCTAATATCATGTATGTACTGTGCCAGACAGGCATTATGAGATTGAAAACTGTCATGAGAATTGCTTAATTAAATCCTGAAATGTCAGTTCCATTGACAAATACACAGGCTGAATTTCCAACTTGTGCCAGTTTTAGATATTGTTTGAAATAAAAATTATTCATCCTAATGTAGCTGAAAATTAATTTGTCTCTTTAGTTGTCATATTTGATATTTATTCTGCACTGAGTCTGGTTTATGCCTCGGAGTTTCCTCATATTCAGTAGCAACCTTACATTTTATCCTTCTACTTTCACCTTCTCTGAATTTTGTAAGTACATTTTATAAAAATGGAAAAGATCACTTCTGCTTCTGCTAATAAAAGTAATTATAGCATAGATTTTATTGTTTATGCAAACAGTGTTTGAGCATAATTATTTAGCTTCATATGTACTATTTGAAGTTGATCTTCTGTGTAATCAATTACAACAATTAAATATTCATTTCTGTCATTCAGTTTGATCATAACGTATGAGACACTTACTGATAAAGTACCTTTTCATTAACTCACAGCATCAAAATGAAAGCATGATACACTAAAAATTAGAATCTGTATTCAGTAAACACAAGACTGGTTAAATTGCATCTAATTAATCATACTGGATAAATTTTGTGTTTTTGGAAGTGTTTTCATTGGCTGATAAATGATCACTTAACTTATAATGCGGTCAAGCAGTAATATAACCTGTGCACGTGAGATATTAGATTATTGACAGTTGTTTGTTGTAATGTTTCTTCCATGCTTAGCCACAAATCAGGACAGGACTCATAACAGTGCCCTTGCTTGTGTGCTGCTGATTCTAACATCTGTTCATCAGATCTTGGCTAAGTTTTGCATTTACCTATGATGTTTGTGTATATGTCTGATTCAACTGCAAACTGCATAGACCCAGATCTGCAACTGCCACTGCATAATGTACCAGAGAATCTGGGTCTATGCAGCTTGTTAGGATTAAAACATAGAATTAACAACATAGAACCTGATCAGAATAAGAGCCGAGTTGTTTGCAATTAGAGATTATAGAGAAATATACGTACAAGGTCAGTTTTCCATGGTTACAGTCATGAATTTAATGTCATGGTTTCATATGTGTTGGTTACGATAACATTTTCATGTTGCCATAATGGAGTTGCATGGGTACCTGTATTTGATTAACAAACAGTTTTTTGTATTTTTGCACCCAAACTATGGGTCCATCATTGTGGCATGATGTATCTGATGTCCTTTCCTGAGGTATTAAGTAGTATCAATAGTAATTATTTTTTGTTTGTACTTTCAGGCTGTTTGCTGTGATGATCATAAGTATTGTTGCCCACATGGCTATACCTGTGACACACTGGGAATCTGCAGAATTCATGAAAAGTCGGCTTCAGTCTCAGGATTCCTTAAGGCTTTACTTTTAAATACACAAAATAGAAGACTAAAACCATAGATATACTAATGAATGAGGAAAATGTATTCCAAGTCCTCATTACTGATAAAGTTGTTGAGATATGATGTATGCATTTTCATTCCACATTGATTCAGTCTTGACTGTATGTGAGGGTGTTACCTGATTTGCTTGGTTATGATGTTTATGGAGCATCAAATTAACATTTGAAACTGAAGACTGCAGGCCCAGATTAAGGGCTCAAATATTTTCCAATTGTTTTAACACAGACATATATCATTCTAACTTTTGGAGGAAATAACCATAATTTCACTTTGTAAATATAGTTTAGAGACGATGCATGAGCGGCTTGTATAAACTGTCACATTACATGGCCCAATGTGAGCACTGTCACATTACATGGCCCAATGTGAGCACTGTCACATTACATGGCCCAATGTGAGCACTGTCACATTACATGGCCCAATGTGAGCACTGTCACATTACATGGCCCAATGTGAACATAGGTATTTATAACAAACACTTAACTCCAGCTGCACAAAATAAATTTGTATAGACAGGCTCATTACTTGGCCCAGTAAAAGCATATGTTTAACAAAGATCATGTTACAACAAAACATTCATTTTTGTATAAATGTGCTCACATTACTTGGCCCAGTATATTCCAACAGCATATATTAATTTTTGTATAAATAGGCTCACATTACTTGATCCAGTATGAGCATATGTATAGCAAAGACCATGTTCCAACAACACATTACTTTTTGTATAAATGGGCTCACATTACATGACCCAGTATGTTCCAACAACACATATTAATTTCTGTATAAATGTTCTCACATAGTTTGGCCCAGTATGTTCCAACAACATATTAATTTTTGTATAAATGTGCTCATTTTACTTGGCCAACTTTGAGCATATGTATAACAAAGATCATGTTCCAACAACACATATTAATTTTTTGTATAAATGGGCTCACATTACATGACCCATTAGGAGTATATATATAATAAAAACCCATGTTCCAAGGAAAGCTTCATTTTAGGAGACCAAATGATATTAAAATGTTTTTTTTAGTGATGGGAAACATAGCTTTCGGTCACAGAACCAGTATGTAGTGTTTCTTTATATCTCATATTATCAGTGCAACGCTACATAAATATCTGTAATGATTTAGTAAATACAAGTTTAAAAAATGTTGTAAATTGGCAGTAGGTGAAACTTAGTGTGTTTTAAGAAGACACTATCTAGTTCATAGCATGTGGCCATTGTTCATCATTAGGGTTTGCATATAATGATCTCCAGACCTCCCACCCCAATCCATTTGAATAATTTATCTTTTCGGTAAAGTGCAGTGCACTTGTTTTCAATTTTACTTATTAAACGAATTGTGACTAAAAGAAAAGCATATACAAATGAGGATAATGAGATTTAGCTTACAGCAATGTTGAACATTCTGTAACTTCCAGATGTATGTGAATAATATATACTCGCCTATAAGTTGAGTCTGACTGCAAACTGTATAGACCCAGATCTGTTGCATATTGCGCTGTATATGTGCAATTTATTATTTGTAATTAAAAGAATACACAATATAGATCCTCGTATGCGGGAGCATTATGTGATGCAAGATCAGGGTCTATGTTTTTTATATTTGGACTTATAAGTATGTATTTATGGTATATGCTTTTTTGTGTTGATACATATCAGGATACTAGTGCTTGTGGCTGTAATTTTCATTTTTATGGGAGTGTTATTTGTTTTCCATAATATTTGGTCATTTGTTTTAATAGTCAATACGATATATTAGTGTCGGGGTCGAGTGGTCTAAAGCGCTGTCCATTACAGATCACTGCCATCTCACCTCTGTCTGCGTGTGTTCGAGTCTAAGTTCCGGCAAATGTAGTTATGTGAGAAAGCTTGCCAGTAGCTTCTCGTGGGTCGGTGATACTTTTCTGGGGGTTGTCCGGGTTCTTCCTCCACCATTAATACTGGTCGCCATGTATAGCCTATATTGTGCTGAAAAATGGCGTTAAACCATAAAAAACAAAAAAACAAAAAACCATATATTAGTGAAAAGAGTCAAATACACACCATAAATATTTCTGTACGATCATGAAATGACCTGGATAATATAACTCAGTATGCATAAAGTCAAGTGTGGATGTTTTTAGTTCTTCCACATTTTTTTCAATATTTGTTAGCTTGTTCCTTAGAATTAGGATACACATAATTTATTCAATTGAATATTTTTTTATAATTGCAGAATGATGCTGTTTAGAGCCCAGTTAAAATTTAGCATACATTGTTTAACGTACATAATATTGCTTGACCTACCTTATCAGATTTAAAGAATCTTGTCCCAGTCAAACTATATGTTGTCCGAGATTGCTTCCGTACTATTTGTTGTCAGTGTTTGTTTGCCATACTGAAATTAAAAGAAACTGTAAATTAAGGTTGCCATGTTTTGCTTAATGTACATTTGAAACTGAACAGGTTCAGAACTTGAACCTAGACTTTGAATAAGATACTCTGAAATTGTGCCTCATTGGTCACATGCCATTTGGTGACTGGTATTAAAATATATTAACCCCTAAATATTCAACCCCTCACCAGTCTATTTTGAATAAAATGTTGTGGTCCTTTAACAGTCCATGCATATCACTATCTATATTTACTAATTTGTCCATGATTACATTGTACATGGTTCTACACCTTGTTTTTTAAGTGACATGTATATAATTTATTATTTGTAAACGATCTTTAGGCACTAAACCTAATTGTTCCACCAATATAAATAGCACTGTACACCCTTAACTAATCCCTGAGTTATATTAAAACTCACTTTTTTATTGAAATTTAAAAATCTTATTTATAATCCAACATCAAACATAGTTCAATGGTTGAGTAAACAATTTGCTAATCCTAATAACTCATATAATCAAATTCATGATATTTTAAATGAAACTAGTAAATCTTGTATCAAATGAAAGGTATCTTTAATGAACATAGTAACTCAAATATCAGATTAAGGGTACACTGAATGAACATAGTAATTCAAATATCAGATTAAGGGTGCACTGAATAAATATAGTAACTCATATATCAAATTCAGGGTACACTGAATGAACATAGTAATTCAAATATCAGATTAAGGGTGCACTGAATAAACATAGTAACTCGTATATCAAATTCAGGGTACACTGAATGAAGAAAGTAACTTGTGCACCAGATTTAGGGTAATATATAGAGGGAACATAGCAACTCATTTATCAAATTCAGGGTACACTGAATTAACACAGAAACTCATGCAACAATTTGGATTGTACTGAATGAACATAGTAAACATGAAATTCAGTGTATCTTGAATGAACACAGTAACTCTTGTATCAAATTCACTATATTTTGAATGAACACAGTAACTCTTGTATCAAATTCACTATATTTTGAATGAACACAGTAACTCTTGTATCAAATTCAGGGCATCGTGAATGAACACAGTAACTCTTGTATCAAATTCAGGGTATCTTGAATGAACACAGTAACTCTTGTATCAAATTCAGGGCATCGTGAATGAACACAGTAACTCTTGTATCAAATTCAGGGTATCGTGAATGAACACAGTAACTCTTGTATCAAATTCAGGGTATCTTGAATGAACACAGTAACTCTTGTATCAAATTCACTATATTTTGAATGAACACAGTAACTCTTGTATCAAATTCACTATATTTTGAATGCACACACTAACTCTTGTGTCTAATTCACTATATTTTGAATGAACACAGTAACTCTTGTATCAAATTCAGGGTTTCTTGAATGAACACAGTAACTCTTGTATCAAATTCACTATATTTTGAATGAACACAGTAACTTTTGTATCAAATTCACTATATTTTGAATGAACACAGTAACTCTTGTATCAAATTCACTATATTTTGAATGAACACAGTAACTCTTGTATCAAATTCAGGGCATTGTGAATGAACACAGTAACTCTTGTATCAAATTCATGGTATCTTGAATGAACACAGTAACTCTTGTATCAAATTCAGGGCATCGTGAATGAACACAGTAACTCTTGTATCAAATTCAGGGTATCGTGAATGAACACAGTAACTCTTGTATCAAAGTTAGGGTATCTTGAATGAACACTGTAACTCTTGTATCAAATTCACTATATTTTGAATGAACACAGTAACTCTTGTATCAAAGTTAGGGTATCTTGAATGAACACTGTAACTCTTGTATCAAATTCACTATATTTTGAATGCACACACTAACTCTTGTATCTAATTCACTATATTTTGAATGAACACAGTAACTCTTGTATCAAATTCACTATATTTTGAATGAACACAGTAACTCTTGTATCAAATTCACTATATTTTGAATGAACACAGTAACTCTTGTATCAAATTCACTATATTTTGAATGCACACACTAACTCTTGTATCTAATTCACTATATTTTGAATGAACACAGTAACTCTTGTATCAAATTCACTATATTTTGAATGAACACAGTAACTCTTGTATCAAATTCACTATATTTTGAATGAACACAGTAACTCTTGTATCAAGTTCACTATATTTTGAATGAACACAGTAACTCTTGTATCAAATTCACTATATTTTGAATGAACACAGTAACTCTTTTATCAAATTCACTATATTTTGAATGCACACAATAGCTCTTGTATCAAATTCAGGGTATTGTGAATGAACACAGTAACTCTTGTATCAAATTCACTATATTTTGAATGAACGCAGTAACTCTTGTATCAAATTCACTATATTTCGAATGAACACAGTAACTCTTGTATCAAATTCAGGGTATCTTGAATGAACACAGTAACTCTTGTATCAAAACCAGTTTATTTTGAATGAATACAGTAACTCTTGTATTAAAATCAGTTTCTTTTGAATGAAAACAGTAACTCTTGTATCAGATTCAGGGTATCTTGAATGAACACAGTAACTCTTGTATCAGATTCACTATATTTTGAATGAATACAGTAATTTGTATCAAATTCAGGGTATCTTGACTAAACATATTAACTTAAATATTTGTCAAATTCAGTTTATCTTGAATAAACACAGTAACACACGCATCAAAATACTATGTATTCTGAATGGTCATGGATCTTAATGTTGCACATGATTATCATTCACACTAAAAAATCATGGTTTATGGAATGAACTGAGGATCTTATCAGTGCATTTGTGAAGGACAATTATTTAAATTAGAATTGTTCATCTACTAATCTAGCCATGTATTCCTCAAAGTTACCATTCATTGTGGACACCTTAAACTCATTTTGAACTTAAACCTCTAATGAATAATTTTGTAGACAAGAAGATGTTGAAGTTTATTTAGTACAGACAAGTTTGTTAAATTGGGGAGTACTGTTTCTTGAATTTTTTTTAATAATGTAATTAATTCCAAGGAATATGAAGTGAATTTTATAGGTTTCTGTGGGTATCAGTTTTCAAGGAGTTCAAATTATCTTGGATTTTTCATTTGTTGCAGACACTAATTTAAGTACAGCTAATGAATTTATATCTTCTGTAGATATGGTAGTGCTGTTTCTTAAATCCATAAATTCAAGTACAATGAACATGTCACCTTTGACTAAATATACAAATTGATACAGAAAATAACTGACTTCCAAGTAGTTGAATTGTAGTGTTATTCTGCTTTTTTATGCTAGCTTAGTAGTCGATCCAACTGCAAATAACGTAGAAGACCCTGATTTGCCATTGTATAATGTTTTGATAGGTCTGTGTTGTTTGTTGTACTTCTTGAAGACTGCATAGATTGAGATCTACTGGCATATTATGCAATATCAGGTCTGGATCTATGCAGTTTGCAGTTGGACTCCACTCATAAGCAAGTATGCACAGTGAAAATGAGTGTTCACTTTTCGACAATTCTGCTGTGCAAGTGCAAGAATTTGCTGTGTACTCAGAATCTCAAATTGTCTGGAATAATTTTTAGCACTTTTTAATCAATGCTGAACTGCACTTCCTAGTAGTTAAAGTTACATTTTTATAAATGAAATTGGTTTAATTGAAGCATAGTATCAGTGACATACAATATATTCCATACAGAATTGACAAGAATGAAATAAAATCTGAATAAATATTTATTTTTTAAAAATTTAATGTGACAAGAATAGTTTTCAGAACATATGTGTGTATGAATCAAATCTGCAATAATGCCGTGAGTTACACAAATAGTATGTGTTGCTTCTAATCGGTAATCACCTTAATTATGTAAGATAATAAAATAATTGTTTTTCTGCAGAGGTATTATTCATAATTCATACATAATAACCTGCCAGATATGTTTTGAATAAAGTCCTGAAATGTAAAGTGTCTTCATTTTTACTATGTCCCATTATGAATGCCAATGGCAAATATAGTGTTACACTTGTCTCTCTGACTGTTTGGTTATGTTTTGAGTCAGGTTCGCTGTGGCAAGGCATTCATGTTCCGATAACACATTTTTAGTTGAAAAAGATGCACTGTACTGTAATGTATTTTGCTACTAAAAATCGGCCATTAAATCAGGTACCTCAGACAATAAATATCAGCAACTGTACACCAACATTAAATTCACACAGTCAGTAGGACACCTAGGTGTTACTCTATACAGTACTCTCACATTGCACCAACATGTCATGAACATATGCAAGGCTGCATATCTTGAGCTGAAACGCATCAATTCCATTTGCAAATATCTTTCAGTTGATGCCACTAAAACACTTGTGTGTTCAAGACTGGACTATTGTAATTGAATTGTGTCTGATTCATCTCAATATCTACTCCAGAAACTTCAAAACACAGCTGATTGGATCATCCTTAGAGTACCTCGATCAGAGCACACCTCACCACTGATCTTTACCCTATACTGGCTATCCATTAAATACAGAATCCCCAAAACAAAATTGTTCTCTGTGCTACGCTTCACTGACCAACTCCAGTCTAACATACCTATCCAGCCTCACACATATGTATACACCAGCAAGATCCTCATGCTCCTCTTCTGACAATCGTATACTCATTGTTCACATTTTGAAAACGAAGTCATGTGGACAAAGTTCTTTTGCATACCAGGGCCTGGCGATGTGGAGCGAATTGCCCAATGAAATTAGACACAACGACACGGTGGTCCCTTTTAAGAGTGCTCTTAAAACTCACCTTTCTCGACTGCAGAACAAACCTAATAATGTTTTGTATCTTATATGTTTTCAGAATGTTTTTATGTTTTCCATTTTCATGGTTGTTTTGTTGCTTGTTTTTCTGTAGTGTAGTTAAATCATTATAGATATTGCAAAGCGCTTATAGCTTCTAAAGATTATGCGCTTTTCAAAGTTCTCATTATTATTATTATTATTATTATTATTATTATTATTATTATTATTATTATTATTATTATTATTATAAGGCAGTTCATGTCATGTGACGTTCAGATTTAAGTATTGCAATAACATACTTTCATACAAACATATCATGAATCAAACGGATATAATATCGCACACGATAGAAGACGGATTTAAGATTTTATTGTTGTGGAAAAGAAAAGAGAAAGACATAAAAAATCACCGCCACCCCACCCCACCCCGATCAATAAACAAAGAGTTAGAAGAAACCAGTTTACCAATAGTTTGAGCAGTATCTCTGATTTTTTTGTAATTGTATTTTCAAACCAGTCGCGCACAATAGTACACGGATTTAATATTTTTTTTGTTATGGAAAAAGAATAAATAAAGACATAAAAATACACCCCACCCCAATCAATAAACAAATAGAAGAAATCAGTTTTCCAATAGTTTAAGCAGTATCTCTGTTTTTTTAAATTTTTTTTTCTTTGTTGTTGGTTTAAATGTCCCTATAAGTGAGATTTAGATTTAGCGGCATATTCTCCTTTAGTAGCTTCACATTCCAGACTGGGCTATGTAGACTGCGCATATCCGGCTCCACTGAAATCCGTTTCGAAGGCTAATGTACTATTATGTTAATGTGGGACTGCTTCAAATCATTTACTAGCCCACCATTTGTGGAATGAGGGACTCGGGATCATGTTGTGATTGCTGGAACTGTTGTTGTCAAAGAAAGAAAAGTATTGTGCTTTTTGTTGTTTTTCCTCTACCCGCTCTTTTTACGCATCGTCTACTTGTACGTCGAAGACTTCCCGCATCAAATGGTTTACCAGTTTGAATGTCATCACATTTTTCTTGATGGTGATTTGTTTTTAATTACTTGTAATTGTATTTCTTCAAACCAGTCAAAGAGGTGAGTTACACTAATTATATTGGACTTTGGATTCATAAAATAAAACAAAACTTGCTGAAATTTTCAAGCTGATTTTTTTATCTCGCGGTTGTGAGGTTGACAATGAATGGCATAACATGATGATAATTACGAAATTGCATTATAGTCGTTTTTGGTCATTTGGCCATATACGCCTGGTGAATCAATATACTCAAAGAAACATATCATATACATTACAAAAGTCATTTTGATGCCAAGTTAGGAAAGGATATAGCGAAAAACATCAAGCATCACCGGAATCATACAAAATCGTCCCCAGTTTTTATTTTGGTGGGGATGTCGCTCTTGGTCAGTTTTGTGTAAGCCACTCATTCGTTAAGTTACAATTTATTTATTTCATTTAAAATTAGAGTTTAGTGATAAGAGTTTACATAATGTGCTCTATGTGTCCATGTATGAACATTTCTCTCTGTATATATCAGAGTTCATTCATTCATTCATTCACTGCCCGTCACTCCTATCAGGGTATGGGCCGCCAACTACAGATCTCCAGAGTCCTCTGTCCTGGGCCATTTTTTCTAGCTGGTTCCAGGTGTAGCCCATCTTGATGGTGTCAGCCTGGAGTTTGCGTCGCCAGGTGTTTCTTGGACGGCCTCTTTTCCGCTTGCCTTGTGGGTTCCACCTCAGCGCCTGCCTGGTGATACTGGTTGGCGGTTTTCGTAGGGTGTGCCCTATCCAGCCCCATCTCTTCTTCCTGATTTCTTCTTCAGCAGGAAGTTGGGAGGTCCTTTCCCAAAGATTGGCATTGCTGATGGTGTCAGGCCAGCGGATCCGGAGAATCCTTCTGAGGCAGCTGTTGATGAAGGTCTGGACTTTCCTGATGGTGGTCTTGGTCGTCCTCCAGGTCTCTGCTCCATACAGTAAAACTGACTTCACGTTGGAGTTGAACAGTCGGATCTTGGTGGTCAAGGACAGCTATTTGGAGGTCCAGATATTCTTGAGCTGGATGAAGGCGGCTCTTGCTTTGCCGATCTTTGCCTTGACGTCTGCGTTTGTATCTCCCTGCTGGTCAATGATGCTACCCAGGTAGGCGAAGGACTGCACTTCTTCCAGGGGGGCTTCCATTCAGGGTGACTGGTTCGGTACTTGTGGAGTTGATCTTCAGGATCTTGGTCTTGTCCTCGTGGATGTTGAGGCCAACTTGTGAAGACGTGGCTGCCACAACGTTTGTCTTTTCTTGCATCTGCTGTTTGCTGTGTGATAGGAGTGCAAGGTCGTCGGCAAAATCCAAGTCGTCTAGCTGGCTCCACAAGGTCCACTGAATTCCATTCCTGCGCTAGCTGGTGGACGTCTTCATAATCCAGTCGATGGCGAGGAGGAAGAGAAACGGTGATAACAAGCATCCTTGTCGGACTCCAGTTCGCACCTGGAAGCTGTCTGTGAGCTGCCCTCCATGGATAACTCTGCAGGACATGCCGCCGTAGGAGTTCCTGATTAGGTTGACCATTTTGGCTGGGATGCCGTTGTGCCGAAGGAGTTTCCAGAGGGTTTCTCGATCCACGCTGTCGAACGTCTTCTGATAGTCTATGAAGCTGATGTACAACGGGGAGTTCCACTCTAGGAACTGTTCGACTATGATGCGGAGCGTCGCAATCTGGTCCGTGCAGGATCTGTTCTGCCGGAAGCCTGCTTGCTCTTCTCGCAGCTGTGCGTCCACGGTTGCCTTCATCCTTTCCAAGAGGACTCGGTTGAAGACCTTCCCTGGCACAGATAGGAGTGTGATGCCCGTGTAGTTGTTACAGTTGCTGAGGTCGCCTTTCTTGGGAAGCTTGATCAGGTAACCTTCCTTCCAGTCTGCTGCTACGTCTTCTTCCTCCCAAATCCTCTCAAAGAGTGGGTACAGCATCTCCACTGACGCATCCAGGTCTGCCTTTAGCGCCTCTGCTGGGATGTCGTCGGGTCCAGCCGCCTTCCCGCTCTTTATCAGGGTGATGGCCTTCCTGATCTCGTCTCTGGTCGGTTTCTCGCAATTGATCGGGAGATCCACGTTTGCTGGTTCGATGTCTGGGGGGTTCGCGGATGCTGGCCTGTTCAGGAGATCCTCAAAATGCTCTGCCCATCTGTTCATCTGCTGGTCTAAACTGTTGATGGTATTCCCCTGCTTGTCCTTGACAGGTCTTTCTGGTTTGCTGAAATTCCCGGAGAGTCGTCTGGTGATGTCGTACAGCTGTTTCATGTTACCGCTGTACGCTGCCTGCTCCGCCTCAGCTGCCAGCCCATCCATGTATTCTTTCTTGTCCTTCTTGATGTTTCTCTTCACTACTCTGTGGGCTTTAGCATAAGCTTCTTGAGCCTTGGCCTTCGCTGCTCTGGTTCTACTGTTGTAGACTACTGCCTTCTTCCTCTTCCTGTCTTCGATCTTGGTCAAGGTCTCTGCTGTGATCCACTCTTTCTGCTAGTGTTTCTTTGGCCCCACTACTTCTTGGCATGATGCTCTTAGTGTTTCTTTCACTATCTGCCAACTGTTGAGTACACTGTCTTCTTCTTCTTGAAAAAGTTCCTGAAGCACTTCAAACTTGTTCTTCAGCGTCAGACCAAACTCTTGTCTTATCTTGGGGTCTTTCAGAAGGCTGACGTTGTACTTGACTCTTCTGTCTGACGCTTCCATCTGGTTTCTCTTCAGCTTCAGCTTCAGTTTGGCCACCACCAGGTGATGGTCGGACGCCACGTCTGCTCCTCTTCTCACTCTAACGTCCTGCAGGGATCTTCTGAACTTCTTGCAAATGCAAACGTGGTCGATCTGGTTCTCTGTCGCGCTGTCTGGCGATACCCATGTATTCTTGTGGATCCGCTTGTGAGGAAAGATGCTGCCTCCAATGACCAGGCTGTTGAGAGCACACATGTCTGCAAATCTCTCTCCATTCTCATTCATCTCTCCCAGGGCGTGGGTGCCCATGACTGGTTCGTATCCAGTGTTGCCAGACCCAATCTTGTCGTTGACATCTCCCATGAGGATGGTGACGTCCTTGTCCGGGTAGGTCTCGAGGATCTTCTGCAGTCTGCTGTAAAACTGGTCTTTGTCCTCCTCTTCACTGTCGCTCGTTGGGGCATAGCACTGGATGACGTTCATCTTGATCTTCCTCTTCTTAGTTCGGAAGGATGCCGTGATGATCCTGGAGCCGTGCGCCTCCTATCCAATCAGTGCCCTCTGTGCCTGCTTGGACAGCATGAAGCCTACTCCCTGCGTGTGGGGTGCATCGCTCTCTTCATGCCCGGAGTACAGCAACAGCTCTCCTGTCATCAGTCGTGATTGTCCAGCTTGGGTCCACCGTGTCTCGCTGATGCCTAACACGGCCAGGTTGTTACTCCTCATCTCGGCTGCTACCTGCGCCGTCTTTCCTGGCTCGTACATGGTCCTAACATTCCATGTGCCGATGTTGATTCTCCTGGTAGACAAAAGGGTAGTCGGCTTTGTGGCATCCTTTCGGCTTTCACCACCCAGCGTCATGCGTCTTCGTGATGAAGACCCTTCCTCTCCTAGGATAAAGTTTTCTGTTTCTTCTGTTGTTGACGTTTCTGTAGCGTCGTTCTTTTTTACGGGGTGGGGGTGCTAACCCCACGCCCAACCCTCCTCCTTTACCCTGACTTGGGACAGGCAGATCATAAATCCCTAAGGATCTCACTGGTGGAGTTATATCAGAGTTAATTTGTAATTTTTCGTTGAAAATTTTCTGGCTATCGGTATAAGGTCTTGTAAATTGAAATGAATTTCCCTGTATGTTTCAAATGATAAATGCGGTATTTTCAAAGGAAAGGAAACCATGGTGTACGCGTGCTTATTAAGAAAATTGAATTCAATTTTCGTTGACAGGCAAATAATTACTTTATATACCGTATACAAGAAAACAAAGGTTGTTGTTAAGACCAATGCAATTAGCCCAAAGATGAACGTAATTTCTTTTAACGGAATTATCATTTTAATTGTATTATTGTCGCCACGGATACTAATGGAACAAGGAACTTCACCAGGTCACAATTATATAGCAGGTCTCGTCATTGTCACCGTTATAGATTGGGCTTAGAATACGTATTTTGTTAGTGTTAAATAAACTTAATTGTAATTTGGCCAATTATGAACAATACGGTCTATGCAGATATGATTAATTTTCTCTGTGAATAACAATATCTCTTTTAGAATCATTCAAATAATGCTTACATTTCCACCTTACATTACCTCTAGTTGATAACTGACGCTTTTACTTCTATAGGAAAACTTGGTGTCATACAGAGTAAATTATCACTCTAGTAGCTACGTTCGCGTCTCTAAAAACAAACATAAAAGACACCATTTACAAGTGACGATGGAAAGTTTAAATTTTTTTTTAGCTTATTTGTCTAAAACATTTGTAAATAAGAACTTTAAAATAATACGTTTGTTGAACTTGAAAGATAAAGAATGTACGCACACGAAGTGTAAATGGCTGAATTGCTGTAAATTTAGTGTGATTACTGTAGCTGTCATTAAATCTAGTTCGATATTCTCTCTTCTTTAGTTCAGTGGCTAACTCTAACACGAAGCCGTTTTTCTTATGTTGGTGTAACATGAAAAATGAATTCTCTGGTACATCACTTCGTTATCTATTTGGTTATGTTGCTGCAACTATATGGTCGTAAACCAAGTAGCCAATTACTGCACTAGCTCAAGCGCAAATGGAATGCATTCATTGTGATATTGTTACTGCGACGTAAGCAGAATCATCATCCTCACTGTTTCAAATGACATCTGAAGCTCGGTTTCTTTCATAGCAAAGAACCAGTGGAAATGCCATGATATATCTGATGTGAAATCATGGATGACATGTAACACGCTGCAGATTCATGATGATAAAACTGAGTCCATTATGACCACAACACAATGACTTTCGCATTCAGATCCTTTACCACAAAAATTAAATATCAGCAACACCAACATTAAATTCACACAGTCAGTACAAAACCTAGGTATTACTCTAGACAGTACTCTCGCATTCCACCAACATGTCATGAACATAAGCAAGGCTGCATATATTGAACTGAGATGCATCAGCTCCATTTGCAAATATCTCTCAGTTGATGCCACTAAAACACTTGTGTGTTCATTAGTACTTTCAAGACTGGGCTATTTTAACTGAATTCTGTCTGATTCGTCTCAATATCTACTCCAGAAACTTCAAAAGAGTCCCATGTTCAGAGCACACCTTCCTGCTGCTCTGTTCCCTACACTGACTACCCCCCTCCTATTCGATAATGAATGAAACACAAAATTTGTTCCCTTGCTACAGTTCACTGACAACATACATATGTTTATGCGTGAAGTTTAATATATGTGTCTTGTGCGTGAAAGTTTACATATGTGTCTTGTGCGTGAAAGTTTACATATGTGTCTTGTGCGTGAAGTTTTACATATGTGTCTCGTGCGTGAAGGTTTGCATATGTGTCTTGTGCGTGAAGTTTAACATGTGTCTTGTGCGTGAAGTTTTATATGTATCTTTTGCGTGAAGGTTTACATACGTCTTGTGCGTGAAGTTTTGCCTATGTGTCTTATGCGTGAAGTTTTATATATGTGTCTTGTGTGTAAAGTTCTACTCATGTTTCATGTGTGAAGCTCTAAATATGTCTCATGCGGGAAGTTCTACATGTCTCCAGTGCATTATGTTTTGCGTGGCATATATAATCATGTAATGATATACCCTTTGTATTTGTGCGAGAATAAGGACTTCGTTCAGGTCAAAACACTCATTGTGTATTAATCAAGAGTTAAGTGCGTGGCAGAAACACCTTAAAGGTTGGTGTCTCTGAAGTAATTGCACAGTATTTCACACATAATGAGGGTTGAGGTTTTTGTGGAATTCCAAATACACAACTTATTGACTGACAGCTGAAGGTATATGGGTGGAGTTTGACGACACGGCAGTAGGCATGGGTTGCACAACAATTTAGTGGTTTTGTAACGTGCCCGTATGTGGTATTTCTTAATTCAAGTGCCACCAATTTAACATTAAATTTGATTGGTTGAAAATGCATAGTAATACAAAGATCATTATAATTGGTGCTTGTCTATGAGACCAATCAAGCTGATCTGCTTAGATCGGTATAAATAAGCACTCATTACTAGTTTTCTTAGGGAATTTTCGCGCGATAACAGTACAATAAATTTCATTGGATTGGCAATGTTCTCAGTCACACTTTTGTGTTTACTTGCCACTTCTGCCCGTGTTATAAATGCCATCTTGGAAGGCGTGGGTCGGGCAGATCTGGAAGTTGTTCGTATTCGACTAGAGGAGGAGAAAGCCAAGCGACTTCTTCTTCAGAATGACGTTGAGGTGCTTATGCTACAAGTTGAAGAACTGAAACGCAAATGTGATCAAAAGGAAAAGCAGGGTGCATAATTCTCTCTATACATAATTATTTTTTTCATCGTCTATCGTATATCTCCAATTCTTTACGGTTATATATTTCTGTGTTAGGTGTTTTTATTGTTTCCTTTTGTAACATGAATGTTCAGTTTATTTTTCCGACTTGAAATGTTGCTCATATTGTGCACCTCGGAGAACTTGTTTCACTATTTACCCACATGGGCTCGTATCGTTGCTTACAATCGACCGGTCATACATGTACTATATGCAATATTATTATATAGTACATGTATGACCAGTCGATTGTAAGCAAGGATGGTACATGTATGACCAGTCGATTGTAAGCAACGATACGAGCCCCTGTGTATTTACCTACTTTTAATCTGAAATCAGAAGAAGGATGCAATAATGAATGTTCAGATTTAATTTACCTTCATACAATGGAATTTCCTTAAATCACATCCGAGGCGTAGCTACTGGGGAATAAGTTGTATTGAGTGATGGTGATTTTATTGATGAACATAATGGGTTTCATAGTTGGATAGTTGGGGGTGGGGGTAGTGTTACGCCTCTGAAACATACATACCTCAACAGACCAAAAAGGTTCCTTTCTCGAGTCCAATATAATGAATGTGAATTCAACAAATAAATGATGGAAAGTGTATCAACAACACTAAAACCTACTATACTACGATTATAAGACATTGTTCTACTCACTCAACTGTTTCTCGTGTATATCATAATTATTTAGAAATTGAATAGGGCCTTTTAAATATTTCGAATAGTAACACGTCAAGAACTTTAAAATAGTGTTTGTTGCAATGAGAGAAACGATCATTTTATATTTCAGGTGCTTATGTGAATGTATCTTTGGTAACCAACGGCTTTGCCTTCACTGCTACACTCTCTTCACTCACAAAGTACGTATCCGAACAGACGGTAATATTTGACCATATTATAGTCAATGAGGGAAACTGCTATGATTCCTCTACTGGAAGATTCAGAGCTCCTGTGAGGGGGCTGTATTCCTTCTCTGTAACCGTAGTGACGGGTGGAAGACCTGGAAGTCCTGGAAGTCCTCTGCAGGTTCATTTATTTATTATGAAAGACAAGGAGGAGATCGGAAGGGTGTTCTCGGGAGACGGATCAGGGTCAGTCATGATTGTAACTGTGATGGAGAAGAGTCAGGTGGTCTATGTCAAGGAAAGACCTGGCCATTCCGCAACTGTCCAGGGAGACCACTGGTCGACATTCACTGGCCTACTACTCGATCGATATGATTAGATACAATGCTTGTATATTAACGTCTTAACATAGAACTTTGAAATCAATTGTTCATAAATTTGTTTTGAAGCTGATAGAATTTGACTTTTTCAAAACTTTATGTGCTAATTTACCTTGACACATCAATTGTAATTCTTTTAATGAAATTACTAGAAGGTTTGATTGACTGTGTCTATACTTTGTGTACTATAAACCCAGATTTGGTAGTAAAATATGTGTATGTATTGAATTTTCAATAGTAACCGAATACCATTTTTCTGATCGTGTAGTCGGACGATTTCCTATTATTGCTCATTCAAATCACAAAGGTAAGCATGTTTAACCCTGATGAGGTTCATCACTCGTACCGTCCTTTTTGGAATGATATCATGAAATCATTTGTTTGTCATTTCTATAGCGCCACCTGTGACAGCTTATATTACGTCAGGAGATACCACACAGATCAAATCTTGTACTCATGCAGACTGGAGAGCTAAATAAAAAGTACAGTCCCAAATCATAGCCAACGATACCTTACGAACCATGCCTGGAATGTGGTGATGTATTTATATATTTCTCTTACATATATTATTACTAAGTACGCAAGGATAGGAACACAAGAGATCGAGTGAAAGTGTTTTTGCTGGTCAAGATGAATAATAAACCTCACTTACAATGAATGCCTATATCCACGTACATAATAAGCATGATGATGCCATTATAATATTCTGAGGTAATGTAATCTGGCAACAGTATGAACATATCGAAACACTTGTATGTACATGTTATTTCTAATTTTGTCAATTCCACAATATGACACAGAAATTGCTAACAATTGTTTGAGGTACAGAATAACGGAATTGCGGTGATTATTCGGTCTGATTAAAGTCAGATCTCCACTGTCTTGAGTGACGATCGGAGAGCGGCCGCTTAGTGGTCATGTTCTGGTGACTTCTGAATTAACCAATGGACTACAGCTTTGAGAAATTTGAAAGTAAAGTTAATTAAGTCGATAGGCTCAGACTGAAGCTCTGCAGTTATACTGTCCAGTCTCTCCAAAGCGAAGATATAAGCCTTCATCTGATTGGCTGATTAAACTAGTGATTATGGTATTAATGTTGGTTACCAGAACATGACTACTAAGGGGGCAGTGTCCAGTTATTATGTACAAATTTAATGTCGCATGCACCTGCCTAATATAAAAATTCATTAAAAATATAATACGCGAGTGAGGTCAAAAAGGTACATATTTCTGGATAGGTATTATGTAGCGCAACATAATCATATCACACACTTGACCTGACAAGGCTACTGAAGTTCTTAGAATAAAATGTTTATGTACCCCATCCCCAATTTTATACATGCATTTTTCACATCCGAAGGCCATTTTTGACAGCATGTGGTGCTCACAGTGCAAACGCAAGGCCTTTCCCTGGATGAAAATTTTGAAAAACATTGTCTACTAAATAGCTTGATGCAATTCATAATAGTTGTCATCCAAACCGTTTTTGAGATATACTACTTGCCTTGAAACCACGTGTATACTGCTATGGGAGGCTAGCTCTTCTTCCTAGCCGACTATTGGTATTTCACTATCAACATACTGCAGAGTAACTATGGAAAGTGTACATGTCTGACATCAATTTCAAGAACAACACAAGCCTGAAACACCTAGTTCACAAATTTATCCATATCTTTAATTATTACACAATAGTAGCTGAAAAACTCAAACCATACCCTTAAGTTAAGAAATTTGCCAGGGGCCAATTTACGAAACTGGACCCTGCCACCTTAAGCATTTTGCAAAAAAATATTTCTGTCAAAAATTTTGTACATATCACTTACCTAGACATTATCTAACAAAATGGTATCAAGGAAATTATTTTGTATGCGAAAGTAAAAATGTTATTACTCTTTTAGAAAAGTGACTACATTGCGGCAAAATGCATTGCATTGTATATACTTTGTGCTAGGGTTGCTGTCTTCAAAAGGATTAAACTAGTGTGCAATGGAATGTTTCCTGTCCTTTTTGCCATCGTATAGTCAGGAAGACACCAGAATTACATGATGATGATGACTGAATGCTAAGAATGGATTTTATAGTTGCAAATAGTGACTGAATATGAGATACACTCTTTGTTATTAGCGATAGAACTTTTCTATTGTTCAAGCAATTATTTGTTGAAATTTTTCTTTTAAAAAGTGCCACTTAAGAAAAATGTTACCAGACATTTACATTTATGATGTACTTTAATAATAATTATAGCTTGAGACACACACATCAGCATTCCTGACCTGGAATTGTTCTAGTGATGCTAACATAAACAGCATTGGGTGGGGTGGGGAATACACCAATGTCTAGCTAATTGGGACAAATATAAAAAACCAAATATTATTCTATGTTGGGACATTGATGTGAGGAACCATGCTGAACTTACATCAACATATCAAATAAATTCAGTGACAACAGGCCTTTGAAATGAACCATTCTCAAGCCCAAAATACAAAATAAATACAAAGTCTATACAGTTAACCCAAATATTCTCAGAATCCTATCCACTCACAGCTGACTTTATCAATTGCAAGGATATAGAGAATGAGAGGAAATAGAAAGAAAAGCTACAAGAAAAATATTAACAAGAAGAAAACTCAGTACAAAAAGGGACATGTTGTAACTTCTATTACTTTAAATAAGGACCTACCAGAAAATACAAGTCATGATGAAGCCAAGTCGGTCTTTCATAATCAATCTTTAGTGCGTTTGGATCATAATGAATACATGCTTCAAACTAGTGCTTCTACCAATATGACTGAGACAATAGATTCTAACATCATTCCATGCAAATTGAGACCTACAAAAAGGAAAACAACTGACATTATTACTCATTCTGTACTCAGTAAAAAAGTGGCTACCAGTATGCCAGAAGAAAACTGTGTTGTCAACATCAATAAACTTTCAGAACTAATCAGGGTATTTCTGCCACATCAATGTAAGAATGCTTTTCCAGTTGTTACGGTACACAAAAGACAGGGTTTGTGCATTACTGTTTGTGTGCAATGCAATAACTGTAAGTTTAAATCCAATATGGTGGAACTGTTCACAAAAGTACTAAAACTATTCTTTATCCTCGAAACATTGTCCGCAATATGCCATATCCATCACTATTTGCAACACCGTTCCATTGATGACATTCATCATTTATAACAGTATGTCTACTTATGATTTCTTGAAAGTGCATTTGCTCCTGTGGAGTGAAATTACTTAGAAGAATGTGTGATATCATGTCATGTAATGTTTTTGTGTGTCTGCAATGAAATATGAATAACTTTCATTAAAATAGGAGTACAGAGCTTGCTACCTACATGAAAATCAAGTAAACACATTTTAAACCCCATTTTCTCTCAAAGCAACTTAGTTAAGCTCAAAATATGCTAACTTGTCCTGATACCAGTAGGTATAATTTATAGGTGCAAAAAGAAATTACCTCCCTTGAATCTCCTATAGAGCTGAGAGATTCAAAATAAGGAGACAAAGAGAGGTACTATGACAAGGCTAATGTATAAGAATTAATTGCATATGAATAAAGAACAAGAAAATAAGACAAAATGTGGTTCATTGCACAATTTTTTTATAGCATTTTTCCCTTAAGGGGGCAGGGTCCAGTTATTATGTACAAATTTAAGGTCGCATGCACCTGCCTAATATAAAAATTCATTAAAAATATAATACGCGAGTGAGGTCAAAAAGGTACATATTTCTGGATAGGTATTATGTAGCGCAACATAATCATATCACACACTTGACCTGACAAGTCTACTGAAGTTCTTAGAATAAAATGTTTATGTACCCCATCCCCAATTTTATACATGCATTTTTCACATCCGAAGGCCATTTTTGACAGCATGTGGTGCTCACAGTGGAAACGTAAGGCCTTTCCCTGGATGAAAATTTTGAAAAACATTTTCTACTAAATAGCTTGATGCAATTCATAATAGTTGTCATCCATGCCGTTTTTGAGATATTCTACTTGCCTTGAACCCACGTGTATACTGCTATGGGAGGCTAGCTCTTCTTCCTAGCCGACTATTGGTATTTCACTATCAACATACTGCAGAGTAACTATGGAAAGTGTACATGTCTGACATCAATTTCAAGAACAACACAAGCCTGAAACACCTAGTTCACAAATTTATCCATATCTTTAATTATTACACAATAGTAGCTGAAAAACTCACACCATACCCTTAAGTTAAGAAATTTGCCAGGGGCCAATTTACGAAACTGGACCCTGCCACCTAAGCAGTCGATGTCAGATCTTCACGAATGACAGAGGAGATCAGATTCCTAAGATGTTGCATGCTAAAATAGTAAGTTAAGGTTTACAATATCATGATCCAGAATTATATTATACACTTCGTGGCCTGCTTATGATTTAAAATTTCAAATATACTATCCATACTTGGGATGTTATCGCGAAAAAATGACGTGTTCTGATACATTTCATTGTGTGACGATCATTCCGTTTTTCTGATGGCTATGTGGTGAATACCATCGCACACAAATTCCAAACGAATACTGCGACCCCCAAACCCTTTAAGATTTTACTGGGGCATGGTCAGAGTCTCATATCCCACTAGGTTGTTGACCATCAACTTGGGAAAGTTAATCGATTAATATCGCACACATACCACCAAGGAACTGAAGGCATCTCCCACCCAATCACCTTTACATCACCCATCACATTTCTTAGTTGGATACAATGCCCAACATCTCTGTTGATGTTTCTAAAATCAGAGAGTTTTGCTGAATCAGACGCAAAAATATATCGTTTTCATATTCCCAGGCTTGCAGATTATATACTCAGTCGTATTCATTTACTGGGGGAACGTCCTATGCACTGGACGTGAACATTTATTTATCAGTAGCGGTGATTGTCACCAAAAGAATACCTTACCTTTGCTATGATAGTCTTGATTTTGTTCGTTTGTTTAAATTAACCTCGCTTCTGAATAATTCATCTACATCTAGGTCCTAAAGTTACATCACGGTCTGATACAAAAACTGATACATCGTTAGTGGAGACTCTTTGTTGCTGGTAACTAACCGTGGTGTCGCCTGGAGAATCAGACGTCTTTTTTCCGTAAAGAGGAAAGATATGCAATGTCCGCGTGAAATCTGTGACCCTTTATCCAGTTTTGAAAGGCGTTCTTGACCTTATGCTAGGGCGGGTTGTACAAATTCGTGTCGCCTGTTCATGGATTGCAAAAAGCTTGAACTCTCACCATCTCCTTGCGAGATGTGACATCTCTCTTGAAAAATACTATGGTGTATGTTTGGGTTGCAGAAAATAGTTTAAACCATGTAAAGAGGCCAGTCATTTTGAAATGCAAGAATGAGCCCATCCGTTCAACCAACAAGCCACTGACGACTCACCGTTTGCCTCCTCGAATATCTGTTCGAAGTTTGGTTTGTTCAGGTAAGTTCAGGAGTATTGACTCTGACACACACATGAAGCCAAAGTTGCATGACGCGGTATTCGAGAGGTTCCTGATGGCCAATCAGGGTTTTATAGATGTTTTTCAAAAAGAGTCTAGGTATGACACCGGCAGCATGATCTCAATATCTGGACGTTACGTACATGCATAGCGGGCTTTAAAGTGTGGTTTTGGGCTTGGTTCGCTCTCTTGACAAATGTCCATTTACAATTCGATTACCGGTCATCTGCATGAATATAATTTGTCCGTCTTGAACTGTACTCCCAAAATGCAGCAAGACTATATGAGTTGGCTATGTTATTAGCAACGACGTAAGTATTGTTTTCGATTGCTATTAGTACGAAAAAGATGATATATGTCGGTTGGTTACTTTCCTCTGGGAAAGCTTGTATGTTTTTCTTTTACACTATATCTTAATTAGATCCTGTCATTAACATTAGTGCTATGAGACTGTAGTCTTCAGCCTTTAACACCAATAAACCTTTTGTATTAAGCAGGGGATCTAAAACGGTTTGATGGTTGGGTACCATTTCTTAACGCTAGGATAATAGGCATGTGTAATTAATGATTCAATGTGTATATATAACTGCACACTCCAAATTGTGCGATCGCTACTCCAGCTTAAAATGGGCGTGTGCTCTTAGCCTCATAAAGACCTAAAGATGTGAAGGTTTTCTTTTGAGATTACGCCAACTAAAGTGGAAATGACATACTCACCATGTCTTTGTGTAAAGACAGTATATCCAGCAGCAGAAAGGCGAGCCCACCTCGATTTAGAAGCGTATTTTTTGTGAATCTAACACTTACTACAAAACCGAAAAATAAGGGAAAGAAAAACAGAACCAAAGCTTCTAACTGAGAGTTTGTCCTACTTGTTAGATAATTTTGTTACTAATTTTTTTTGTTTGTCGTTTGAATTTATTATTATGCGCATACTTTCTACCCAATG
The DNA here is from genome assembly GCA_030141615.1 of Unio pictorum. NCBI lineage: Eukaryota > Metazoa > Mollusca > Bivalvia > Unionida > Unionidae > Unio > Unio pictorum. Next base: position 18,758,845 of record JARLTB010000339.1, read on the forward strand.
ACGTCTTATCGAGGTCACTCTATTTCTGCTGCTCCGAATTAAATCATTATCTCAACCGAATATTTTATCAATACCGATTCGATATCTTGATCTAGAATAGTGTACATTTATTCTTATAAATCCGTGTCGGGTTGACTTAGCACGACTAAAGACATTTCTGAAAAGATTATAATACACCAGGTCTGAACATATAAATACGCGTTAACTATATGTTGATATTGCAAGCAGATACAAAGAATCAGTGCCTGTATCAACAAAGACAGCATCAGAAGTAGCTTCTGCGCTTGAACGAATTTATCAACGAGGACCATTATGATGGCCACAATTATTATAGGTTGGTACGGGCAAGGAATTTCAGGGTGTAGTATCATTGCTGATGAATAAACATAATGTCAAGGTACGACGAGGACATACTGCAACACACAGTGATGAGGCAATTGTTGAACGATGTAATCGAACACTTCCTGAGCGGTTAATTGGATATTACAAAGCGAAAGAAATAATTGAAAGCATGGCATCTCGTTAATGGTTTGCAAGATTACCAAGTGTCATAAATGCATTAAATAATGAAATTACTCGAAAAACCAACATGAAACGCATAAATGCAATAACAAAAATATATACCCGTACTATGAAATGATTTTTTGTAACAACCAGTATAAGGTAATGTTACACAACAATAGTAATAATAATGAGGACTTTGTATAGCGCCTAATCTTTCGAAGCTCTAAGCGCTTTACACCATCAATAATGATATGACAACACTACAGAATAACAAATGACGAAAACAATGAAATTGGAAACCGCAAAAACATGCTGAAAACATATAAGATACAGAACATGATTAGGTCGCTAAGTTTGTCCCTGCAGTCGAAACAGGTGAGTTTTAAGAGCACTCTTAAAAGGGACCACTGTGTCTTTGTGCCTAATTTCAATGGGCAGTTCGTTCCATGTCGCCGGGCCCTGGTGTGCAAACGAACGTTGTCCATATGATTTTGTTTTCACCTTGGGAACAATGAGTATACGATTATCAGAAGAAGAGCCTAAGGATCTAGCTGATATATACACATTGGTGAGGCTGGATAGGTATGTTGGACTGGAGTCTGTCATTGAAACATAGCACAGAGAACAAATTTTGTGTTTGATTCTGTATCGAATTGATAGCAAAAGTAAGGTAGGTACAGAGCAGTGGTGAGGTGTGCACTGATCGAGGTACTATAAAGATTATCAGTGCAGCTGTGTTTTGAACTTTTTGAAGTTTCTGGAGTAAATATTGTGACGAACCAAATAGAATTGAGTTACAATAATCCAGTCTTGAAAGTAATAATGAACACACAAGTGTTTTAGTGGCATCAACTGAAAGATATTTACGAATGGAACTGATGCGTCTCAATTCAAGATATGCAGCCTTGCATATGTTCATGACATGTTGGTGTAATGTGGGAGTACTGTCTAGTGTAACGCCTAGGTTCCGTAGTGACTGTGAGAATGTAATGTTGGTGTTGCTGATATTTATTGTCTGAGGTAAAGGATGTGAATGAGAAAGTCTTTGCGTTGTGATCAGACTAGCCTCAGTTTTATCATCATTCATCTGCTGCTTGTTACATGTCATCCATGATTTCACATCAGAAATGCACTTCTCTACACCATAGATGGTAGCATCAACTTCAGTTGGGTCGCTAGACTTGAATATATGGGTGTCATTGGTGCGACACTGGGTGATGATCTATGACACTTGAGAGCGGCTGAGTATACAGAATAAAGAGAACAGGTCCAAGAACAGATCCCTGTGGATCACCACATCATAGACTAAGTTGGACTTGAACCACTGTAAGGCTATATTCTGAATGCCAAATACATGCTGGAGACGGTGAAGTAATATATCATGGTCTATTGTGTCAAATGCTGCAGATAAATGCAGGAGAGTGAGGACTGTAATCTTTCCACTATCCAAAGCAGAGAGAATGTTACTAAATACTTTCAGAAGAGTAGTTTCCGTACTGTGGCAATGGCGATATGCAGATTGTACATTGGTAAAAAGACTGTTTGAATTAAAATGAGATACAAGTTGTCAGATATTTTTATAAGCTGGTGAACTTGAAGGTGGCGAAAAAGCGCGACTGATCCTATTTAGAGTGTTACCATAAATAAAATATCTAACATAACACGATCTACTGGTAGACATGTAATCTATAGATTAGATTCAACTGCTCCTCAGCGTGGATTTACAAGTGAACAGTTGCAAGTAATACCCGAGGATACACAATTATTACCATGATCACTTAACTATCACCTCTACGTCTTTACATTCAAGACAGGTCAGCATTTTCACATATATGACCGCGACTACTATTCTTTCTATCTACAATAAATTGTCTTTGATGTTTACACTAATACTGCCAATGCATTATACAATTACAGTTCGCACAGTGAATATTCTGCTATTGTTTTAGCATAATTATAAATTCAGCATTAATATCAAATCCTCTATTATTTTTCTTGTCACTTTGCTCATTTTCGTTGCTGGTGTCAGTAAAATTTAAAATAACTCGCCGAAGCTGAGATATTCTTCTAACTCGTGATACTGCGAGATAGACTACGTTTGACTACTCGATGTGATCATCAATAATCCAAACAATTGCATGAGATATAGTTAACCCCTGAGATGAATGTATCGTCATTGCGGGTCCTAGTGTCCATGGATATTTATCCGCTAACGCATCCTCGACAGCACTTATATCAACTAGAACAATATCATTTAGCACGAGGTTCTGTTTTTTGGCTGTCCTGGTATTTCAACTTTGATATGCTGTGGTCGTGCATCAGGTGGTCTATAACAGCAAGGTACAGGCAATTCTGAAAACGTTTTATGTTTTTCAATTATTGCCGCTGAAGTGTGTCTCTGAATATCTTTCTACTTGACACTATTATATCGTTTGGTCTCCATTTATCCCAAAATTCATTTATGTAAGTTTCTGAAATTTGACGCGCTATTTCACATTGAATATTATTCGGTTGCAGTCTGATTAATTTCTTGAGCTCATTTAATTCTGGATCAAGCGCGCTATGATCAGTATTAATTTCTTCATAACAAACTACAATTTGTTTTAGCCAATCATGCGGAGATGATCCAACAAATGGCGGTGGTTGACCGTGATCGCCATACATTATCACAGCTGTATTTTTTAATAGTAACCAATCAAGAAACAATTTTCATATATCCAACGACACTGTGCATATTTCATCCCAAATTATTATTTCGGGTATATATTTCTCACCCATTCGATCAGGAGTCCATGAGTCACCATTGTACCAAAAGAAACTTACAGTACACGATTTATAATCTCATTGTTTCGTTTCTCGTGTGAGTCTTTGTGTAGGAATGAAGAGAACTAAATCTGAATTCTGTCTAAATAATTCAATAACACGAGTTGTCTTTCCGCATTCGCCTGATCCGTTTAAATAAACAGTCTTATGTTTGCATACTGGAACGGATATAGATGGAGCCCTTGACATTTGTCGAGTCGATATATCTGATCGTTAAGTATCCAAAATGTCAACATCTGGGGATTTAGAATAATCACATAACATTTCGTTTTTATTCTCCGTGATCCGCACGGCCCATCCGCGTTTGTAAAACGAGCCATTGATTCTGTATATTTGCTATCGATATAAAATGAATATATTGCAACTCTAGCTGAGGTGTCAGGGAATCTATTTATAATTGATAGTAAGGTTATATAAACATAAGCGAGCATAGATGGTCTTATTTGTGTATGCCGAGAAGAGACGTCATCGATATAATTAACAATTGTACTGAACTTCTTCCCGTCACACAAGTAAGCATTCTCTCGACTTACAAGTATATTTCTCGCTGTAGAATCTGCGATTATAAAATCATATTCAGAATCATCTAAAATTAGTCGTGCATAATGTCGATTATGATCATATGCACCACCTTGAGCAAAGTTACCGGTTTTTCTTCTACCGAGATCTTTTACGGCGCTATCACTGATTTCATGTCTACTCACAAATATCTCCTTAGAGTGCTTACTAATATAGTCTTCGTGAATATCAGGAAAATTTTCTTTGTAATCGTTAATTATCTTATAAAATACTAGGTTTCTGCGGTTGTGGTAACAAAACATTAGTTTGCTACTTTTATGATATAATTGCCTCGCCGACAAATAGCGATATCAGTATTTTACAATCATACATATAACGTAATAACACTGTTGCTGCCCAGGATATCTCAGATGAATGTCTACCAAAACAAACATAACAAATCAATAAGAGTCCTTAGCAAATACAAATAATATATTTTGTCAAAATTTGGTCACGGTGCGTTTATTGATGCTTGTTTCATCTCGTTCGTGGGGTTTCTAAACCGCGCAAAATACCCATGGCACTCACCCATTCCGAGAAAACGTCCAGGATAACATGCGACCATATCAACCGAGATAACTTGTTTATGATCATATTTTGAATTCCATAATACCCCGTTTCCTTATTCAAAACAACTTGATTGTACAAATCGTGTTGACTTCCACGCATTCTTTTCTCGAGAAAAGTTAGCTAGAACTGACTGAACGGTAAAACAATTTGTTAGTAATTGCTCAATATTCTCTGTTGAACATTTCTGCGTGGGTGTTTTCATTTCTACATGAAGAGATTCTCGACAATATATTTCACCGTTTGGTCTTACAAATTGATAAAACTTACAACCTGGTTCATCGTCGGAACACTGAAATAACCATACTGACAAAGGATCGTGTGTACTTAACGCGTAAATACAATCAAACCTGTTTTCCCTCGAGTTCTCGAGTTGGAGTTTCAGACGTAATTGCGCAGTATTTCACACATAATGAGGGATGAGGTTCTTGCGAAATTCCGAATAAACAACATATTGACTGACAGCTGAAGGTATATGGGTGAAGTTTGACGAAACGACAGTTGGCATGGGTTGCACAACAATTCATTGGTATTTTAACGTACCCGTATGTGGTATTTCTTATATTAGGTGCGACTAGTGTAACATTTAATTTGATTGGTTGCAAATGCGTAGTAATACACTGATCATTATAATTGGTGAGATATATTACTGGACAAAATATGTCTCAGATGGAAGCGCACAGAACATTGACGTCAAAACTGCTTCTTAAATCTGAGCATGCGCAATTTTTAGCTTCAACCACAATAGCGGTTGGTAGGAAGGTACGAATGTTTTTAGTTATATTACCTACACATAATTAAATTGTTACATAGTTCCGTAATCAATTTTCAAAATGTGTTTTTATTGCTAGATCCTGCTATATGGTCTGCACTTTTATAGAAGTGTACGTTCACCTGAATTGGAATGTTTGGAATAACACACAAGTTGGGTAGTCTAGACTCGAATGTCTCTTAGTACCGCTGTAGTCCTACATGATAATTTCATCTCAGGATAATAAATATGTTTTCCTTTTAGAAAGTCAAACCATCAGAAATAGCAAATTAGCCAATAAAATATATTCCTTTTCATTCGTTTTCCTCATAGTAAGTCTTCATCAGGCACTTGACCTATATCCTAACGCCTAGAACTTTAGGCTTACTGGAGACATATTGAAAACTTGATAGAAATCGATAACCCAAACCAAGAACAACAACCAAACAAGCAGAAGAGATTTTGGAACTACATTAAGTCCAACGTAGAGAGAGAGAGAGAGAGAGAGAGAGAGAGAGAGAGAGAGAGAGAGAGAGAGAGAGAGAGAGAGAGAGAGAGAGAGAGAGAGAGAGAGAGAGAGAGAGAGAGAGCTCGGGTATGGAACCCCTTTAGGAACACGGAAAACTACACTCAGAGGCATCAGACAAGGCTAACATACTGAATCGTCAATACCAGTCAATCTTTAAACAAGAGGATAAGAGTGATCAACCAAGCCTACATGGAGATCGTTACCCATCAATGCCTGAGATCAAAGTTACTGTAGATGGTGTTTGCGGTTTGTAGCAGAAAATTAACCCACATAAAGCTACAGGCCCAGAAATGATTGCAGCAAGGATCCTGAAAGATCTAGCAGAAGAATGTGCACCATACTTGAGTTATATCAGAAGTGTATCTCAACAGGTTATGTCCTTGATGTCTAGAAAACAGCAAACGTTGCAGCTATCTTTAAAAATGGAGAAAGATTCGATGCCAGAAATTATAGACCGGTCTCCCTTACATCTATCTGCTGCAAATATTTGAACACATCATAGTCAGCAACATGATGAAACATATAGATCTCTACAACTCTCTAACAGATTGCATGCATGGTGTCCGTGCCAGGCGAAGATGTGAAACACAGCTCATAACCCTTGTGGATGAGTTCTCTAAATCTTTAGACAGACGAAAGCAGTATGACCTTGTTATTCTTGACTTCAGTAAGGCTTTCGATCGTGTACGCCACGAAAGATCCCACAGTAAGTTGGACCACTATGGCATCAGGGGTAACACCCAGAAATGGATCAGAGATTTCCTATCAGACAGATCGCAATGAGTTATAATAGATCGTCAGTGGGGTACCTCAATGGAGTGTGTTGGGTCCCATCCTCTTACTAGTGTTCAACAATGATCTACCTGCGAGCGTCAAATCCAACACAACACTTTTTGCAGATGACTGTATAGTCTACCGGGAAAAAAATGTCTCCAAGCTCTGTGATATCATTCATGAGGACCTAAACCAACTGGCACTCTGGATAATACCTTGGGGTATGTCATTCCACCCAAAATAATGCAGCATCCAGGAAAACAAATCACCAATCTTGTCGGAATATACTCTTAAGGGACACAAGTTATCCAATGAGCAGGCAGCACAAAATTCCGGGTTGAGTTGTCAAGAGACTTCTCTTGGAAAAGTCACATAGACAAGATAGTTATAAAAAAGGAACAGTAACCTTGGTTTCCTGCGCCGCAATCTCCTAATCAACAATGAAGAAGTAATAGGTGCGGAATATTTCAATCTGTTTCGACCATATCTTGAGTATTACTCGACTGTGCGGAACCCACATAATAAAGATCTAATAAATAAGATAGAGATGGTTCAGAGGAGAGTTGCTAGATTCACCACAAATCGTAACACTAGCAGTGTCATTGCAATGTTGAACTATCTCCAGTGGGAATCACTTGAATCCAGGCGTACCAAGGCCCAGCTGATGTACAAGATTGTGAATAACCTAGTGAACATATCAGAAGACAAATACCTTCCCCTGGCATATAGACAAGCTAGGTCAAACCACAAGAAAAAGTTCCAAATCAAGTTAGCATCGACAAATTTTCTTCCCAAAAACAATAGGGACTTGGAACAAATTACGATCAACAATTGCAGAAGCTCCTAACTTGGTATCTTAAAAGCAGGAGCTTTCTAAAATCATATTCTAATGAGCTAGTCAGCTACAAGTATGACCTAGTGATTCTCAGGGCTATGCCGGTTGAGGTTTCATATCTCATTGCCGCTACTGTAGCCGGATTGGTCTGAGTATGAAGAACCGAAAACGTACACTGACAATCTTTTATTTATTTTTGCCTTTCCTATCATTACTTTTCTGACTGTCCTGTCACTTCCGTCTTTATTTTATCTTTGACCACGCACCGCCCGATGCTTAATTGTCAAGTGGTGTGACTGCGTCAACGTACTGTTAGATAGATAGATAGATAGATAGATAGATAGATAGATAGATAGATAGATAGATAGATAGATAGATAGATAGATAGATAGATAGATAGATAGAAAGATAGATAGATAGATAGATAGATAGATAGATAGATAGATAGATAGATAGATAGATTATGGTCGTCGAAGCACTGCTGACGAATATCTGACCATAGGAAGTACAATCAACTTATTTTATTGCCTGCAAAAGAAAAAGAATTCTCCAAAATATGAGCATCTATTGAAAACAAATCAAGTAAAGGAAAGTTTTTATTGAGGTTAATCAATGAAGCAGTTACTAGAGAATATAACAAGAATATTCTTGAGACATAATGGTGCAGCAAAGCAATCATTTAATATCCAGATGCTCAATTGTTAATGTCACTGTCGAGTTTGCGTATCACTTTATAAACAGTTCATTAAATATTTGTTTTATAATAAATTGTCAATAAGTTATTTTATATAAAGCAGACCTGCCAACCCTACTTAATTATTGAAAAAATCCCGATTAATGGACATATCTCCAGATCCCTGTTTGTAAGAAAAAGTCCCAATTTTTAAACTGCTAAAGACAAAAATACTGTATTTTGTATACAAAGAGATCATTTTTCATTTCCCTGTTTCTATGCGTCGTATGTTTCTTATTATTTTACCATATCTGGCTTGATTTTGGTTTTCATCCGCCAATATAAAGAGATTGCCTCATGTTATGTTTCTATTTATCCGACCCCATCTGCAAATCTCAGCATCTAAATGGATAAGTTTTTCAGCAAGAAGCGAACAAAAGAAGAAAATAAAGTAACTGATGACTCTTTACCACCCATGAAAAAGAAATAATAAATGATGCCAATGAAATTGAAATGAACTATCTATGCAGATCATCAGTGTGGATTCCTTCCATTCGGTTGGAGAAAAAGGCCAGGTCCTTAAAACAATACTACAGAATGTTTAGACACATCTACAATGCTTGCATGAATAAGTCAGTGATCCTTTGCTCATAAGAGAAAAGGACGGATGTGGCCAACGGTTGTTTCCAACCTTTAGGAGAGTAATACTAATGCTGTCAGAACTTTCAACACTGCACAGCAATTGCAATGCTGAGAGAGCATTATTAGTGGTCATAAAAACAGAACCAACAAAAGATTCAGCATGTCAGCATCAATCCTAGAAGCTATTTTTGTTAGCCAATTTGGCACCCAAGGACAAATAAATGATGAACTTTTGCCGAAATGCAAATCGGCAACATACAATGGACTGAAATAACACAAGTAAACATCTTTATCATGTTATGTACACCTTACTCTTGTACCTCCCCTTTTTCGTTACCCTGCCTCCTAACTTTTAATGGTGATTGGGGGTGGGGAGGGCAAATTTCAGATTTTGATTATTTTTGAGAATGTCAGGTCTTATAAAGGACAATGTTAAAAGTACTTCAATACAAAATATAGATTGAGATTCATATAATCATTATTTATTTATTTTTAAATTGATTATACATTTTTTCAGCACCTGGTCACATGAGTGCTTTTGCTAATAGTCCTACTTTGATTGACAAATTCAAGCAGGTTTCTTTGGGTCGATTGTACATGCCCATTCAACGAAATGGTTAGTTATCATAAACATTTTTACCATGCACAGTTACTTGATACATTTAAGAAGATCATCAACATTAGTTTTCTTCATAGTATTAGTTGATTTTGAATGCCAACACAAGTGTCATGTAAATTTGGTAGTGTTGAGATATATCATAACCTTTTCTCATTTCTTTGCTATGAGAAGGAATTACTCATAAGTTAAGGAATGTCAATGTCCATGGTGTGTGTGTGTGTATGTGAGAGAGAGAGAGAGAGAGAGAGAGAGAGAGAGAGAGAGAGAGAGAGAGAGAGAGAGTACCTTAAAAGAGGTCTAGATATGATGATGAGACACACCTACGTTTGGGAATGAAGTATGGAATCTTTGATGAGAGAGTCAAATCTTTTCCAGCTTTAGGATGAAGGAACTTTATTTAAATAATCAACACACATATATTACTACATTCTAAAACATATATATAAGCTTTATATTAAAACAAAAATTAAATAAGTATACAATGACACTTTCCTTTAAAGGTTTCCAACTTCATTCATTTGTATGATTTCTGCATTTTCGAATATGATCCTACAAATAATTAAATCTCGATCAATTTCATGATAGCCAAAGAGTATAAAATGTAATAGCTGTAATTAATGCAACAACCAATTTGAAGAAATGTATATTACTCATTTTTATAATAGAATATTGATTTGGAATATGTTACTAGATATTATTCTTTGTTACTTAAAGAATACTTTATTTCAACACTAAATATAAAAATGGAGTCGGTAGCGAATTTGTCTTTTACAATAAAACTTACCACAAATATAATTAAGTATGAATTCTTTAAAACTATTAAATATTCCATTACATTATGAAATTTTAAAAAGAATTCAGTGAACAATGTTGCAAACATATGAACTTTACCATTAAAATCACAAACATTAAAAAGCACATATTTCTTAAAGAAGTATACGAACATAGACAGTTCGTACCTGTAATGAGAGAGACATATCTTTTCCAGCTTCAGGATGAAGGAACTGCTCTAGGCAGTTTTGTGCTGCTTTTTAATATGTAATCTAAGCTCAACGGCATGACAAAATATGGCCATCCCTCGGTATACTTCATCCTGGCTAGAAAGATGCTCTCACTTCCACTAAGAACGTCCATATTATTTTTACTTCACTCGACAGAACGTTAGCTTTAGTTTCTTAGTCACTAGATAGGAAATCTGCCAATGTATTATCTTATAATCTAGGGCTTGCTTAAAAATATATTTATTGCTGAGTTAGCAATACAGCCCGTAATGTATAATGACTTTTGCTTGTAACACCATTCACTTTTATTCCATTTATATATAGTTGTAATTTAGAAATAAATGAAATTAATCTTAATATATTTTACAAAATTACTTTAATATAAATTAATGAAAAATTACAATTTGGAAAAAATGTCAATTTTATTACTTTTATTAAAAATTCTATCCTAATACAAGTATACCATGGTTAACAAGTCAGTCTGAAATAGAATCATTATTTTATAATGGAGATATTTTTCTGTTGCATTTAGTATTTCATTTATTGAATGTTTTTCGTGTTTACCAATAAATATAATATATAATGATACATTTTACATTTTTACAAGAGAAAGGCAATTTTTAAAAACAAATTAAATTTAAAATTGGTTTAGCCATACATATAGTAAATATCTTTTCAGAAGCATATATATAATGTCTTATATTACTAAAGTAAATGATGGACAGTTATTTTCCAATTGAATTCTCTCTTCCGATTGAATAGACAAATTTAATATAAAATTGTACTTTTGTTCAGTCTGCATGCATTGCAAAAGATGACATACTCATGTTGTTTTTAAATGTTCATCACAGCATGAACTAGTTCTAAGCAAATAGCTTTAAAGTTCATAACTTGAAAGTTGAAATAGCTATATATACTGAAGTTTTTCATACCAAGCATCTTTGAGATTTTAATACTGAATGTTTTCAGTCTGTTTATTTACCTAAAGATGACGAGTTTCTGTTACAATTGTCTAAAGCTTATATTTTATCCTGTTCATGAAAGATAATGCAAGTCATTGATAAATTGTGTTTGTTTCCTTTTGCAAGATCAGAAGAGACTTTGCACAATTAAATGAGAGCAAATTTTGATCAAATTACTTGCCAGGAGACAGTACTTACCAAGTAGCGATGATGAAAAGTTTTAATTTAACATTGTATGTATCAACAAATAAAGTTGCAGTAGTTTATGACTCATAGTAACAAACAATAATGAGTAATTTGTATTGCATAAAGTGGTTTTTCTTTCTTGCTCTACTTCACATGGTCACTTGCCACTGTGTTCATGGGTTCAAATCTCAGATTCAGCCATTAAACTGACGAGTAGCTGACCTTTGTGGTAGTGATTCTTCTTGGAATATTTAGTAGTTATTTTCCCACCAGATATACTGGCTGTCATATATAGGATATAACGTGATGAAAAATGGCACGATAAGACCCACAACAATAGTAATTCGACTTAACTGTACAGATTCTTTTCTTTGTTGAATTTTATATTGTATCGAAAAAGCAGTGTCAAAAGTATATCTATATTTTCTATATATATTATATGTTCGGGTCACCTTAGCAGGGACAATATCAGATTAAAAATTGATAGCATGAATGGTTTCATGTTTTCTACAGTGAAAGCTTAATAATTTTGATCCGATTGGTATTTATGTGTCTACCTAGTTGTGTTGATTGGTGGACATATCTCAGGTCACAATCTTCAGTGTTTTATTTCACCTTAAATTTCGAAAAGTAAGAAAACCTAGAGAGTCTTATTCGTCCTAATAATTATGTAGGGGGAAATAGTTACATTATAATTGATGTTTCCAAGTAAAAATATTTACAAGATTCAAATAAATGTATGCAAAAATGTATCATCAAGGCCAGGGCAGTATTTAATTGCTATATGATTGTTTGTTTATATAAACTTTAAGAGTTGTCTCATATTCAGAATAGCAACGTCCTTGAGTGTATTATTTGCATTTACCATTAATACCTGCCGGAACAAGTTTGTTCCAAAGTACTGTTCGAATGTTGGCATGCTATTGCTTTAGTTCTTAGATTCAATAATATGTTGCAGCATGTTGGAATAGTTCAGATGATAAACAATCAAAATAATTACGATGTTAGCAGCATGAAATATAATATACCCCACAGTACAAAATGCAAGCAAGAAAGTCAAAGCCAGCATCAGGATCATGGTTAATAAAGAATTTCTAATTAAAGGTTTTGTGTGATATGCATATATTAATATTATAGGAGCAGCTGAATTTATATGACATAATTTCCTATATATTTTTGTCTGTATCATAAAAATTATATATATATATATATATATATATATATATATATATATATATATAAAAATATATAAATATATATATATATATATATATATATATATATATATATATATATATATATATATATATATATATATATATACTAATGGTATGTAAAACGTTTTCCCATGTAATTGATTGGAAGAGGTCTGTAAGTTATGAATTTATTCAAGCTTAAAGTTCCTTCACATTAATATTAATTTAGGAAAAATAGAAAGACCACTACACAACTTTATCAGAATATAATTGTTTTCATAGAATATTCAATCAAAAGCATATACAAAGATTATATATTGAAATCATTCCATGAATTCCGTCAGTTTGCTTGTTACTAAGATAAAATCGGAGAGGTTAGTGATGATTAGTCTGCTTTAGCCATTTTCTTTCAAGTTTACAACATAATTAAATGCAAGGTAGGGTATCAGATCTTCCATCCCACATAATTTTGCCATAAGTCTTGCAAAAACTTCCTTTAAAACACAGACTTAGGGCATAAAAGCAAAAACTATATAAAAAAGATCAATGTTGAAAACGTTTGAATATTTGTTGATCCGTGTTTGATTTGGATCCAGGTTTCAAATAAGAATTAGTGAAATTACTCAGCAAAACAGATTAATTTTACGGATGCTTTAAACTGTACCTGTTTATTCATGCGAAGCTTCACCATGATCAAACTGATGATTTTAGAATGTATTAAAAATGGATTCCGGCATGTGATGCATATTTAAGACAAAAAGGGAAAATAAGCCTCTTGAAAAGTGTTAATAATCCAAATCAAAGAATTATAAGGATTATTCAGATTCTTGTAAATGAATGCTTGCAGGGACACAATTATGTTTATTGGATATCACTTGCCAATTTGAGCATCACTTGTGCAAGATATATGATTGTCGTCGTTATGTGAAATGGAAAAAGAAAATAAATACGTCAAATTGAGATATAGTCTCAAGGCATTAAACTGCATAGGGTTCGGACGTTTGCACAACTGTACTAGTGTCAAATAAAGTATATGATACTTTACAAACGTTTCAGTTGAACATAATGTTAGTGTCACTGCATGTTTTGAGTACCGCATTTTTAATTACATTTGTGAGCTTTACAATAAAAGTTTTGGATATTTGCTTACACCGTACTGAAAACTATTCAAACTTACGAAAACAATTAACTGCCTTATTGAGTGTTACGTATATTTGATTTAATTTATTTATTTTCAATTGTCAAATCCAAATTTGTCATTTTGGGTTTAAAATTCATTAATTGGGAGATTATTCTGGAAAATTCAGGCTGACCTAGACTATCTGTAAACACAGGTTGACCTTGGCTTGTTGACCTCATTTCTGGCCCTGCTTCAGAGAGTGTCAACAAGCCAAGATCAACCTGTGTTTACAGATAGTCATTTCGTTGTAGCAAGAGGAATTATTCTATTTATCTGGAAAAGGACATGTGTTTATGATATTCATTTGGATTATTTTAAAAACAAGAACTGCATCACGTGACATTGTCAGCCATTTTGGATTACATCGTCAAGATTCGAACCTGGAACTATTAGAACATTTATTTATCAGGACTCTTGCAATTCCATTAGTGGATTTTTTTTTGTGAATTCCATATTGGATTAATGTTGGATTTGATTCTCTAAAACCATAAGTTTATTTATTTTATATAAAAAAATTGTTCTTAATATATTCATTGTTAAAGTTTTACAAGCTTGTTAGTTTTCACTCTTTCTGTGTTGCTGTTTATTCGAGTCTAAGCACGTAACATGCGCCAGACTCGTCAGGGTGTCAGGACTGGGGTATTTTCTTTATTTTATATTATAGTAATCCATTACTACTTCCAGTGATAACTCATAAGTTGACAAAGACTAAAACTATATTGTTTAAATAGTATATTGATAAGCAACTATTTTTGTATTTATAATGTTCATGAAGTATATAGTGAGACTGCCACATGTGTGAGTCACATCGTGGAAGAGGATGGAGAGATGGAACATCCAGTTGATTAGTTTGGTCCCCCCGTCATAGCCACCAGGAGGAAGAAACTGATGTTGAGAATCATAAGGTAGAATTGGTCAATCAACCACTATCATATGCTCTGAACCACCTTGCAGATGAAGTTGAGCAAGACGCACGCTCTTGTTGGAACCGCCAGTGGCAAAAGGCAGTTGACCAGTTTTCTATCCCCATTCATTCTGACCAGGAGGAAGAAGTTGAAGTTGAACATACAGCTCTCTTCTGTTAGCACCACTAATTTCTGGGCGACATCAAGAAGATGAAGTTTGTCAGCCAGTTTAATCTTGCTTGGATCCCCAAGAGGAAGAGGAAGTGAAGCAGCCAAATACTTCCTGTTCAGGATTATGGGACAATATGGTCATACAAACAAACCCTTCCTTCAATGACCACCAAATGAAAAAGGAAAAGTTCAGGCAGTATGTGTCTTCTGGTCCATACCCACAGAATTTAGTCACAGAAAACTGGAAAATGTATAGATCAAATGCATATCTTCATTGAAATCCATTCCCATTCTGGATGCAAAAGAAAACTTCCCATTCTGTGGAAAATGACAGAAGATCTTTGATAACAGTATAAACTTATATAAATGTATACGCAGTATAATGAATGGAACAACAAACAGAAATCATATTGTAAAAAATCGTGATCACAATTTGTTGGTGTCATTTGTCTTGATGTTGATACCGAGATAAAAGCAGTGATCAGTTGGTAAAGGTCTGCAAGAAGGATATGGCATTAAATCTTTATTATAACATATATTAGGGTTGTGACAAAATGGTCTAGTTGAATAAACATTGTGCATGCTTGGTGTAAAGAACGTAATATTGCTATATCGTGCATAAATGATATTTTGTTAGTCATTAATGTTCATATAAATACAAAACTATAAAAAAGAAGGGTCACAATATGTGACTAAACATAAATACAGTATAATATAATATTTTGAAAAATAATTACTAATTTAAAGTAACCTATCTCCTACAAGAAAAACTGATGATTCCAATAATACATTCTTTTAGAAAGATGTCCATCGAAATAAAACTCTGACGCTAACATAGAGGCTCTAGAAGTTTAAAGAAAAACTTACATTAAAGTTCACCCTATCCTTGTCAATATCCTGCAATCGAAATGTTTGGTAGGTCTTGTCAATCATGAAAAGACCATCAGACACCTTTAAATTTACTCTGTAAATTTCATCTGCTGTAAGTAATCTCTCAGTAGTGGAATCCTCCACTACTACCTGCAAAAATATTCAGCATAAGAAATAAGACAGAAGGAAATAAAATAAAGAACTAATTTGGGTAACATAAGTCATTTATTGATATAACAGTAAACATTTACATCTTGAAGAGATTCAACAAAGAAACATTTATTTCTCACATGGTTCTTGCACACATATCAAACATATTGGAGCGTGACACTTATGTTTATTTAATTTGTTTAAACAAAAATATGTACAGCAAAAGATATTATTCAAATGGATTTAAACTGTTATGAATTAAATATATTTTTTACTACCCTAAACCACATTGGACAATAACAGATTCAAATATGTTTTGGACCAAATAGTGTTGGCTTAAAATATGAATAAGGTTTGAAAACAGAGATCTGAAATAAAATTAATTAAAGTTAACCTACCATGCAAGATTCAATTTTAATATTGTGCGAACAAGCAATAGGATTTCTGCCCTTACAACTGAACACAACAAACCTAGCATCTTACCTCTGTTTCACATGGTACTGTATCTGGTTGTGTCAATGCAACAGGTTTCACATGGTACTGCATCTGGTAGTGTCAATGCAACAGGTTTAACTGCTGTCTTTGAGAGCATGCCTGATGTAATACCTGGTGGTCTACCATTCTTTGTTGCATCTCTACCACTACCTCCCTTTAGATCAACAATTTTGTTGAAGTCATTCTTTTCCTCACGAACACGACAACATTTTTTCAACAAGTCTGATGTTTGGATTCTCTTTTGCAAATAATTAAGATAATCTGAATTTAAATATTTGCATACCAAATTAAAATGTGCCACATGATTTGAAACTGCCAAACAGGCTAACATAATTGCTTTCTTGGAAATAAATTCCAAAATATCAAATTGTGTCAAAAAGATCTGGGTAGGTAAGTAGTGGGACATTGTTAAGCACGGATGCAAAATAGCATCTGAAGGAAACATATTGATTTATTAAAACATGTTTAGGTTATCACTGACTTCAGCAAGGTATCAACAATCATCTATACTGTCCATAAACGGATGCTTGCATAATTTAGGACTGTTCTATATAGACTAATTTTTCCAATGTGTGGAGTGTTTTAAATGTCCCCATGTGGACAGATAGCAAGAAGGACATCGTCTGCTAAGTTGATTGCATTGTGTTACAGAGACATCCAATCGGAATCGAAACAGAGGGTGTGACTACAATTTAGATCCAAATTATCACTTTGTAAATGTTTTCCATCAAATAGTAGTTGAAATCACAAAGCCATAACATTTCTACGAATAAAATTGTTGTCATCAAAACAGATTTTATAATCAATAAGCACAACGCTTCCATGAAGACAGATTTTGTAAACATATCAGGTGAAATTATTTTGTAAATATGGGACTGCTTTATTACGACAACTTTTGTCCAAAAAAGACAAATTGTTTCCATAGAACAGATCTAGCAAACATTAATTCAGGACTGTTCTATTATGACAACTAATGTTTATAAAAACTGATACTTAACCAATTCAGGACCGTTATAAAGGCATTATGGAAATAGAACAGATGCACAGTTTACAAAGGCAGTACTGTTTTATCAAGACAAGTTACGTACCTAAAGTAGATCTATAATTCATGGAACCAGACAAATTTTACCATTAGAAAAGATACACAATTCAATAAGCTATGATGACAACTGTTGTTCAACAAACAGATCTTGAATTCTATCGGCCAGAACTGTTTTATGAAGACAAATTTTAGCTATCAAAACAATTTTCCAAATCAATATGCACAGTAACTGTTCCATGAAGACAGATTTTATCAACATAACAGGTTAAGTCAGTTTGTTAATATGTGACCCTTCACTTATGAAAACGTTTGTCAAAAAATATTTCCAACTCAATACGCAGTGACTTACATGAAGACGGATTTTTTCCACAGAACAGATGAAGTTATTTTGTGAGTATGGGACTGACCTATTAAGACAACTTTAATCTCCAAATTAATAAGCACTGGTTGTTCCATGAAGATGGATTTTATCCACAGGTGAAGCTATTTTATATTTATAAAACTGATAGTCAACTCATTCAAGTTTGTTTTGTCACGTTAAATTGTGTCAATAATTAACACAAGCAAAAATCACGAAGCCGGGTACTATTCTTTGAAGACAAATTTGGTCAATACAAGAGATGCACAAAGCCTGTACTATTCTATGAAGATACATTATGTGAGAAAGCAGATCAACAATTCACGGAGGCAGGCTGTTTTTAGTCCTACAACATAAAACACATCACCCGATCTTTATTTTGCAGGTGGGGTGGGGTGTTGGGTTTTACGGCCACAACAACTGCGCTCTTGAAACTTGGACTACTCATTCCGATGTCAACCGACATCATAACATGATATGCAAGTTCGTTATTGTGATAGTAAGACAGCACTAAAACAAAAACATGTGCTATGTCTTACATTGTAGGACTATGCTGTTCTATGAAGAAAGATTGTGTCCATCAAAACAGATATGCAATTCAGTAAGAGCAGACTACTCATTGAAGACAAATTTTGTCCATCAAACAGCTATGCGGTTCAATAAACAATGACTGTTCTATGCAGACACATTATGTTAACATAGAAGATACACAATTTAAAAAAACAGGCTGTTCTCTGATGACAAATTTTGTCCATTAAAACAGATTTATAATCGTAATAACTAAGGGCTGTTTAATTTTTTTTAAATGGCAATATAACAGATGCACATACACTGATAAAAAGTTTAAACAGCTATTATATTTAGTTAGTATGTAGGAGTAACCTTGCTAGGCTTTGTATAAAATGCCAGTAAACAAAAAGTTAAATTGTGATCTTGCAGTTAGTTCTAAATGAAAACAAACAACTAATTAAGCAGTCATTTTTAATTCGGCTTTAAATACTACTTAGAAAAGATATTTGGACACAAATTAGTATTTTACAAAATGGATGACTGAAAAAGGCTGTGATGTGTTTCCTATTGAACTTGTTCGGTTTGGCGTTTTTTCCCTAATGTTTTATAAACATTATTTATAAATCAAATAACGTGTCAGGAAATTCAAAGTACTGGGCAAAATCAGCTAAATTATAGTCTAGACTATACCAACCCGTTTGTTTGTTTGGAAATTCCCTTAAGCATGAAAGGTGCAAGGGATGCCAGTATTAGTGCTATTCTGGAAATAGTCGGATTAGAAATTATAAATCAATGATTCAGCTGTCGTAGTTGTGTGCACACATAATTCTCTGCACTTTTTACCACATTAAACGTTTTCATTATGGAATTGGTTAGGGGTGGGGTACAAACAAGTGGGGATATGTAGTAAGACAATATATACACAATTTCAGAAATGTGATTTGTTTTTAAAACAATTGTGATACCATTTGGGAAACAGTTGAGGATCAACACTGAGAAACAGAAACATTCTGCCATCTGGAAACACATTTCATGTATTTATTTTATTTGCCTAATCAAATATGACGACTTTCTACAGTTAAAAGCTTCAAAGCAAACATTAATACCAGCTTTACTCACAATTGACGAACAACAACTCAAAGACTTGTGTAATTCTACAGTGTAATCACGCGCACTTTGAAACTGTTTATCGTTGTATTAACTAAGCCAGGACCATTCTATGAAAACGAATTCTTTGTACAAAACAGATTAACATTTCGCTGAGCCAGGCCTTTCTATCACGACAAATTTTGTTGATAGAAAAGTTGCACATTTCACTAATCAGTGTGTTCTAGTAAGACTAATTTGGCCAAAAAACATATCTACATCTCTATGAATTCAAATTCTGTCAATGAAACATATTTACAAAGCAATAAGGAGCGACGCTTCTTTGAGAAACGATTTTAATATATCCATACAACAGGTGAAATTATTTCGTGAATATATTAGACTGTTCTAAGAAGACAGATTTTGTCCAAAATACAGATTTATAAATCACTAAACAGTGACTGTTCTTTGAAAAATTCTATGCTCAGAACAGCTAAAATTATTTTGTGTGTATTGGACTCTTCTGTGAAGACAGGTTTTGTTAAAAAAGCATTTACAATTCACTAAGGAGTGACTATTCTATGAAGACCGATTTGGTTCGCAGAACAATCGAAGTATTGTCTTCAATATATGGGAATGTTCTGTAAAAAACGATTTTGTCCGCTTAACCGGTGAAATTATTTCGTAGAAATGGGTATATTCTATAAACATGGTATGATCTACGTAAATAAAAATTTGTGAAAAAATTAAGAAATGTAAATGCAGCGACTCTCCTAAATTATGGAAGGAAGTGCACGGAAGCATTATTTACTAATTAGCAGATAATTAATCGCCATGCTACCCAAAATAGAGATAATACCTTTTTGACTGGAGTCGCATTTTTGACCGGAGTCGCCATTGTGTGGTGGAATACGTCAGTAGTCTGTGCCCTTGTGTAGTAGATTACCTCACTGTTCTTTTCGTTCCGTTCCGAGACATTTTTTTTTGTCCAGTAATATACGCACTTGTTTATCAGACCAGTCACGCTGATCTGCTTTGATTGGTATAAATAAGCACTCATTACTAGTTCTCTGATGGAATTTTCAAGCGATAACTGTAGGATAAATATCGTTGGATTGGCAATGTTCTCAGTCACACTTTTGTGTTTACTTGCCACTTCTGCTTGTGTTATAAATGCCATCTTGGAAGGCGTGGGTCGGGCAGATCTGGAAGTTGTTCGTATTCGACTAGAGGAGGAGAAAGCCAAGCGACTTCTTCTTCAGAATGACGTTGAGGTGCTTATGCTACAAGTTGAAGAACTGAAACGAAAATGTGATCAAAAGGAAAAGCAGGGTACATAATTCTCTCTATGGATGATCATTTATAAGTATATGTCCAATTCTTTACGGTTATATATTTCTGTGTTAGGTGTTTATACTGTTTCCATTTGTAACAAGGATGTTCCGTTTATTTTTCCTACCAGAAATGTTGCTCATATTGTGCACCTCGTAGAACTTATTTCACTATTTACCCACAGAGGCTATTATCCGATCTTACAATCGACCGGTCATACATGTACTATATAATACATTATCTTATAGTACATGCATTACCGATCGATTGTAAGCAACGATACGAGCCTTTGTGTATTTACCTAGTCATCACTCTTTTTATCTGAAATCAGAAGAAGCATGCAATAATGAATGCTCTGATTTAATTTACCTTCATACAATGGAATTTCCTTAAATCACATCCGAGGCGTAGCTACGGGGGAATAGGTTGTATTGAGTGATGGTGATTTTATTGATGACAATAATGAGTTTCAAAGTTCGGGGTGGGTGGGGGTGGAAGCAGATATACCTCAATAGACCAAAAACGTATCTTACTCGAGTCCAAGATAATGAATGTGAATGTAACAAATAAATGATGGAAAGTGTATAAACAACACTAAAACCTACTATACTACGATTATAAGACATTGTTCTACTCACTCAACTGTTTCTCGTGTATATCATAATTATTTAGAAATCGAATCGGGCCTTTTAAATATTTCAAATAGTAACACGTCAATAACTTTAAAATAGTTTTTGTTGCAATAAGAGAACGATCATCTTATATTGCAGGTGCTTATGTGAATGCATCTTTGGTAACCCACGGCGTTGCCTTCACTGCTACACTCCTTTCAGATACAAAGTACATATCCGAACAGACGGTGATATTTGACTATGATAAAGTCAATGAGGGAAACTGTTATGATTCCTCTACTGGAAGATTCAAAGCTCCTGTGAAGGGGATGTATTCCTTCTCTCTAACCGTATTGACGGGAGGACTTCCTTCTCACATTCATTTATTTATTATGAAAGACAAGGAGGAGATTGGAAGGGTGTATTCGGGAGACGGAACAGGGTCAGTCATGGTTGTAACTGTCATGGAGAAGGGTCAGGTGGTCTATGTCAAGGAAAGCCCTGGCCGTTCCGAAACTGTCCACGGAGACCACTGGTCGACATTCGCTGGTCTACTACTCGATCGATATGATTAGATAAAATGCATCTATATCAACGTCTTAACATAGAGATTTGAAATCAATTCTTTATAAAGTTGTATTGAATCGGATTGAATTGGACTTTTTCAAAACTTTATGTGCTAATCTGCCTTAACACATCCATTGTAATGTTTTAATAAAATTACCAGAAGGTTGGATTGTGTCTATACTTTGTGTTCTGTAACCCAGAAATGGTAGTAAAATATGTATACCCATTGGATTGAATTTTTAATAGTAACCGAATACCAATCTTATTATCGTGTAGTCCGACGATTTCTTATTATTGCTTATTCACAACACAAAGGTAAGCATGTAAAACCCTGATGATATTCATCACTCGTTCCGTCCTTGTTGGAATGATATCATGAAATCATTTGTTTGTCATTTCTATAGCGCCACCTGTGGCAGCGCATTTTACGTCCGGAGATACCACACAGATCAAATCTTTGTACTCATGCAGACTGGAAAGCTAATAAAAAAATCAGTCCCATATCTTAGCCAACGATGGCTTAAGAACCATGCCTGGAATGTGGTGATGCGTATTTATAAATGTATCGTACGTATATTATTACTAAATACGCAAGGATAGGAACACGGGAGATCGAGTGAAAGTTTTTTCCTGATCAAGATTTACAATAAACCTCACTTACAATGAATGCCTCATCCACGTACATAATAAGCATGATGATGCCATTATAATATTCTGATGTCGTTTAATCTGGCAACAACATGAATATATCGAAACACTTGTATGTATATGTTATTTCCAATTTTTTTTAATTCCATAATATGAGACATAAATTGCTAAAAATTGTTTGAGGAACGGCATTATGAGATTGCTGTGCTTACTCAGCCTGATGAAAATCAGATTGTCGCTGTCTTGAGTGAAGAACTGAAATCGGCCGTTTAGGAGTCGTGTTCTGGTGACTTTTGAATTAACCAATTGACTACAGGTTTGAGAAATTTGAAAGTAAAGTTTATTAAGTCGATAGGCTCAGACTCATGCTCTGCAGTCATACTGCCCAGTCTCCCCAAAGCGACTATATCAGTCTTCATCTGATTGGCTGATAGAACTAGTTATTATGGTATAAACGCTGGTCACCAGAACATGACCACTAAGCGGTCGCTGTCAGATCTTCACGTATGACATAGGAGATCAGATTTTCAATCACATTGGTGCTTACACAGAAGGTTTCAAGAAAACTGATGTTGGTAGTTAATATTTATTATTAAAGTAAAATATGATTTTAGGATAAGGAAATTAATTTTTAATATGACCTATAGTACATTCCGTCTTTCAAAAAAGAAAGCTAGCTGATTTCCCTGGAAATAGATGCCATAAAAAAGATGTATTTTCCAAAGACGTTTCCGTATGAAATAACTGTACGCAACAGTAGCTAGAAACAAAAACTAATTTAATTTTCTCGTTGTCGCTGCTGATGTGCTACTGGATGTAGGAGAAGAGATCTGATTGGACCAGAGCTTTAAATGGGCACATAGAAGGGAAACGTTTTTCATGAATTAGCCACAGCATATTAGTGTGGTCTTACTGGAAGTTTCCTCTTGGATAGAACGTAAATTGGATCCGACTTGTCATGCCGGTATTATCAAGAAACCATATTCTCTTGACTATATATTAACATGACGGTGTGTGGGAATTAACATTTTTGTGTGTTAACTATAGTAAGAAATACAAACAGTATAAATTGAAGTTCAACCCCCATATTGTCCGTTTTATCAGCAACTTAGGGTGATCGTGCGTGTACTCTTAGGAATCATTTGTTTGTCGTGTAAGTTTTAGACTTTTTGTTTTGTATAGTACTACGTTTTAGTGCTCCTGAATTTTATAAAACGTGTCTAGGATTAGATTGCTATAATGAAAAGTTAGTGACGAAAAATGTAGATCTTTAACAGTTGTTTTAAAGCGGTTATATATTGCCAGGCAAAACCGAACTTCTACATGAGATTACATGCTCAATGATCATCAATCTTTTATGATTTGTTTTCTGATTTTTTAATCAGTTTAATTAAATTTCTCAAATGTTTGCATGCTTTATTACTGATCTTTATCGCCTCGGATAGAGTGACTCGTTTGAGCAACATCTTTGGGTAATTTAATGAAAAACTGAACTTCGATTTTCCTTTACGACGGAAGGACCTTTAGCCTCTTAAACGTTATGAAAACTGAAGTGAGTGAAGATGAAGAACTGGGTTCCAGGATTTACTTCCGTTGTCATCGACAATCGCTCTCCATGCACACCATTTGTGCAAATATTTTCCCGATATGGTCTTCTATAGTCTGACTATATCCCTGTTTGTTTGTAGCATGAGACGCTCAGACGGTAAAGGTGTTATAGACACCCTGGTGGCAATCCGGTTAGAAATTATAAATCAATGAATGAACTGAGTAAGATTTATTGACTTTATATCTTGTTTATGCTTTTCGTTACTGAAATCGGCAGGGGGATACAAGCAAACGTGGATATAGTCTCAGACTATAAATGACGAGACTCAAATGGTACCAACTTTGTGTCAGCACAGTGAATGCCGTCCGTTAAGGAATCTATTGAAAAACTATTCAATTATAGCAATCCAAAATAACTTCTCGTTTACAGAGCCTTGTAGATTCATGCGTGGTAATTGATTACACTATATATTTCCTATCCACATTTAACCCGTCAACTACTTCTTTATTATTAGTAGTAGTAATATATATAGTTCAGTTATATATATATATATATATATATATATATATATATATATATATATATATATATCTGTATGTATGTGTGTGTGTGTGGGGGGGGTAGTCAGTTAATCAGTTCATGTTAATGTTGAAACCGGTCCGATGGCCTAGTGGTTAGAGCGTCCGCCTCGGAAGCGGGATGTCGTGGGTTCGAGCCCAGACTGAGTCATTCCAAAGACTTACAAAAATGGTACTAACATCTACCTCGCTTGACGCTCAGCATTAGGAGGTTAGTAATAGGACTGGTCGGCCTAGTGTCAGGATAATGTGACTGGGTGGGACATCATGCTACATGTCTGCGGCATGATACCCCAGAGCGAGACATCACTATAAACAGCTATACCGTAGACATCGTAGCAATACGAATGAACAATTGTTAAAGGTACGTTATAAATCCCAATCACACACACACACACACACACACACACACACACACACACACTAATGTTGAAAAGTTCGTGAATTTACCGACATAGCGATTGTATGGAATACATTGAATCTTTTGATCATGAAAACATGAATTACGAGACAACTATGATTTTCTTTGAGATTTCAATGAAATATGCTATTTTATTCACACCTATGAGGAAAGTTAAATTTGATTATATTACAGATTATGAAAGCTGCGTATCGGGTACTGTATTGAAGAGAACCCATGTCGTTTAATTGACTTAAAATAATTACGGCGAAAGATTAACGCGATTCTTTTCAGACGATGCCAACGTCTGGGTAAACTGTTCATAACTGTATGTTTGAGCCACAAACCATTTAAATGTTATCGCTGTCGCACGACATGTACACCTGGAACAACGAGAATTTAACGAATCAAAAATGCTGTAGTGGGTCTCTACAATGGAAATGTTCTCAGTCACGAGCATCATATTTTTTTGTGGCCCTTATAAACCTTTCCCCTTGGATAGATAGTACACAAGTTGCGTGTTATGCTGATATTGCCAATACAATTCTAATTTAACACTGCATTTACAAAATTGTTTTTTTAAATTGAAATAGTTTTATGTGTCAATATTAATACTTGTTTTAAAACGAATCAATTATTATATCTGTTTACCATGCTATAAATACATCTAGTGTACCATTCTATAAATATATCAGTTTGACGTGGTCGAGGCGTGTTCTGGTGCATGCACAATAGTATAATATCTCCCCTTTTCATTCCATATCATAAACATGTATTGTACAAAGTAAACTGAGGCCCCTAGTGGTTTAAAGCGCTCACCGTTACTGATCACTGCCATCTCACCTCTGTGCATTCGAGTCTCAGGCTCGGCTAATGCCCACATGTGAGAAAGCTTGCCGGTAGCTTCTCGTGGGTCGGTGGTTGTTTCCGGGGTTTTCCTGTGTTCTTCCTCCACCATTAATACTGGCAGCCATGTATGGCCTATCTTGTGCTGAGAAATGGCGTTAAACCCTACAACAACAACAAGAACAACAACAAAAAAATAAAGTATTGCATAAATAGGTAAAGTGGTACGTCTGTGTCTCTTAATTCTACTACTGATACTACTACTACCATAACTATTACTACTAATACTACTACTACTACTACTACTACAACTAATACTACCACTGCTACTACTACAAATAAAAATACTACCACTACTATTACTACTACTACTAGTGATACAAAAGAAGAGGTTTTGCATCTGGTGATGGAAATGTTACACGTTTTAACGTATTCCTTGTCGCATTCGTACTTGTTAAAAAGTTAATTGTTAAAACATAACTTTACGGTAGTTATGAGATAATGAGTCTACGCTCAAGATGCCCACATATCTGAAATACGGTAGATGTCATGAAATATAGTTCCACATTCTTTTCATACATAGAGTAGCCAATACGAAATCTCGTTTCTTCTTTTGGAGTAAGATGTAAATGGAGAACTCTGACACATCACATAATGTTTAAGTTTATTTCTCTTTAGCTTTATCTTTCTTAAAATGTTGTATGCTCAAATAGTACGTTAAGGTTTACAATATCCTGATCCAGAATTATATATTACATTCCGTGGTCAGCATATGATTTAAAATTTAAAATATACTGTCTATACTGGGGATGTTATTGCGAGTAGATGATGCGCTCTGATACATTGCCTTGTGTAAAGATCATTCCGTTTTTCGGTTGGCTATGTGGTGAATACCATCGCACACAAATTCCAAGCGCCTACTGCGACCCCCATGTCCCTTAAGATCCTACTGGGGGACGGCAAGAGGTTCATATCCCATGAGGTTCTAGACCTTCAACTTGGAAGAGGTAACCGATAAATATATCACACACATTCTACCAAGACGCGGCTTCAGGAATTGAAGGCATCTTCTCTACCCAATCACGTTTACATCACCCGTCACATTTCTGAGTTGTATACAATGGCCTGCATCTCTGTTGATGTGTCTAAAATCAGAGAGTTTTGCTGAATCAGACGCAAAGAAATATTTCGTTTTCAAATTCCCAGCCTTGCAGATTATATACACTCAGTCGTATTCATTTATTGGGGGAACTACCACATGCAGTAGAGGTCAACATTTATTTCTGATCAGCGGTGAATGTCACCAAATGAGTACTTTACCTTTGTTATGACAGTCTTGATTTTGTTCGTTTTTCTAAATTAACATCGCTTCTGAATAATTCATCTACATCTAGGTCGGAAAGTTACACCACGGTACAAAAGCTGCAACCACCTCATCATTAGTGGAGTCTCTTTATTACTGGTAATCAACCATGGTGTCGCCTGGAGAATCAGACGTCTTTTTGCCGTAAGTAGACAAGAAATGCAATGTGTTGAAATCTGTGGCAATCTAGTCTTGAAAGGTGTTCTTCACCTTATGCAGGGCGGGTTGTAAAAAGTCGTGTCGCCTGTTCATGGATTGTCAAACGCTTTAACTCTCACCATCACCTTACGTGATGTGACATCTGTCTTGAAAAATACTATGGTGTATGTTTTGTTTGCAGAAAATGGCTAAAACCATATAAAGAGTCCAGTCGCTCTTTCCTTCAAGAGTATTGACTCTGACACTCACCTGAAGCCAAAGTTGCATGACGCGGAATATAAACTGTTGCTCAAGACCAATCAGGGTTTTATAGATGCTTCTCAAAAAGAGTTTAGGTGTGACACCAGCATCATGATATCAATATCTGGAGGTTACGTTGTTGTTGAGCGGCTTTAAAGAGTGATTTTGGGTTGGTTCGGTGTCGTAACAAATGTCCATTTACAATTTGATTACCGGTCATCTGCATGAAATAGAATTTGTCCTTCTTGAACTGTACTCCCAAAATGCATTAAGAATGTTCGAGTTGGTTACGTTATTTTTAGCGACTAAGTAGTGTCTTAAGCCTTTACAATAACGGCAAAAAAGAAAGAAAGAACCAAACCGAAAGTTTCTCCTACGGGTTAGTTAATTTTGTTACTATAATTTCTACCCGATGACGTCTAATCGAGGTCACTCGATTTCTGCTGCTACGAATTAAATCATTCTCTTCACCGAATATTTTATCAAGACCGATTCGATATCTTAATCAAGGATCGTGTAAAGTTATTGTTATAAATCCGTGACGGGTTGACTTAGGACGACTAAAGATATTTCTAAAAAGATTATAACCCATATCTCCGCTACATCAGGTTTTGACATATAAATACATATTAACTTTATGTTGATAATGCAAGCAGATACAAAGAATCAGTGCCATTATCAATAAAGACAGCAACAGAAATAGATTTTGGTTTTTGAACGAATTTATCAACGAATAACTTTACGATGACCACAGTTATTCAGGTTATTACAGGTTGATCCGGACAAGGAATTTCATGGTGTAGTATCATTGCTGATGAATAAACATAATGTCAAGATACGACGAGGACATACTGCAATACATAGTGATCAGGCAATAGTTGAACGATGTAATCGAGCACTTACTGAGCGGTTAATTTTATATCAAATGCGAAAGAAATAATTGGAGACAAGGCATCTCGAGAATGGGTTGCAAGATTACCACGTGTGATAAATGCATTACATAATGAAATTACTCGAACAACCAACATGAAACTCATTCATGCAATCACAACAACATGTACCCGTAGAACGAAATGATTTTTCGAAACAACCAGTATTAGGTAATGCTACTGTCACATATTTATATGAGCGGGGTGAACCTGAAGGTGTAAGAAAAAGAGCGACTGACTCTATTTGGAGTGTTACCACACACAAAATATCTAACATAGTAAGATCTCCTGGTAGACCTGTAATCTAAAGATTTTCAACTGCTCCTCAGCGTCGATTTACACATGAACAGTTGCAAGTAATACCCGAGGATACACAATTACCACAACGATCACTTAACTAGCACCTCTACGTCTCTTACATTTAACACAGGTCAGCATCGTATTTTCACGTGTATGAGCGCGACTACTATCCTTCCTATCAACAAGAAATTGTCTTGGATGTTTACTCGAATATTGTCAATGCATTATACAATTATAACTCGCACAGTGAATATTCTACTATTGTTTCAGTATTATTATGAATTCAGTATTAATATCAAATTCTCTAATATTTCTCTTGTCACTTTGTTTATACCCAGCGAGTTTTGCTCTTACTATATCAATTTCGTTGCTGGTGTCAGTAAAATTGAAAATAACTCTCCGAAGCTGAGATATTCTTCTAACTCGTGATACTGCGAGATAGACTAAGTTTGACCACACGATGTGATCATCAATAATCCAAACAATTGCATCATAGATAGTAAACCACTGAGATGAATGCATTGTAATTGCGTATCCTAGCGTCCATGGATATTTATCCGCTAACTCATCCTCGACAGCACTGATATTAACGAGAATAATATCATTTAACACGAGATTCTGTTTCTGTCTGTCCTGGAATTTCAACTTCGATATTCTGTCATCGTGTATCAGTTGGCCTATAACATGACGGTACGGGCAATTCTGAAAACTTGTTCATATTTTTTCCAAATAATTGCCGCTGAAGTGTGTCTCTGATTATCTTTCTACTTGCCACTATTAAATCGTTTGGTCTTCATTTATCCCAAAAATCATTTATGGATGTTTCTGAAATTATTTAGCACGCTATTCAACTTTCAATTTGATTATTCGGTTGTATTCTGATTAATTACTTGAATTCACTTAAATCTGGGTCAAGCGCTCTATGATTAGTATTAATTTCTTCATCATAATCTGCAAAGTGTTTTAGCCAATCATGCGGAGATCATCCAACAAATGGCGGATGTTGATCGCCACACATTATCACAGCCGTATTTTTCAGTAGCAACCAATCAAGAAACATGTGTAATATATCGAACGACATTTCATCCCAAATTATTATTCCGGGTATATATTTCTCACCCATTCGATCAGAAGTCCATGCGTCACCTTTATACCAAAAGAACTATAAGTACACGATTTCTGATCTCGTTGTTTCATTTCTCCTGTGAGTATCTGTGTAGAAATTATTATAGCTAAATCTGATTCTGTCTAAATAATTCAATAACACGAGTTGTCTTTCCGCATGCTCTTGATCAGTTTCAATAAACAGTCTTATGTCTGCATAATGGATCGGATATAGATGGAGCCGTTGACATTTGTCGAGTCAATATATCTGATCAATAAGTATCCACAATTTCAGCATCTGTGGATTAAGAATAATCACATAACATTTCTATTTTTATTCTCCGTGATCTCCACTGCCCATACGCGTTTGTAAAACTTAGCCATTGATTCTGTATATTTACTATCGATATAAAATGAATATGTTGCAACTCTAGCTGCGGTGTCAGGGAATCTATTTGCCATTGATAGTAAGTTTATATAAACATAAGCGAGCATAGATGGTCTTAGATGTGTATGCCGAGAGGAGTCGTCATCAATATAATCAACAATTGTTCCGAACTTTTTCCCGTCACACAAGTAAGCTTTCTCTCCACTTACAAGTATAGTTCTCGCTGTTGCATCTGCGATTATAAAATCATATTCAGCATCATCTAGAATTAATTGTGCATAATGTCGATTATGATCATATGCACAACCTTGAGCAAAGTTACCGATTATTCGTCATCCGAGATCTTTTACGGCGCTATCACTGATATCATGTCTACGCTCAAATATCTCCTTAAATTGCTTACTAATATAGTCCTCGGAAAGATCGGGAGAATTGTCTTTGTAATCGTTACTAATCGTATAAAAACTAGGTTGTTGTGGTTGTGGTAACCAAAGTTCAGTCTGCTTCTTATATGATATTATTATCTCGCCGACAATCAACGATATCAGCATTTTACAATCAGACATACAACGTAAGAAAACTATTGGTGCCCAGTATTTCTTAAAGAAATGTCTACCAAGCCAAAAATAACAAATCGGATGGAGTCCTTTAGCAAGTTCAAATGATATAATACAAGCGAATTCGGTGAGATCAAAATCGGGACACGGTGCGGTTTTTGATACTCGTGTCATCTCGTGCATGGGGCTTCCAACCGCGCAAAATAAACATGGCACTCATCCATTCCAAGAAAAGTTCCAGGATAACACGAGACCATATCAACCCAAATAACATCTTTATAATCATATTTAGTATTCCATAATCCACTGTGTCCGTGTTGAAAGCAGCTTGATTGTACATGATCGAGAAATTCAAATCGTGTTGGCTTCCACGAATTCTTTTCCCGATCAAAGTGAATTGCAACTGACGGAACTGTAAAATAATTTCTTAGTAATTCATCAATACTCTCTGTTGAATATATCTGCGCGAGTTTCTTCATTTCTTCATGAAGAGATTATCGACGATATATTTCACCGTTAGGTCTTACAAATTGATCCAACGTACAACCTGGTTCATCGTCGAAACTCTAAAATAACCATAGGATCGTTTATACTTAACGCGTAAATAAAATCAAACATGTTTTCCTTAGAGTTCTTTGGGGGGGATACAATCTTACAGTTCGATCGCGTGGACAGACTGTTACTGCGTTGGTCCACGCGTGGGATTTATGATCAGTGATATTCATTGGAGCTTCTCCTTTTTAAATAATTTTTTCGAAGCGTATAAATTCTCACCTGTTATACTTTTTACTATTATTGGAAATTTTAGTATCTTTTCTAATTTTCATAGATCATTAACCGTAGCTCCGGTATTTTTGACTAATTCAGCCCACTCGATTTTTTTTTTCTACGTCGTAGATCCGTCAGACCGTTTCCACGCATCGCTTTTATAAAATAATCTGTTACCTGCTCAGCGACACAATTTATCCTTGAAAATTTCATTGGTTTCAAATTTTCAATACTGGGATTTCATTTATCGGACAAATTCCATAAATAACCGCGATTACAGGATACGCTCGCTCATAATACGGTTTGTCAATACCAGCCAATATTCCTGGTTAGGAACTTTTACTCAGTTTTTACTGTTTCTGCTAGTACCATATCTTTTACTGTGAAAAAAAATCCGATTATCGAAATAGGTATTTATGGTTTCCGCTCGTTTGTCATTCATCGTAGAATTAACACTATTATTGATTCGGAATGTTGACCATACGTGAGATGCGCCATCGCTGCTAAACTCTTTCTTGGCATCATGAATTTTATCAATTATATTTTTATTCTTCATATTCAACAAGAATATGTTTTGGTAAGTCAGGAGGTATTATATCGACATTCAAATTCGTTTTCCAAGGTTTGATTTTCGATAATCTCTCAAACTCCTCTATTCTATAATTAAGACAAGTATTTAAATAAGAAATATTATATATACAATGACTCAAACGATGAATCAGTGCAGGTGGTTGATGATAGGGTCTTGAACTCCTTGCAATAAATCATGTATAAATGAATTCTGCGGATATCATTAACAATGTGTGTATTAGGTCCGAACCGTGTTTACAATGTGTTGTTGGAGCTAGAGGAAAAAGACAGGTTCATGTGCATTGTGGTCGTAAGCGATATCGAGAGCATAAACGGTATTATGATCATAGAAATAACGACCTTGACAGAGTCAAGGATAAAATTATGAGAACCGCAGAGATTATATATCAAGATTCTCAAGTAACAATCCAGACAAGTAATGATTTAAACAAATATCAAGCACTGTCAATAATACTGGTTATCCCATATTCACTGCTGGAAAAAATATATCTTTATCACCAAATAATATACGAATGTTTCAATGGGGAGATCAAAGATGGTAATGTGATCTATATAATCTCAAATATGTCATACAAAGTCAGAATTAAGTATATAGGTTTACAGGAAGGTATAAAAAAAATGCGAGACCTATGAAATCCATCACATAAACTGGTGAAGAAAACATATTTAAATCTGTGTCCGCAGCAGGTACATATTTTGAAATGAGCCGAAATGGATATATTTTAACCCAGAAAATATTACCAAATCCGCCTTCTCTAAAATATATAGAGATAAAATTTGGTTTGAATTCATAGACTAAACAGAGGCCGGCAAATGGTGGGTAATGACTGTCATGTATCCTTATTCAGTAAGTCAGAGTTATCTCGCTTGTTACTCTCAACCTTGAAGGGTATTTTTGATCGTTAGTAGAATATCTGACTCATCAATCTAAATTATGTCAAGCATGGAGTTAACTATAATGTATATTAACCAAGACGGTACAAAGCCAACAACTGTTTTTATTCACCTGTATAAACTCCTGAATACACCACTTCTTGACTGATTGATAAACTTTCACTGCCTCTTTTATAGTCCCGATAAAACCCTCACAGAGAATTCTCCAGAAAATTGGGAAGAAGTGGACGAATTTATCAGTGGGTCAGTAATGTTAAGTTTCTGTTACTTGTTTTAAGACATCGAATCGTAAAGGTAAGGAGAAAAAGTTAGTAGTACTTACGCTTTAACGAATACTCACAACACTACTGATATATGATCAAAGACATGAAGAATACAACAATATAAGTATAGACTGACTAATAAATCGAGTTATCTCAGATTTACTGCTGAAAAAGTATATTTGTCACCAACTAATATAAGAATGTTTCAATGAGGTGATCAAAGATGAGTCGAGTTGTAGGTTTAAATTCTAACTGTTTCAATGGTGTGATCAACGATAAGTCGAGTTGTACATTTAAGTTTTAATGTCGGAGTCAAACACAAAGATTGGCAAATGTCTGATTAGAATCATTGTTTCGTGAAAGACAAGGGTAGCCCTGCATATTTGTGGACCGAGCTATGCATTCCTTCACACGTTGTTTCTCCTCTAGTTCCTCCTTTTCCCTCAGTCTTTGCTTGACCCTTATCTGGTTTTCGTTTGGGGCATTCCTGCTGCTGCTTTTTCGTTTTTTCCTACTTGTTCCACGCCCTTTTGATTTTATAATCTCGTCCTCTATCACACTACTAATCAATCTGATTAAAATCAGATCTAAACTGTAAAACATGAAGATATGTTAGCGACCACTTAGGGTTCATGTTCTAGAAACCTGTTGTTTTTACCATAATTGATAATTTCTACCAACTAATCAGATAAAGTCTTTTATCTTCTCGTTCTGATACGGAGCATAGCGGACGAAAAACCTAACTGTGAACCGAACTATTTGATTCACTTTACGATTTTTAAAACCTACATTTCCGTTGGCTCCATAAGTGGTTGTCATCGTATCTTCATGTAGGACAAATGAGATCTGAATTCAATTAAATTGCTTCATTGTTTAAACCATTAGGTGCTGTAGTCATCTCAATTTGTCACGAGGTGCTCTCCACCCTGTAGAATGCAACGGTTTATTTTGACTTTACAATTTTACAGTGGTCTGCCATTCTGGCAAATCGATTACATAGAAGCAAAATGCACATCTGGAGATCTATTCTATTTTTAGAACATTTCCCCCTCTCATTTTGGTGGTGATAGAAGAGTTATATTTATGCATTTTTAGTATGGATTTAAAGGTAATTGTTTATTCTAGAGAATATGAGTTCTGAGAGTGATTAGTTGTCTGTGTGTATTTCGGCGACAGTGCACAATGTGTGCTTAGGCCTTAATGATGATCCGGAAGTGAAATCTGTGTTCTATTTACATGCTGCTCTGTTTACAGTGCAGCCTCTCTAAAAAAAATTCCGGTGAACCTTTGACAAGAACTTTACCGTGAAGTCATCTTTGGAGGTAGTTTAGATTAACCTTTGATTTGTTTTGACTGTCACACAATGGAAAGGTCAGTACTGAGAAATAAATGTAGAGAACATATAGTAAAATGAATTGTGATGTTTTGTCCATCTGTATATAGTCTACTGGTGCATTAAAACTGATTTGGAGGTCATATCTAACACAACCCAACCCACGTGACATATTTCAGACATCGTGTAGTTTGTATCTACCAATGACAATATTGAGCTGTGGATGTAATTGTGTTACCTGCATATATTATTTAATATAAACTGTACAGAATTTTAACATTGTTCCGTTCTAGATTGTATCATGTTGTATTTCATGTTTACATTGATTTGGAAGGGTTTATCTTTCTAGTGTGTTTGTGCAATTCATTTAACACTGTCTCGAACATTTGCCTTATATATGCACTAGATAGCTATTATTGAAGTGATGTGACGTAATCCGCTACATCATATATTATAAAGCAGTTCGTATCATGTGACGTTCAGATTGAAGTATTGCAATAACATTTTCATACAAACATATCATCACTCAAACGAATATGCTATCGCGGAGGATAGATGACGGATTGAAGATTTCGTTGTTGTGGAAAAGAAAAGAGAAAGACATAAAAGACACCGCCACCCCACCCCACCCCAATCAATAACCAAACAGTTAGAAGAAGTCAGATTACCAATATTTTGAGCAGTATCTCTGTTTTTTTATAAAAGAGGTATACATTTCCTTATAAGTGATATTTAGATTTTGCGGCATATTGACCTTTAGTAGCTTCACATATCCAGCTATACTGACATCCGTCTCGAGGGCACACGTACTATAATGTTAATGTGGAACTGCTTAAACTCATTTACTAGTCCTCCATTTGTGGAATGAGGGACTCGGGATCATGTTGTGTTTGCTGGAACTGTTGCTGTCACAGACAGAAAAGTATTGTGATTACTATTGTTTTTTCTCTACCCGCTCCTTTAGCGCATTGTCTACTTGTACGTCCAAGGTTTCCCTCACCAACTGGTTTACCAGTTTGAATGTCATCACATTCTTGTTAATGGTGTTTTGTTTTTAATTACTTGTAATTGTATTTCTTCAAACTAGTCAAAGAGGTCCTTTACTCTCATTATTTTGGACTTTGGATTCATAAAATAAAACAAAACTTGCTGGAAATTTTCGATTTGATTTTTTCTCTCGCGGTTGTGAGGTTGACAATGGATGGCGTAACCTGATGATAATTACGAACTTGGTGAATAAATGTACTCAACAAACATCTATAGTATATCATTTACATTACACAAGTCTGTTTGATGCCAAGCTAGAAAATAACATGTTCAGAACCATCATGCGGCACCTGAATCATGCAAAATTGTCCCCAGTTGTTATTTAGGTGGACGCTGTCGCTATTGGCCAATTTTGTGTAAGCCACTCATTTGTCAAGTTACAATTGATTTATTTCATTTAAAATTAGAGTTTAGTGATTAGAGGTTACATAATGTGCGCTATGTGTCCAAGTATAAATATTTCTCTCACTCTATAAATCAGGACGTTTCAGAGTTTATTTGTAACTTTTCGTTGAACATTTTCTCCATCTACCGATATAAGGTCTTATAAATTGAAATGAATTTCCGCATACTTTCAATATTATAAATGCGGTAATTTTAAGCTAACCCTCCCCCCTCAAAGTTGTATTCGTAATTATTAAGAAAATTGAAGTCAGTTTTCGTTGACAGGCATATAAATACTACACATACTGTATACAAGAAAACATGGGTTGTTGTTTAGCCCATTGGAATTGGTTATCAATTTAACGTAATTTGTTCCAACGGAGTAATCATTTTAATTGTAGTATTATCACCATGGATACTAATGGAACAATGACCTTCACCGGGTCACAATTATATAGCAGGTCTTATCATGGTCACCGACTGGGCTTAGAATACGTATTTTGTTAGTGTTAAAAAAACTTATCTGTAATTTGGCCAGTTATCAACAATACGGTCTGTGGAAATATGATTATATTTCTATGTCAATAACAATATCTCTTTTAGAATCATCCAAAGAATGCTTACATTTCCAAGATTACCTCTAAATGATAATTGACCGCGCGTGGCTTGGTGAATGCCGTAAAATATGGTGGAGATATACGTTTTTTAACTCTATAGGAAACATTGGTGTCATACAAAGTAAATTATCACTCTAGTAGCTACGTTCGCGTCTCTAAAAACAAACAGCAATAAACACTTTTTGCAAGTGGCGATGGAAAGTTTAAGAGGTTTAATAGTTTATTTGTTTAAAACATACTTGGAAATTAGAACTTTAAAATAATAAGTTTGTTGAACTTGCAAGATAAAGAATGTACGCACAAGAAGTGTAAATGGTTGACTTGATGTAAATGTAGTGTGATTACTGTAGCTGTCATTCAATCTAGTTCGATATTCCCTTCTTTAGTTCAGTGGCTAACGCTAACACGAAGCCGTTTTCTTATGTTGGTGTTACATGAAAAATGAATTCTCTGGTATATCACTTCGTTATCTGGTTGGTCATGTTGCTGCGACTATATGGTCGTAAACCAAGTAACAGATCCGAGCGAAAAACGAAACGTTATGTAACTGTTAACAAGTAATTTATTTCCCTAGAATACAAAGTGTAAATCTGAAAATGAACTTATATTATTTTTTTAACTAAATTCCAAAAAGTTCCAAAATTCCAAAAAGTCCGAAACGTTCTCTGACAAGTCGAAATATAAGAAGTTCCAACTGATCTTCAGAGTTATTCCAAATTCATGTCGGTATTGAATTTGCTGAGCGCCTGTAGTTTCGAAAATACTAATGTGCCATTGGCCTGGTCTCTAATGATGTGCTAAGTCTTTAGAAGAATCACAATAATATAATATGAAATATCTTCGTCTGAATTCACTATTATCTCAAATTAATGTTCCAGTTCATGAATATGTTTGAACACATTGCTATTCCAGTGAGTAATACTTTAAATAAATAAATCCACCCAAATAAACACCTGAAGATAACAATAAGGCTGACTTTGTTTCAGATCTTAAGGCAAGAATGGTTAGCCGAATTCAAGATCGCCCATGTGCGATTTGGTAACTGGTTATCTGTTGAGAAAAATAGATATTATGTTAGCCATTACTGCACTAGCTCAAGCGCAAATGGAATGCATGCATTGTGATATTGTTGCTGCGACGTAAGCAGTATCATCAGCCTCTCTGTTTCAAATGACATATGAAGCTCGGTTTCTTTCTTTATTGTCTAAATTATTTTGCACAGCAAGGTAACAGTGGACATGCCATGATATGTCTGATGTGAAATCATGGATGACATGTGACAAGCTGGATATTCATGATGATAAAACTGAGGCCATTTTGATCACAACACAAAGACTTTCTCATTCACATCCTTTACCACAAACAATAAATATCAACAACACCAACATTAAATTGACAGTCAGTGCGAAACCTAGGCGTTACTCTAGACAGTACTCTCACATTCCACCAACATGTCATGAACAAATGCAAGGCTGCATAATATGAGCTGAGACACATCAGTTCCATTTTAAATTATATCTCAGTTGATGCCACTAAAACACTTGTGTGTTCATGAGTACTTTCAAAACTGGACTATTGTAACTGAATTCTGTCTGATTCGTCTCAATATCTACTCCAGAAACATCATAAAGTTCAAAACACAGCAGGACGGATCAACCTTAGAATACCACGAACAGAGCACACCTTCCCACTGCTTGGTACCCTACACTGACTACCCATTCGATCCAGAATCAAACACAGCATTTGCTCCCTTGCTACATTTCTCTGACGGACTCCAGTCCAAAATATATAAGCCTAAGTGTTACATATGTGTTTTGTGCGTGAACTTTTATATAGGTGTCTTTTGCGTAAAGTTCTATTCATGTCTCGTGTGTGAAGCTGAAAATATGTCTCATGCGGAAAATTCTACATGTCCAGTGCATTACATCTTTCGTGATATATATATATATTTCACTTAACACTATCCCTTTTGATTTCTGCGGGGATAGGGACTTCGTTCAGATCAATACACTCATTGTTTATTAACCAACAGTTAATTGCGTGGCAGAAACACCTTAAAGGTTGGTGTCTCAGACGCAATTGCACAGTTTTTCACACATAAAGTGGGTTGAGGTTCTTGTGGAATTCCGAATAAACAACTTATTACCTGACAGCTGAAGGTATATGGGTGAAGTTTAATGACTCAACAGTTGTCATTGGTTGCTCAATAATTTATTGGTTTTATAACGTTACAGTATGTGGTATTTTTGTTCAAGTGCGACCAATTTAACATTAAATTTGATTGGTTGAAAATGTGTAGTAATACACTGATCGTTATAACTGGTGCTTGTTTATGAAATCAATCACGCTGATCTGCTTGGATCGGTATAAATAAGCACTAATTTCTAGTTCTCTGAGGGAATTTTCACACGATAACTGTAGTATAAATATCGTTGGATTGACAATGTTTTCAGTCACACTTTTGTGTTTACTTGCCACCTTCTGCTCGTGTTATAACTGCCATCTTTGAAGGCGTCGGTAGGGCAGATCTGGAAGTTCTTCGTATTCGACTAGAGGAGGAGAAAGCCAAGCGACTTCTTCTTCAGAATGACGTTGAGGTGCTTATGCTACAAGTTGAAGAACTGAAACGAAAATGTTATCAATGGGACAAACAGGGTAAATAATTCTCTCTATACATAATCATTTATCATTATATCTCCAATTATTTACGGTTATATATTTCTGTGTTAGGTGTTTTTATTGTTTCCATTTGTAACATGGATGTTGCGTTTATTTTTACGTCAAGGAATGTTGGTGATATTGTGCACCTCGTAGAACTTATTTCACTATTTACCCACAGGGGCTCTTAACCGATCTTACCATCGACCGGTCATGCATGTAATATATAATATATTATCATATAGTACATTCATTACCGATAGATTGTAAGCAACGATAGGAGCGTTTGTGTATTTACCTAATCATCACTTTTTATCTGAAATCAGATGAAGGATGCAATAATGAATGCTCTGATGTTACTTACCTTCATACAATGGAACTTCGTTACATCGTATCCGAGGCGTAGCTACGGGGGAATAGGTTGTATTGAGTGATGGTGATTTTATTGATGAAAATAATGGGCTTCAGAGTTCGGGGGTGGGGTGGAAGCACATATACCTCAATAGACCAAAAACTTTCTTACTCGAGTCCAATATAATGAATGTGAATGTAACAAATAAATGTTGAAAAGTGTATAAACAACACTAAAGCCTACTATGCTACGACTATAAGACATTGCTCTAATCACTCAACTGTTTCTCATGTATACCATAATTATTTAGAAATCGAATCAGGCCTTTTAAATATTTCGAATAGTAACACGTCAACAACTTTAAAATAGTTTTTGTTGCAATGATATAAACGATCATTTAAATTGCAGGTTCTTATGTGAATGCATCTTTGGTAACCCACGGCGTTGCCTTCACTGCTACACTCTCATTAGGTACAAAGTACGTATCCGAAGAGACGGTGATATTTGACTATGTTAAAGTCAATGAGGGAAACTGTTATGATTCCTCTACTGGAAGATTCAAAGCTCCTGTAAAGGTCCTGTATTCCTTCTCTCTAAACGTATTGACGGGAGGACTTCCTTATCACGTTCATTTATTTATTATGAAAGACAAGGCGGAGATTGGAAGGGCGTATTCGGGAGGCGGAACAGGGTCAATCATGGTTGTAACTGTCATGGAGAAGGATCAGGTGGTCTATGTCAAGGAAAGACCTGGATATTCCGAAATTATTGACGGAGACCACTGGTCGACATTCACTGGTCTACTACTCGATCGATATGATTAGATACAATGCATCTATATCAACATCTTAAGATAGAACCTTGAAAGCAATTGTTTATAAATTTGTTTTGAATCGGATTGAATTGGACTTTTTCAAAACTTTATGTGCTAATCTGCCTTAACATATCAATTGTAATGTTTTAATAAAATTACTAGTAGGATGGATTGTGTCTAAACTTTGTGTACTATAACCCAGAATTGGTAGCAAAATATGTGTACCCATTGTAGGGAATTTTTAATAGTAACCGAAGCCCAATCTTCTTATCGTGTAGTCGGACGATTTCTTATTATTGCTTATTCACAACACAAAGGTAAGCATGTAAAACCCTGATGATAGTCATCACTCGTACCGTCCTTGATGGAATGATATCATGAAAT
Organism: Unio pictorum; assembly: GCA_030141615.1. Classification (NCBI taxonomy): domain Eukaryota; kingdom Metazoa; phylum Mollusca; class Bivalvia; order Unionida; family Unionidae; genus Unio; species Unio pictorum. The sequence goes on from JARLTB010000339.1 coordinate 18,799,908, forward strand.
CATTTGTTTGCCATTTCTATAGCGCCACCTGTGACAGCACATTTTACGTCTGGAGATACCACACAGATCAAATCTTTGTACTCATGAACTAATAAAAAGTACAGTCCCATATCTTAGCCAACGATGGCTTACGAACCATGCCTGGAATGTGGTGATGCGAATTTATACATTTATTGTTCGCATATTATTACTAAGTACGCAAGGATAGGAATACTGGAGATCGAGTGAAAGATTTTTCCTGCTCAAGATTAACAATAAACCTCACTTACAATGAATGCCTCATCCACGTACATAAGAAGCACGATAATGTCATTATACTATTCTGATGTCGTTTAATCTGGCAACAACATGAATATATCGAAACACTTGTATGTACATGTTATTTCTAATTGTTTTTAATTCCATAATATGAGACATAAATTGCTAAAAATTGTTTGAGGTACGGCATTATGTGATTGTTGTGCTTACTCGGTCTGATGAAAATCAGATTGTCACTGTCTTGATTGAAGAACTGAAATCGGCTGTTTAGGGGTCATGTTCTGGTGACTTTTGAATTAACCTAGTGACTACAGCTTTGAGAAATTTGAAAGTAAAGTTAATGAAGCCCAGACTCATCATGCTCTGCAGTCATACTGCCTAGTCTCCCCAAAGCGAAGATATAATGCTTCATCTGATTGGCTGATAGAACTAGTTATGGTAAAAATGTTGGTCACCAGAACATGACCAGTAAGCCGTCGCTGTCAGATCTTCACGTATGACAGAGGAGATCAGATTTTCAATCACATTGGTGCTTACACAGAAGGTTTCAAGAAAACTGCTGTTGGTATTTAATAATTATTATTAAAGTAAAATATGATTTTAGGATAGGGCAATTAATTTTTTATATGAAACTATACTTTCAAAAAAGGAAGCTAGCTGATTTCCCATAAAAAAAAATTATTTTTCCAAAGACGTTTCCGTATGAAATAACTGTACGCAACAGTAGCTAGAAGCTAAAACTAATTTAATTTAACGTTGTCGCTGCTGATGTGCTATTGGATGTAGGAGAAGAGATCTGACTGGACCAGAGTTTTAAAATGGGCACATAGAAGGGGAACGTTTCTCATGAATTAACCACATCATATTAGTGTCGTCTTACTGGAAGTTTCCTCTTGGATAGAACGTAAATTGGATCCGACGTGTCTTGCCGGTATTATCAAGAAACCATATTCTCTTGACTATATATTAACATGACGGTGTGTGTGAATTAACATTTTTGTCTGTTAACTATAATAAAAACTGCACACAGTATAAATTGAAGTTCAACCCCCATATTGTCCATTTTATCAGCAACTTAGGGAGATCGTGCGTATACTCTTACGAATCATTTGTTTGTCGTGTAAGTTTTAGACTTTTTGTTTTGTATAGAACTACGTTTTAGTGCTCCTGAATTTTATAAAACGTGTCTTGGAATAGATTGTTATAATGAAAAGTTAGTGACGAAAAATGTAGATATTTAACAGTTGTTTTAAAGCGGTTATATATTGCCAGGCAAAACCGGACTTCTACATGAGATTACATGCTCACTGGTCATCAATCTTTTATGATCTGTTTTCAGATTTTTAATCAATTTAATTCCATTTCTCAAATGTTTGCATGCTTTATTACTGGCCTTTATCGCCTCGGATAGAGTGACTTGTTTGAGCACCATCTTTGGGTAATTTGATGAAAAAATTAACTTCGATTTTCCTTTACGACGGAAGGACCTTTAGCCTCTTAAAGGTTATGAAAACTGAAGTGAGTGAAGATGAAGAACTGGGTTCCAGGATTTACTTCCCTTGTCATCGACAATTGCTCCCCATGCACACCTTTCGTGCAAATATTTTCCCGATATGGTCTTCTATAGTCTGACTATATCCCTGTTTGTTTGTAACATGAGAAGCTCAGACGGTAAAGGTATTATGGACACCCTGGTCGCAATCCGGTTAGAAATTATAAATCAGTGAATGAATTGTGTAAGATTTATTGACTTTTAGGCTGAGTCATTCCAAAGACTTACAAAAATGGTACTAACATTTACCTCGCTTAACGCTCAGCATTAGGAGGTTAGTAATAGGACTGGTCAGGATAATGTGACTGGGTGGGACATCATGCTACATGTCTGCGGCATGATGCGCCAATGCCAGACATCACTATAAACTGCCATACTGTAGACATCGTATCAATATGAATGAACAATTGTTAAAGGTACGTTATAAATCCCAATCACACACACACACACACACACACACACACACACACACACACACACACACTAATGTTGAAAAGTTCGTGAATTTACCGACATAGCGTTTTTATGGAATACATTGAATCTGTTGATCATGAAAACATGAATTACAAGACTACTATGAATTTCTTTGAGATTTCAAAGAAATATGCGATTTTATTCATACCTAGGAGGAAAGTTAAATTTGATTATATTATAGATTATGAAAGAAGCGTATCGGGTGCTGAATTGAAGAGAACCAATGTCGTTTAATTGGCTTAAAATAATTACGGCGAAAGATTAACGCAATTCTTTTCAGACGATGCCAACGTCTGGGTACACTGTTCATAACTGTAGGTTTGAGCCATAAACTATTTAAATGTTACCGCTGTCGCACGACAAGTACACCTGGATGCCAACGTCTGGGTAAAATGTGCATAACTGTAGGCTTGAACCATAAATCATTTAAATGTTATCGCTGTCGCACGACATGTACACCTGGAACAACGAGAATTCAAAGAATCTAAAATGCTATAGTGGATCTCTACAATGGAAATGTTCTGTCACGAGCATCATATTATTTTTGCCCTTATAAACCTTTCCCCTTGGATAGATAGTGCACAAGTTGCGTGTTATGCTGATATTGCCAAGACAATTCTAATTTAACACTGCATTTACAAAATGGTTTATTTAAATTGAAATAGTTTTCTGTGTCAATACTAATAATCGTTTAAAAAGAATCAGTTATTATATTTGTTTACCATGCTATAAATATATCTAGTGGACCATTTTATAAATATATCAGTTTGACGAGGTCCAGGCGTGTTCTGGTGCATGCAGAATAGTATAATAGCTCTCCTTTTCATTCTATATCATAAACATGTATTGTACAAAGTAAACTGAGGCCCCGAGTGGTCTAAAGCGCTCACCCTTACGGATCACTGCCATCTCACCTCTGTGGGTTCGAGTCTCAGTCTCGGCTAATGCCCACATGTGAGAACACTTGCCGGTAGCTTCTCGTGGGTCGGAGGATATTTCTGGGGTTTTCCTGTGTTCTTCCTACACCATTAATACTGGCCGCCATGTATGGCCTATCTTGTGCTGACAAATGGCGTTAAACCCTACAACAACAAGAACATCAACAACAAAGTAAACTATTGCATAAATAGTTAAAATGGTACGTCTGTCTCTACATTCTACTACCACCATAACTATTACTACTAATACTACCACTACTACTACTACAACTAATACTACCACTACTATTACTACTACTACTACTAGTGATACAAAAGAAGAGGTTTTGCATCTGGTGATGGAAATGTTACACGTTTTAACGTATTCCTTTTCGCATTCGTACTTGTTAATAAGTTATTTGTTAAAGCATAACTTTACGCTCAAGATGCGTACATAACTGAAATACGGTAGCTGTCATAAAATATAGTTCCACATTCTCTTCATACATAGAGTAGCCAATGCAAAATCTCGTTTCTTCTTTTGGAGTAGGATGTAAATGGAAAACTCTGGCACATCACATAAGTTTTAAGTTTATATCTTTTTAGCTTTATCTTTCCTAAAATGTTGTATGCTAAAATAGTACGTTAAGGTTTACAATATCCTGATCCAGAATTATATTTTACATTCCGCGGTCAGCATATGATTTAAAATTTCAAATATACTGTCCATACTGGGGATGTTATTGCGAGTAGATAATGCGCTCTGATACATTGGATTGTGTAACGATCATTCCGTTTTTCGGTTGGCTATGTGGTGAATACCATCGCACACAAATTCCAAACGCCTACTGCGATCCCCATGTCCCTTAAGATCCTACTTGGGGATGGAAAGAGGCTCATATCCCATGAGGTTCTAGACCTTCAACTTGGAAGAGGTAACCGATAAATATCATACACATTCTACCAAGACGCGGCTTCAGGAATTGAAGGCATCTTCTCTACCCAATCACGTTTACATCACCCGTCACATTTCTGAGTTGTATACAATGGCCTGCATCTCTGCTGATGTGTCTAAAATCAGAGAGTTTTGCTGAATCAGACGCAAAAATATTTCGTTTTCAAATGTCCAGCCTTGCAGATTATATACACTCAGTCGTATACATTTATTGGGGGAACTATCACATGCAGTAGAGGTCAACATTTATTTCTTATCAGCGGTGAATGTCACCAAATGAGTACTTTACCTTTGTTATGATAGTCTTGATTTTGTTCGTTTGTCTAAATTAACCTCGCTTCGGAATAATTCATCTACATCTAGGTCGTAAAGTTACACCACGGTCTGATATAAATGCTGCAACCACCTCATCATTAGTGGAGTCTCTTTATTATTGGTAATCAACCATGATGTCGCCTGGAGAATCAGTCGTCTTTTTGCCGTAAAAAGAAATGAAATTAAATGTGCTCTTGAAATCTGTGGCCCGCTATCTAGTCTTGCAAGGTGTTCTTCACCTTATGCAGGGTGGGTTGTAAAAATTCGTGTCGCCTGTTCATGGATTGTCAAAAGCTTTAACTCTCACCATCACCTTACGTGATGTGACATCTGTCTTGAAAAATACTATGGTGTATGTTTGGTATTCCGAAAATGGCTAAAACCATATAAAGAGTCCAGTCACTCTTTCCTTCAAGAGTATTGACTCTGACACTCACCGGAAGCCAAAGTTGCATGACGCGGAATATAACCTGTTCCTCAAGGCTAATCAGGGTTTTATAGATGCTTCTCAAAATGAGTTTAGGTGTGACACCGGCATCATGATATCAGTATCTGGACGTGACGTTGATGCTTAGCGGGCTTTAAAGAGTGGTTTTGGGCTGGGTTTGTTTTCTTGACAAATGTCCATTTACAATTTGATTACCGGTCATCTGCATGAAATATAATTTGTCCGTCTTGAACTGTACTCCCAAATTGCAGAAAGAATGATAGAGTTGGTTACGTTATTTTTATCGACTAAGTAGTGTCTTCAGCCTTTACAATTTGAGATGATATATGTCGCTCGGTTTCTTTCCTCTCGGAAAGCTTGTATTTTTTTTCTCTCACACTAAATCTTAACTAGATCCTGTCATTAACTTTAGTGCTATGCGACTGTAGTCTTCAGTTTTTAAAACCAATAAACCTTTCGTATTAAGCAGGGGATCTAAAAAGGTTTGATGGCTGGGTATCATTTCTGAACGCAAGGATAATTTACATGTGTAATTAATGATTCAATGTGTATATATAACTACACACTCCAGATTGTGGAGTGGGCGTGTGTTTTTAGCCTGTTAAAGACTTAAAGGAATGAAGATGTTCTTTTGACATTACGCCCACTGACGTGGAAATGAGAGAAGAACCATTTCGTTGTATAAAGACAGTAACTCAAGCAGCAGAAAAGGCGAGCCCACTTCGATTTAGAAGCGTCTATTTGCTAATCTAACATTTCCTACAAAACCGAAAAATAACTACATAAAAGAAAGAAAGAACCAAAGCGTCTAACTAATCGATAGTTTCTCCTACGGGTTAGTTAATTTTGTTACTATTTTTTTTGTTGTTTGGTTTTATTATTATGCATGTAATTTCTACCCGATGACGTCTCATCGAGGTCACTCCATTTCTGCTTCTACGAATTAAATCATTCTCTACACCGAGTATTTTATCAAGGCCGATTCGATATCTTGATCTAGGATCGTGTAAAGTTATTGTTATAAATCCCTGTCGAGATGACATAGGTAGACTAAAGATATTTCTAAATAGATTATAACCCATATCTCCGCTACACCAGGTCTGAACATATAAAAACGCGTTAGCTATATGTTTATATTGCAAGCAGATACAAAGAATCAGAGCCATTATCAACAAAGACAGCAACAGAAATAGCTTTTGGTTTGAACGAATTTATCAACGAAGACCTTTAAGATGACCACAGTTATTACAGGTTGATGCGGACAAGGAATTTCAGGGTGTAGTATCATCGCTGATGAAACAAGATAATGTCAAGATACGATGAGGGCATAATGCAATACACTGTGATCAAGCAATAGTTGAACGATGTAATCGAACACTTACTGAGCGGTTAATTGTATATCAATATGCGAAAGAAATAATTGAAGACAAGGCATCTCGAGAATGGGTTGCAAGATTACCACGTGTGATAAATGTATTAAATAATGAAATTACTCGAACAACCAACATGAAACTCATTCATGCAATCACAACAACATGTACCCGTAGAACGAAATGATTTTTCGAAACAACCAGTATTAGGTAATGCTACTGTCACATATTTATATGAGCCGGGTGAACTTGAAGGTGTAAGAAAAGAGCGACTGACCCTATTTGGAGTGTTACCACACACAAAATATCTAACATAGTAAGATCTCCTGGTAGACCTGTAATCTATAGATTAAATTCAACTGCTCCTCAGCGTCGATTTACACGTGAATAGTTGCAAGTAATACCCGAAAATACACAATTACCACAACGATCACTTAACTAGCACCTCCACGTCTATTACATTTAACACAGGTCAGCATCGTATTTTCACGTGTATGAGCGCGACTACTATCCTTCCTATCAACAAGAAATTGTCTTGGATGTTTACTCGAATATTGCCAATGCATTATACAATTATAGCTCGCACAGTGAATATTATACTGTTGTTTCAGTATCATTATAAATTCAGTATTAATATCAAATTCTCTAATATTTGTCTTGTCACTTTGTTTATAACCAGCGAGATTTGCTCTTACTCTATCATCGCTAACAATTTCAGTAAAATTTGAAATAACTCTCCGAAGCTGAGATATTCTTCTAACTCGTGATACTGCGAGATAGACTAAGTTTGACCACTCGATGTGATCATCAATAATCCAAACAATTGCATCAGGGATAATAAACCCCTGAGATGAATGCATCGTCATTGCGTATCCTAGCGTCCATAGATATTTATCCGCTAACGCATCCTCGACAGCACCGATATTAACGAGAATACTATCATTTAACACGACATTCTGTTTCTGTCTGTCCTGGAATTTCAACTTCGATATTCTGTCATCGTGTATCAGTCGGCCTATAACATCACGGTACGGGCAATTCTGAAAACTTGTCCATATTTTTTCCAAATAATTGCCGCTGAAGTGTTTCTCTGACTATCATTCTACTTGCCACTATTAAATCGTTTGGTCTCCATGTATCCCAAAAATGATTTATGAAAGTTTCTGAAGTTATTTAACACGCTATTCCACCTTCAATTTGATTATTCGGTTGTAGTCTGATTAATTACTTGAATTCACTTAAATCTGTGTCAAGCGCTATATAATTAGTATTAATTTCTTCATCATAATCTGCAAAGTGTTTTAGCCAATCATGCGGAGATCATCCTACAAATGGCGGAAGTTGAACGTGATCGCCACACATTATCACAGCTATATTTTTTAGTAGCAACCAATCAAGAAACATTTTTAATATATCCAACGACACTGTGCATTTTTCATCCCAAATTATTATTCCGGGTATATATTTCTCACCCATTTGATCAGGAGTCCATGCGTTACCTTTATACCAAAAGAACTATAAGTACACGATTTCTGATCTCGTTGTTTCATTTTTCGTGTGACTCTATGTGTAGAAATTAAGACAACTAAATCTGAATTCTGTCTAAATAATTCAATAACACGAGTTGTCTGTTCTCATCCTCCTGATCAGTTTCAATAAACAGTCTTATGTCTGCATAATGGATCTGACATAGATGAAGCCGTTGACATTTGTCGAGTCGATATATCTGATCAATAAGTATCCACAATTTCAACATCTGTGGATTTAGAATAATCACATCACATTTCTATTTGTATTCTCCGTGATCTCCACTGCCCATAAGAGTTTGTAAAACTTAGCCATTGATTCCATATATTTACTATCGGTATAACGAATATGTTGCAACTCTAGCTGCGGTGTCAGGGAATCTATTTATCATTGATAGTAAGTTTATATAAACATAAGTGAGCATAGATGGTCTTAGATGTGTATGCAGAGAAGAGACGTCATCCATATAATCAACAATTGTGCCGAACTTTTTTTCCGTCAGACTCGTAAGCAATCTCTCGACTTACGAGTATATTTCTCGCTGTCGCATCTACGATTATAAAATCATATTCAGCATCATCTAGAATTAATTGTGCGTAATGTCGATTATATACACAACCTTGAGTAAAGTTACCGATTATTCTTCATCCGAGATCTTTTACGGCGCTATCACTAATATCATGTCTACGCTGAAATATCTCCTTAAATTGCTTACTAATATAGTCCTCGGAAAGATCAGGAGAATTGTCTTTGTAATCGTTAATAATCGTATAAAAACTAGGTTGTTGTGGTTGTAGTAACCAAAGTTCCGTCTGCTTCTTATATGATAAAATTATCTCGCCGACAACCAGCGGTATCAGCATTTTACAATAATACATACAACGTAAGAAAACTATTGGTGCCCAGTATTTCTTAAAGAAATGTCTACCAAATATAACAAATCGGATGGAGTCCTTTAGCATGTTCAAATGATATAATACACGCGAATTCGGTGAGATTAAAATCGGGTCACGGTGCGTTTTTGATACTCGTGTCATCTCGTGCGTGGTGCTTCCAACCGCGCAAAATAAACATGGCACTCACCCATTCATAGACAACTTCCAGGATAACATGCGACCATATCAACCGAAATAAAATCTTTGTAATCATATCTAGTATTCCATAATCCTCCGTGTCCGTGTTGAAAGCAACTTGATTGTACATGATCGAGAAATTCAAATCGTGTTGGCTTCCACGAATACTTTTCCTGATCAAAGTGAATTGCCACTGACGGAACTGTTAAACAATTTGCAAGTAATTGATCAATACTCTCTGTTGAATATATCTGCGCGAGTTGTTTTTCAGTTCTTCATGAAGAGATTATCGACGATATATTTCACCGTTAAGTCTTACAAATTGATCAAACTTACAACCTGGTGCATCGTCGGAACACTGAAAAAACCATACTGACACAGGATCGTTTTTACTTAACGCGTAAATAAAATCAAACATGTTTTACCTAGAGTTTTCTGGGGGGGATACAATCTTACCGTTCGATCGCGTGGACATATTTTTACTGCGTTGGTCCACGCGTGGGATTTATGATCAATGATATTTTTTGAAGCTTCTCCTTTTTTTAATAATTGTTTTGAATCGTATAAAATCTCACCTGTTATACATTTTACTATTATTTTAAATTTTAGTATCTTTTCTAATTTTGATAGATCATTAACTGTAGCTTCGGTATTTTTGACTAATTCAGCCCACTCGTTTTTTTTTTGTACGTCGTAGATCCGTCAGACCGTTTCCATGCATCGCTTTAATAAAATAATCTGTTACTCGTTCAGCGACACAATTTATCCTTGAAAATTTCATTGGTTTCAATTTTTCAATACTGGGTTTTTCATTTATCTGATAAATTCCATAAATAACCGCGATTTGATACGGTTTTTCAATATCAGCCAATTTTCCTGGTTAGGAATTTTTACTGTTTTTACTGTTTCTGCTAGTACAATATATTTTAATGTGAAAAAATAATTCCGATTATCGAGATAGGTATTTATGTTTCCCACTCGTTTGTCATTCATCGTAGCATTAACACTATTATTGATTCGGTATGTTGACCATACGTGAGATGCGCCATCGCTGCTAAACTCTTTCTTGGTATCATGAATTTTATCAATTACATTAGTATTCTTCGTATCAATAAGACTTTGTATTGGTAAGTCAGGAGGTATTATATCGAAATTGAATTTCATTTTCCAAGGCTTGATTTTCGATAATCTCTCAAACTCCTCGATGCTGTAATAAAGACAAGTATTTAAATAAGACATATTATATATACAGTGAATCAAACAATGAATCAGTGCAGTTGGTTGAAGATAGGGTCTTTAACTCCTTGCAATAAATCATGTATAAATGAATTCTGCGGATATCATTCACAAAGTGTGCGGCGAGGAATATTAGGTCCGAAACCGTGTTTACAATGTATTGTTGGAGCTAGAGGAAAAACAAAGCTTCATGTGCATTGTGGTCGTAAGCGATATCGAGTGCATAAACGGTATTATGATTATAGAAATAACGACCTTGACAGAGTCAAGGATAAAATTATGAGAACCGCAGAAGATTATATATCAAGATTCTCAAGTAAAATTCCAGACAAGTAATGATTTAAACAGATATATATATATATATATATATATATATATATATATATATATATATATATATATATATATATATATATATATATATATACAGAAATGAGCCAAGAATTTGTAAAGTATCCCACGATCAATAATGATGAAGCATCTCGTGATGGTGTAATCAGACACTGCCGGTTGAAAAGGAGTACTGTCAATAATACTGGTTATCTCAGATTCACTGATGGAAAAAATATATCTTTATCACCAAATAATATACGAAAGTTTCAATTGGGTGATCAAAGATGTTATTGTGATCGATCACATTAACGTTACAAAAAGTGATAATGATTTATCTAATCTCAGATATGTCATACAAAGTCAGAATTAAGTATACGGGTTTACAGGAAGGTATAAAAAAAAATCCATCACATAAACTGGTGAAGAAAAAATATTTAAATCTATGTCCGCAGCAGGTACATATTTTGATATGAATCCGAAATGGATATATTTTGACTCAGGAAATATTACCAAATCCGCCTTCTCTAAAATATATAGAGATAAAATTCGGTTTGAATTTATAGACTAAACAGAGGCCGGCAAATGGTGGGTAATGACTGTCATGTATCCTTATTCAGTAAGTCAGAGTTACCTCGCTTGTTACTGTCGATCTTGAAGGGTATTTTTGTTTGTTAGTAGAAAATCTGACTTATCATTCTAAATTCTGTCAAGAATAGAGTTAACTATAATGCATATTAACCAAGACGGTTTAAAGCCAACAACTGTTTTTACTCACCTGTATTCACTCTTGAATACACCACTTCTAGACTGACTGATAAATTTTCACTGCCTATTTTATAGTCCCGATAAAACCCACACAGAGAATTTTCCAGAAAATTGGCAAGAAGTGGACCAATTTATAAGTGAGTCAGTAATGTTAAGTTTCTGTTACTTGTTTTAAGACATCGAATCGAAAAGGTAAGGAGAAAAAGTTAAGTTAGTACTAACGAATACTCACAAGACTACTGATATATGATCAAAGACATGAAGAATACAACAATATAAGAATAGACGGACTGATAAATCGAGTTACCTCAGATTTACTGCTGAAAAAAATATTTTTGTCACCGACTAATATACGAATGTTTCAATGGGGTGATCAAAGATGAGTCGAGTTCTAGGTTTAAGTTCTAACTGTTTCAATGGTGTGATCGATGATAAGTCAAGGTGTACATTTACATTTTAATGTGGAAGTCAAGCACATAAAAAACGCAAAGATTGGCAAAGGTCTGATTAGAATCATTGTTTCTGGAAAGACCAGGGTGGCCCTGCATATTCGTGGACCGAGCTATGCATTCCGTCACTCGTTGTTTCTCCTCCACTGCTTCACTGTTTAAACCATTAGGTGTTGTAGTCATCTCAATTTGGCCCGGTCACGAGGTGCTCTCCACCCTGTAGAAAGCAACGGTTTATTTTGACTTTACAATTTTACAGTGGTCTGCCATTCAAGCAAGTCTATTACGTATAAGCAAAAACACATCTGGGGTTCTGTTCTTTTTTTAGAACAATTTTTCCTCTCTCATTTTGGTGGTCATAGAAGAGTTATATTTATGCATTTTTGGTAGGGATTTAAAGGTAATTGTTTATTCTTGATAATAGGAGTTCTGAGAGTGATTAGTGTGTATTTCGGCGACAGTGTACAGTGTGTACTTAGGCCTTAATAATGATCAGGAAGTGAAATCTGTGTTCTGTTTACAAGCTGCTCTGTTTACAGTGCAGCCTCTCTAAAAAAATGCATGTGAACCTTTGACAATAACATCACTGTGAAGTCATCTTTGGAGGTAGTTTAGATTAACATATGATTTGTATTGATTGTCACACAACGGAAACGTCAGTACTGAGATATAAATGTAGAGAACATATCTTAAAATGAATTGTGATGTTTGTCCATCTGTATATAGTCTACTGTTGGATTAAATGTGAATTGGAGGTCATACCCAACACAACCCAAACCACGTGACATATTTCAGACATGGTGTAGTTTGTATCTACCAATGACAATCTTGAGTAGTGGATTTATTTGTGTTACCTGCATATATTATATTTAATATAAACTGTACAGAATTTTAACATTGTTCCGTTCAAGATTGTATCATGTTGTATTTCATGTTTACATTGATTTGGAAGGGTTTATCTTTCTAGTGTTTTTGTGCAATTCATTTAACACTGTCTCGAACATTTGCCTTATGTCTGCACTAGATAGCTATTATTGAAGTGATGTGACGTAAGCCGCTACATCATATATTATAAGGCAGTTCATATCATGTGACGTTCAGATTGAAGTATTGCAATAACATATTTTCATACAAACATATCACCACTCAAACGTATATGCTATCGCGCAGGATAGGAGACGGATTGAAGATTTTGTTGTTGTGGAAACGAATAGAAAAAGACATACAGTACACCCCCACCCCACTCCAATCAATAAACAAAGTTAGAAGAAATCACTTGATCAATAGTTTGAGCAGTATCTATGTTGTTTTATTTTTAAAGAGGTATACATTTCCCTGTAAGTGAAATTAAGATTTTGCGGCATATTGTTCTTTAGTAGCTTCACATTCCAGACCGGGCTCTGTCAGCTGCACATATACGGCTCCAATGAAATCCGTCTCGAAGGCAAACGTGCTATAATTTTAATGTGGGACTACTTAAACTCATTTTCTAGTTCTCCATTTGTGAAATGAGGGACTCGGTATCATGTTGTGATTGCTGGAGCTGTTGTTGTCAAAGAAAGAAAAGTATTGTGATTGTTGTTGTTTTTCCTCTACCCGCTCCTTTTACGCATCGTCTACTTGTACGTCCAAGGCTTCCCTCAGCAACTGGTTTACCAGTTTGAATGTCATTACATTCTTCTTAATGGTGTTTTGTTTTTAATTACTTGTAATTGTATTTCTTCAAACCAGTCAAAGAGGTGAATTACTCTCATTATTTTGGAGTTTGGATTCGTAAAATAAAACAAAACTTGCTGAAAATTTTCTAGCTGATTATTTTTCTCTCGCGGTTGTGAGGTGGACATTGAATGGCGTAACATGATGATAATTACGAAATTGCATTATAGACGTTTTTGGTCATTTGGCCATATACGCCTGGTGAATCAATATACTCAAAGAAACATCATATACATTACAAAAGTCAGTTTGATGCCAAGTTAGGAAAGGATATAGCGAAAAACATCAAGCATCACCGGAATTATACAAAATCGTCCCCAGTTTTTATTTTGGTGGGGCTGTCGCTATTGGCCAATTTTCTGTAAGCCACTCGTTTGTCAAGTTACAATTTATTGATTTCATTTAAAATTAGAGTTTCATGATCAGAGTTTACATAATGTGCCCCATGTGTCCATGTATGAACATTTCTCTCTGTATATATCCGAGTTAAGTGCATGGCAGAAACACCTTGAAGGTTGGTGTCTCAGATGTAACTGCGCAATATTTCACACATAATAAGGGTTGTGGTTATTGTTGAATTCCAAATATACAACTTATTGACTGACAGCTGAAGGTATATGGGTGGAGTTTGACGACACGACAGTTGGCATGGATTGCACAACAATTTAGTGGTTTTGTAACATGCCCGTATGTGGTATTTCTTAATTCAAGTGCAACCAATTTAAAATTAAATGTGATTGGTTGAAAATGCATAGTAATACACAGATCTTTATAATTGGTGCTTGTCAATGAGATCAATCACGCTGATCTGCTTAGATCGGTACAAATAAACACTCATTACTAGTTTTCTGAGCGAATTTTCACGCGATAACTGTATGATAAATTTCATTGGATTGGCAATGGTATCTTAGTAATTACGTAGTCATTAGATGCTTTGATGTAATATACCTTTATACAATAGGATGTCATTAAATCACATAAATACTGAATGGAAATGCGACAAAAAAAATGATGGACAGAATATAAAGAACACTAAAAGCTACAATACTACAATTATAAGACATTGTTCTACTCACTCAACTGTTTCTTGTGTATATCATAATTATTTAGAAATTAAATCGGGCCGTTTAAATTATTCGAATAGTAATACGTCAACAAATTTAAAATAGTTTTTGTTGCAATGAGAGAAACGATCATTTTATATTCCAGGTGCTTATGTGAATGTATCTTTGGTAAGCCACGGCGTTGCCTTCACTGCTACACTCCTTTAACATACAACGTACTTATCCGAGTAGACGGTGATATTTGACCATATTATAGTCAATGAGGGAAACTGCTATAATCCCTCTACTGGAAGATTCAAAGCTCCTGCGAGAGGGCTGTATTTCGTCTCTCTAACCGTATTGACGGGTGTAAGTTCTCAGGTGGTTCATTTATTTATTATGAAAGACAAGGAGGAGATTGGAAGGGTGTATTCGGGAGACGGAACAGGGTCAGTCATGGTTGTAACTGTCATGGACAAGGGTCAGGTGGTCTATGTCAAGGAAATGCCTGGCCATTCCCAAACTGTCCACGGAAACCACTGATCTACATTCACTGGCCTACTACTCGATCGATATGATTAGATACAATGCTTGTATTCAACGTTTTAACATAGAACTTTGAAATCAATTGTTTATAAATTTGTTTTGAAGCTGGTTGAATTGGACTTTGTTTTAAAATAACAGTATATGCTAATCTGCCTTTACACATTAATTGTAATGTTTTTAATAAAATTACTAGCAGATTCGATTGACTGTGTCTAAACTTTGTGTACTATAAACCAAAAATGGTAGTAAAATATGTGTACCCATTATATTAAATTTTCAATAGTAACCGAATACCATTCTTCTCATCGTGTAGTTGGACGATTTCTTATTATTTCTCATTCACAACACAAAGGTAAGCATGCATAACTCAGATGAGGTTCATCACTCGTAACGTCCTTGTTGGAATGATATCATTAAACCATTTGTTTGTTTTTTCTCCAGCGCTACTTGGGATAGCACATTTTACGTCTGGAGATAGCACACAGATCAAATCTTTGTAATTCATGCAGACCGGAGAGCTAATAAAAAGAACAATCTCACATCATAGCCAACGATGGCTTAAGAGCCATGCCTGGAATGTGGTGATGCATATTTATATATTTCTCGTACGTATATTATTACTAAGTATATAAGGATAGGAACACCGGAGATCGAGGAAAAACTTCTTCCTGTTGAAGACAAATAATAAACCTCACCTATCATGAATGCCTCATCCACGTACATAATAAGCATGATGATGCCATTATAATATTCTGAAGTCGTTAATCTGGCAACAACATCAATATATCGAAACACTTGTATGTACATGATATTTTTAATTATTTTAATTCCTTAAAATAACACATAAATATCTTACAATTGTTTGAGGTACGGCCTTATGGGATTGCTTACTCATGGCCTTATGGGATTGCTGTGGTTACACAGTCTGATTAAAATCAGATTTTCACTGTCTTGAGTGAAGATCTAACAACGGTCGTCAAATATGACGACTTTCTATAGTTAAAAGCTTCACAACACACATTAATACCAGTTTTACTCACAATTGAAGAACAACAACTCTTGTATAATTCTACAGTGTAAGCATGCGCACTTTGAAACTGTTTATCGTTGCATTCACTAAGCCAGGACCATTCGATGAAAACGAATTCTTTGTACAAGACAGATCAACATTTCGCTTAGCCAGTCCTTTCTATCACGACAAATTTTGTCAATAAAAACGTTGCACAGTTCACTAATCAGTGTGTTCTAGTAAGACTAATTTAGTCATAAATCAGATCTACATCTCTCTAAACCGGGCTGTTTTATGAAGATAAATCCTGTCAATAACACAGATTTATAAAGCACTAAGTAGTGACTCTTCTTTGAAAAGCTATGTTAAAATATCCATGTAACAGGTGAAATTATTTCGTGAATATTAGGCTGTTCTAAGAAGACTGATTTTGTCCAAAATACAGATTTATAAATCACTAAGCAGTGACTGTTCTTTGAAAAACGATTTTATCCACAGAACATATAAAATTATTTCGTGTATATTGGACTGTTCTGTGAAGACAGATTTTGTTAAAAAAAGCCATTTACAATTCACTAAGCATTGATTATTCTATAAAGACCGATTTCGTTCCACAACAATCGAAGTATTTTCTTGAATATATGAGTATGTTCTGTGAAAGCGATTTTGTCCGCAGAACAGGTGAAATTATTTCGTGCAAATGTGTATGTTATACATAAAACAAAAGATTGTGAAAAAATTAAGAATGTTGTTTTAATAAGCAGCGACTCTCCTAAATCATGGAAGGCAGTGCACGGAAGCATATTTACTAATTAGCAGATAAATTAATCGCCATGTTACCCAATTTAGAGATAATACTTTTTTGACCGGAGTCGCCATTGTGTGGTGGAATACGTCAGTAGTCAGTGCCCTTGTATGGTTGAATACGTCAATGTTGTGTGAGTTCCGTTCCGATACATTTGTTTTGTCCATTAATATACGCACTTGTTTATGAGATCAATCACGCTGATCTGCTTGGATCGGTAAAAAAAAAGCACTCATTACTAGTTCTCTGAGGGAATTTTCATGCGATAACTGCGATAAATTTCATTGGATTGGCAATGTTCTCATTCACACTTTTGTGTTTACTTGCCACTTCTGCTTGTGTTATAACTGCCATCTTGGAAGGCGTCGGTAGGGCAGATCTGGAAGTTGTTCGTATTCGACTAGAGGAGGAGAAAGCCAAGCGACTTCTTCTTCAGAATGACGTCGAGGTGCTTATGCTACAAGTTGAAGAACTAAAACGAAAATGTGATCAAAGGGACAAGCAGGGTACATAATTCTCTCTAGCATATTCATTTTTCATCGTTTATCAGTATATCTCCAATTCTACACGGTTACATATTTCTGTGTTAGGTGTTTTTATTGTTTTGTTTTTTTGTAACATGGATGTTCAGTTTATTTTTCCGACTTGAAATGTCGCTCATAATGTGGACCTCAGAGGACTTATTTAACTATTTACCCACAGGGGCTGGTATCGTTGATTACAATCGACCGGTTATACATCCGAGGCGTAGCTAGGGGCCAATAGGTTGTATTGAGTGATGGTGATTTTATTGATGAAAATAATGGATTTCAGATTGGGGGGTGGGGTGTAAAAACTAATCTTGTCCCCGGGTTCCAAACAATCTAGCTACGCCTCTGAAGCACATATACCTCAACAGACCAAAAAACTTACCTTACTTGAGTCCAATATAATGAATGTGAATGCAACAAATAAATGATAGAAATTTAATATACAAGACTAAAACCTACTATACTACGATTATAATATAGTGTTCTACTCACTCAACTGTTTCTCGTGTATATCTTAATTATTTAGAAATTAAATAGGGCCTTTTAAATATTTCGAATAGTAACGCATCAACAACTTTAAAATAGCTTTTGTTGCAATGAGCGAAACGACTATTTTATATTCCAGGTGTTTATGTGAATGCATCTTTGGTAACCAACGGCGTTGCCTTCACTGCTACACTCTCTTTACATACAAAGTACGTATCCGAACAGACGGTGATATTTGATCATATTATAGTCAATGAGGGAAACTGCTATGATTCCTCTACTGGAAGATTCAAAGCTCCTGCGAGGGGGCTGTATTCCTTTTCTCTAACCGTATTGACGGGAGGACTTCCTCAGCACGTTCATTTATTTATTATGAAAGCCAAGGAGGAGATTGGAAGGGTGTATTCGGGAGACGGAACAGGGTCAGTCATGGTTGTAACTGTCATGGAGAAGGGTCAAGTGGTCTATGTCAAGGAAAGACCTGGCCATTCCGAAACTGTCCACGGAAACCACTGGTCGACATTCACTGGCCTACTACTCGATCGATATGATTAGATAAAATGCATCTATATCAACGTCTTCACATAGAACTTTGAAAGCAATTGTTTATAAATTTGTTTTGAATCGGATTGAATTGGACTTTTTCAAAACTTTATGTGCTAATCTGCCTTAACACATCAATTGTAATATTTTAATAAAATTACCAGAAGGTTGGATTGACTGTGTCTATTCTTTGTGTACTATAAACCTAGAATTGGTAGTAAAATATGCATACCCATTGTATTGAATTTTCAATAGTAACCGAACACCATTGTTCTTATCGTGAAGTCGGACGATTTCTTAATATTGCTTATTCACGACACAAAGGTAGGCATGTATAACTCTGATGAGGTTCATCACTCGTACCTTCTTGTTGATGATATCATAAAACCATTTGTTTGTCACTTTATAGCGCCACCTGTGACAGCACATTTTACGTCTGGAGATACCACACAAATCTTTGTATTCATGCAGACTGGAGAGCAAAATAAATAGTACAGTCTCATCTCTTAGCCAACGATACCTTACGAACCATGCCTGGAATGTGGTGATGCATATTTATATACATTATATACATTATTACTAAGTAAACAAGGATAGGAACACCGGAGATCGAGTGAAAGTGTTTTCCTGGTCAAGATGAATAATAAACCTCACCTACCATGAATGCCTCATCCACGTACATAATAAGCATGATGATGCCATTATAATATTCTGAAGTCGTTTAATCTGGCAACAACATGAATATATCGAAACACTTGTATGTACATGTTATTTCTAATTTTTTTCAATTCCATAATATGAGACATAAATTGCTAAAAATTGTTTGAGGTATGGCCTTATGGGATTGCTTACTCAGTCTGATTAAAATCAAATCTCCACTGTCTTGAGTGAAGATCTGACGGCGGCCGCTTAGGGGTCATGTTCGGATGACTTTTGAATTAACCAATGGAGTACAGCTTTGAAAAATTTGAAAGTAAAGTTAGTCAAATCGATAGGCTCAGACTCATGCTCTGCAGTCATACTGCCCAGTCTCTTCAAAGCGATGATATAAGACTTCATCTGATTGGCTGATAACATTAGTAAGTAAGGTATTAACGTTGGTCACCAGAACATGACCACTAAGCAGTCGCTGTCAGATTTTCACCTATGACAGAGGAGATCAGATTTTCAATCACAATGGTACTTACACTGAAGGTTTGAAGAAAACTGATGTCGGTAGATAATAATTATTATTAAAGTGAAATATGATTTTAGGATAGGGAAATTAGTTTCTAATATGAACTATACTAAATTCCGTCTTTCAAAAAAGGAAGCTAGCTGATTACCCTTGAAATAGATACCATTAAAAAATGTATCTTTCCAAAGACGTTTCCGTATGAAATAACTGTACGCAACAGTAGCTAGAAGCTAAAACTAATTTAATTTAACGTTGTCGCTGATGATGTACTATTGGATGTAGGAGAAGAGATCTGACTGTACCAGAGTTTTAAAATGGGCACATAGAAGGGGAACGTTTCTCATGAATTAGCCGAAGCATATTAGCGTCGTCTTAATAGAAGTTCTCTCTTGTATAGAACGTAAAAAGGATCCAACGTGTCTTGCCGGTATTATCAAGAAGCCATATTATTTTGACTATATATGAACATTACGGTGTGTGACAATACATGTTTTAGTGTGTATAAGAACAAATGCAACTGACCAGAAATTATTTGCACACCTGAACAATTTTAAATATAAGTTCAACCCCCGTATTGCCCTGTTTATCAGCAACTTAGTGTGATCGTGCGTGTACTCTTAGGAATCAATTGTTTATCGTGTAAGTTTTAGACTTTTTGTTAATTTAGTACAACGTTTAAGTGCTGTTGAATTGTATAAAACATGTCCTGGAATAGATTGCTATAATGAGAAATGTAGATGTTTAACAGTTGTTTCAAACCGGTTATATATTGCCAGGCAAAACCGGACTTCTAAATGAGATTACATGCTCACTGCTTTTTTTTTAACTTTCGAAATCCTGATTCTATAACCTGGTCATCAATCATTTATGATTTGTTTTCTGATTTTTCAATCAGTTTAATTCAATTTCTTAAATGTTTGCTTGCTTTATTACTGGTCTTTATCGCCTCGGATAGAGTAACTCGTTTGACCCAGCAAAGCACCGTCTTTGGGTAAGTTGATGTATTGAACTTCGATTGTTCTGTACGACGGAAGGACCTTTAACCTCTTAACGGTTATGAAAACTAAAGTGAGTGAAAAAGAAGAACTTTATTCCAGGATTTACTTCCCTTGTCATCGACAAACGATATACACGCACACCTATCGTGCAAAATATTTTCCCGAAACGGTCTTCTAAATGACGAGACTCAAATGGTACCAACTTTATTACAGCACAGTGAATGTCGTTA
Organism: Unio pictorum; assembly: GCA_030141615.1. Classification (NCBI taxonomy): domain Eukaryota; kingdom Metazoa; phylum Mollusca; class Bivalvia; order Unionida; family Unionidae; genus Unio; species Unio pictorum. The sequence continues at coordinate 18,820,663 of JARLTB010000339.1, forward strand.
GGGAATCTATTGAAAAACTATCCAAAATAACTTCTCCTTCACAGAGCCTTGTAGATTTATGCGTGGTAATTGATTGAACTATATATTACCTATCTATATTTAACCCGTCAACTACTTTTTTTTATGTTTTTAGTAGTAATATATATATTTTATTCACACCTATGAGAAAAGTTAAATTTGATTTTTGGTGATAATACTAATTTGTTTAGAAGAATCAACTATTTGTTCACTATGCTGTAAATACGTCAAATGGACCATGCTGTAAATACATCAAGTAGACCATGATATAAATACATCGTGTACCATACTGTAAATACATCTAGTGGACCATGCTATAAATACATCTAGTGGACCATGCTATAAATAAATCAAGTGGACCATGCTATAAATACATCAAGTTATCCAGGCGTGTTTTGGTGCATGCAAAATATTATAATATCTCTCCTTTGCGTTCCATATCATAAACAGGTATTGTAGAAAGTAAACTATTGCATAAATAGGTAAACGGATAAGTATGTCTCTGAAGTACTACTACGAATACTACTACTACTACAACCATAACTACTACTATTATTACTACTACTACTAATAATGATACAAAACAAGAGGTTTTGCATCTGGTGATGGAAATTTTACAAGTTTTAACGTATTTCTTGTCGCAATTGTAATTGTTAATAAGTTAATTGTTTAAACATAACTTTGCGGTAGTTATGAGATAATGAGTCTACGCTAAAGATGCGTACTTAACTGATATACGGTAGTTGTCATAAAATATAGATCCACGTTCTCTTCATACAAACAGTTGACGAAATCTCGTTTTTCTTTTTGGAGTAGGATGTAAATGGAGAGCTCTAGCACATCACCTAACTCTATAGTTTATTTATTTTTAGCTTTATCTTTCCTATAATGTTGTATGCTAAAATGATAAGTTAAGGTCTACAATATCCTGATCCAGAATTATATTTTACATTTCGTAGCCAGCATATGATTTAAAATTTCAAACATACTGTCCATACTGGGAATGTTATCGCGAGTAGATGACGAGCTCTGATACAGTGCCTTGTGTAACGACCATTGCGTTTTTCGGTTTGGTATGTGGTAAATACCATCGCACACAAATTCCAAACGCCTACTGCGACCCCCATGTCCCTTAAGATCCTACTTGGGGATGGAAAGAGGCTCATATCCCATGAGGTTCTAGACCTTCAACTTGGAAAAGGTAACCGATTAATATCGCACCCACTCCACCAAGACGTGGCTTCAGGAACAGAAGGCATCTTCCTCCTAATCACGTTTACATCACCCGCCACATTTCTGAGTTGGATACAATGCCCAGTATCTATGTAGATGTGTCATAAATCAGCCATTTTTGCTGAATCAGACGCAACAATATTTCGTTTTCAAATTCCCAGGCTTGCAGATTATATACACTCAGTCGTATTCTATTATTGGGGGAAGTACTACATACAGTGGACGTGAACATTTATTTGTCATCAGCGGCGAATGTCACCAAATGAGTACCTGACCATTGTTATGATAGTCTTGGTTTTGTTCGTTTGTTTAAATTAACCTCACTTCTGAATAATTCATCTACCTCTATGTCGTAAAGTTGCATCACGGTCTGATATAAAAACTGCAACCATCACATCATTAATGGTGTCTTTTTGTTGCTGGTGACCAACCGTGGTGTCTCCTGGAGAATAAGACGTATTTTTGCCGTAAATAGGAAAGAAATGCATTGTGTGCTTGAAATTTGTGGCCCGCTATCCAGTTTTGAAAGGTGTTATTGACCTTATGTAAGGGCGGGTTGTAAAAATTCGTGTCGCCTGTTCATGGATTGTCAAAAGCTTTCACTCTCACCATCTCCTTACGTGATGTTACATCTGTCTTGAAAAATACTATGGCGTATGTTGGTTTGCAGAAAATGGCTAAAGCCATGTAAAGAGGCCAGTCACAATGAAATGCAAGGCTGACTTTATCGTTCTACCAACAAGCCATTGAGGACTGACCGTTTGCCTCCTCGAATATCAGTTCGAGGTCTGGTTTGTTTTATTCACCTTCAATACCAGCCTCTGCAAGAAGTAGACAATTGTATGTGTCTGGGCAGTAAGTTCGCTACGGATGGAGATTGAGCAAGCGACGTCACCACAAGAATCAGCAAGGCTAATCAGGCCTTCGTCATGCTGAAACCCATCTGGAGGACAACACACCTCAGCATCCACACGTGTTAAGCGTCCTATTGTACGAGTCAGAGTATTGGAAAACCACTGCTAACATAGCACTCATGCTCGAAGTCTTCCAAACCAAGTGCCTGCGACGGATCATGAGTTTCTTTTGAACGAGGGACTCCGGTACAGAGCGGGCGCAAGCACCATCGCTGAGATCATTCCAACTCGTCGATGGAGATGGATCAGCCACGTCTGCATAATGCCCCCTGACTCACTACCGAGGGTGGCACTGAGATGGACTCCACAGGGAAAAGGGAACTGTGACAGACCCAAAGAGACCTGGCGCCGAACCGTTGAGCGAGAACTTAAGACCAGAGGCCTCACCCTGCAGACCGCAACTGCAACAGCAACCTATAGACCAAAATGGTGATCCCTTGCCGGAGCCTCAAGCACCAGACGACACAGAGCGGATTGATGATGATGATATCTGGCTTTAAAGCATGGTTTTGGGCTTGGTTCGCTGGTTTTGACAAATGCCTATTTACAATTTGACTACCGGTCATCTGCAGGAAATATACTTATTCCGTCTTGAACTGTACTCCCAAGATGTAGAAGTTGTCAAGCCAAGTCGAGTTGGCAACGTTATTTTCAGTGACTAAGCAGTGTCTTAAGCCTTTACAATTTGAGATAATATATGTCGCTCGGTTTCGTTCCTCTCAGAACGTTTGTGTTTTCCTTCTCACACTAAATCTTAACTAGATCCTGTCATTGAATTTAGTGATATCCGACTGTAGTCTTCTTTAACACCAATAAACCTTTCGTATTAAGCAGGGGATCTAAAACGGTTTGATGGCTGGGTACAATTTCTTAACGATAGGATAATATGCATGCGTAATTAATGACTCTATGTGTATATATAATTCCACACTTAAGATTATGCGATCGCTACTCCGGCTTAAAATGGGCGAGTGGTTTTAGCCTGATAAAGACTTAAAGATACGAAGGTGTTTTTTTGTCATTACTCCCGCTGACGTGGAAATGACAGAAGCACCATTTATTTGTATAAAGACAGTAACTCCCATTATATGCTATCGTTCCTCGACTGGTTGGAAATCCTTACAACAATTGATGGCGACTCCATTTTAGAATGATCTTACCTAAACCTTTATATCTTCCAAATAAATGCTCCGGCACCAGAATTAACCACCTTTACTCGTGGCTGGATGTTCAATAAAACACGACTTACAGTGCCGAGAAAAACAATGGTTATATATAGGAGTAATATGCGAATATGAAACTCGTTTTTATCAACAAGTTAAAAGAGAAATTAACCTCGTAGATCTGGGTTATGTGCACTATTTTTTACCACTGTATACTTGCAGGTCATGTTAAGTGTTTCTCTCCTTCAGCTTGCAAAATTCCAGAATGCTAGGAAATCTTCGAAATTATTTGAGATCTAATGGTAGAAAACATTCACAAAATTCCCATTAGATTCCTTTGCATTAAGAATTATAAGCACCAGCTCATTGGCAGGGAAAGCAACGTTTGCAGCCAGATTATACCTAACCGTAATAAACAATTCAAAAGAAAAAATCTGTATAAATCAGACTCATGTCCTAAAGGTCGTAGGATCAGTACCCACATCCGCCAGACTGGGAATGTCTATTATTGAAAACCCATCCCATTGCACTCTATATCTCGTTTTCTCGTTGATCTCTCCAATGATTGTGTAAACATTTGAGGATTCCATGATGCATGGAGTAATCCAAAGTTTTCCACTTCATAAAGGCGGATGTAAGAATTACCCATAAACTTATAGACATTCTTCGGTCCTGCCTAGCATTTAAAATTATTTGCCAAATATATTGATACCTACTTACTTTTGCATGTGAATAAATAGTTCGTCTTCTACATTGATTACAATCAGAAATCAAACAAAATCACTCCCCTAAAGACTCCCGTAAAGCTAAATTTAAGAAAACCAAAAGATCAAACCGCTCTATGACAATAACGCAGGTAAAACACCGGGATTGTCTATATAGATTACAACAAGTTGATCGATGTCGTTGACCAAGAGATTTTTGAAATGTAATTAACAGGTTGTAAATACCAGAGCTTACAATATAAACCTGACAAGTATCAGCACCTTAATCCACTAGTCATGCATTATAATCAATAAAACCTACGGTACAAAAATACTCCACTCCTTTTTTTCTAATATTTGCTATCGGTCTTACTCTGTCTTACATAGTCCAATCTGGTCATTCAACAAACAATATTTCCGTTTAGAAGTATCATTTTCAGCCCGATATTCACTCTGTTTCAAAAAGGGTGTACCGGAAATAAAATACACATACGTCCATCAAAACTACTTGGATGACATTTGGTTCCACTCAAAAACTACAGACAGATCCTATAAACAAACTTATGATGTATGACTTAGATTTGGACTCTGTCTACACTCAAAATTTCGTAAATGTTTTGATTCATTCGTTATTGGTATATCCATGTCAATCACTGCAATGAGAGATAATTGCTCTTACGCTGGAGTCAAGACTTTCCCTTCGACAGAAAACTTGGCTGGATTAATTTTACGAGGGGATCTATTCTAAACACGTGGATTCCATCTGGAGAAACACCCCCTCTTTTAGCTTAGCCAATCAGGATTACTGTTTTACCCGCCTATAAACTGTATTAATCGCATCGATGTAAAATATCCACAGTCCGTCTTAATTAATTACTATTCTGGAAAATATCATTGTATATCACCTGCTTTAAATGAACTACAATTGCCTACAATTTTACCATTGGTTCGTTTCACTCGAAGAACTTTACTATTACGATCTCTCATTAGCGCTGCATTCTGTCGGTTCCTAACGGTTATGCAAGAGTGTCCTATTTAATATTCAATTCGTGCTCCAAGCAGATTTGATTTTATCCCACCCGGTCAACAATTTGTAGCGAGACTATCTAAAACATCAATCTGAATGGGTACGTGTCACGCTGACCACGTAAGTTTGTTTGTTTGTTTGATTAGGATTTTTAACGTAGCTTTAACAATTTTTCAGTCATATCGCTACGATGTCTGCAGTGACGCAGTTTATAGTGATGTCGAGCACTGAGACATCATGCCGCAGACATGTAGCATGATGTCTCACCCAGTCACATTATCCTGACACCAGGCCGACCAGTCCTAACACTAACCTCTTAATGCTGAGCGTCAAGCGAGGCAACTGTTAGTACCATTTTTGTAAGTCTTTGGTATGACTCGGCCGGGGATCGAACCGACGACCTCCCGCTTCCGGGGCGGACGCTCTAACCACTAGGCCACCGGAGCGGTGCTGACCACGTAAGAATGTACTGTGGAAATTATATAAAAACATATTACACTATGTACACTCAATACAAACTTATTCACTAGTAAATTCACATTTGTCTTTTTATACAACACGAACGTATGAACTCTTTTTAGATTACGTTTCAGATAATATTCTTCACCTACATTACAGTAGTTATATTACATGATATGAAGGTTTTGAATGCATCATGTGATACAGCTGTGTTCTCACTTAATTGGAATATATTATTAAATTACAAAACGAGCTTCAATAATAATTTTAAAAACTGATATAATGCCATATTCTTAAATGTCTTCTCGGATAAATTGGTAACCATTTGGTGAAGGCGATAAACTGAAGAAAGGCGATAAATTGCACTCTTTTTGAAAAATGTATTTTAGTTAATACATGACCATATTTTATTTTAAATTAGTAGATTTAATTACACCATCTCCATCTATCTATTATAATGCAATTCCTCTTGTTTCAGATCCAAAATTATCGAATGACATTCCATTTAAAAATATAAATTCAGCTTCTTGCCGGAAACTTATATTTTTGTGCCATGATTATATATTTTGCCCCACACCTCATAACATATATACTTTTATTACACTTCTATGATATACAGAAGCCCCACACCTCATAACATATATACTGTTATTACACTTCTATGATATACAGAAGCCCCACACCTCATACATATATACTGTTATTACATTTCTATGATACACCTCATAACATATATACTGTTATTACACTTCTATGATATACCTCATAACATATATACTGTTATTACACTTCTATGATAAACCTCATAACATATATACTGTTATTACACTTCTATGATACACCTCATAACATATATACTGTTATTACACTTCTATGATATACCTCATAACATATATACTGTTATTACACTTCTATGATTCACCTCATAACATATATACTGTTATTACACTTCTATGATATACAGAAGCATTACTCTTCTTTTACTGTTTTAAGTTAAAACTGAGTCCCTATAAATATTGTGTGCATATATGTTTCTAAATACCGGTATAGTTTATTCTCATTATAGTATATTATTATTATTATTATTATTATTATTATTATTATTATTATTATTATTATTATTAGCATACATACAAGCATAATTACTAATAACATCTCTACATATGTATATTTCGAGTTTATAGAAAATACTGTTAATGTTATACTATGAAATAAATTTATTTAAAAAAGTAATTGTTTTAATATTGGAAAGAAGAAAAGATATTTTTCAGTTCTGCAGATTCACAAAATTATTTTTAAATGGTACCATAAATATATATATATATATATATATATATATATATATATATATATATATATATATATATATATATATCTGTGTGTGTGTGTGCTGACTTGTTGTTAAAATTTAGAAAATACATACCCACATACATGCATACATACATATATACATACATACATACATACATACATACATACATACATACATACATACATACATACATACATACATACATACATACATACATACATACATACATACATACATACATACATACATACATACATACATACATACATACATACATACATACATACATACATAGGTGACGTAGACCACCGGAACGGGCTCTCACATGTAAAGAACTACATATGAAGCTAATTTGTGACGTTCTACATGCACATCCCATTTGTGAAGTTCTAAATACACAGCTCATTTGTGAAGTTTTACATACACATCTCATTTGTGAAGTTCTACATACATATCTCATTTGTGAAGTTCTACATACACATCTCATTTGTGAAGTTCTACATACACAGCTCATTTGTGAAGTTCTACATACACATCTCATTTGTGAAGTTCTACATACACATCTCATTTGTGAAGTTCTACATACACATCTCATTTGTGAAGTTCTACATACACAGCTCATTTGTGAAGTTCTACATACACAGCTCATTTGTGAAGTTCTACATACACATCTCATTTGTAAAGTTCTACATACACAGCTCATTTGTGAAGTTCTACATACACATCTCATTTGTGAAGTTCTACATACACATCTCATTTGTGAAGTTCTACATTCACAGCTCATTTGTGAAGTTCTACATACACATCTCATTTGTGAAGTTCTACATACATATCTCATTTGTGAAGTTCTACATACATATCTCATTTGTGAAGTTCTACATACATATCTCATTTGTGAAGTTCTACATACACATCTCATTTGTGAAGTTCTACATACACAGCTCATTTGTGAAGTTCTACATACACATCTCATTTGTGAAGTTCTACATACACATCTCATTTGTGAAGTTCTACATACACAGCTCATTTGTGAAGTTCTACATACACAGCTCATTTGTGAAGTTCTACATACACATCTCATTTGTAAAGTTCTACATACACAGCTCATTTGTGAAGTTCTACATACACATCTCATTTGTGAAGTTGTACATACACATCTTATTTGTGAAGTTCTACATACACAGCTCATTTGTGAAGTTCTACATACACAGCTCATTTGTGAAATTCTACATACACATCTCATTTGTAAAGTTCTACATACACAGCTCATTTGTGAAGTTCTACATACACATCTCATTTGTGAAGTTCTACATACACATCTCATTTGTGAATTTCTACATTCACAGCTCATTTGTGAAGTTCTACATACACATCTCATTTGTGAAGTTCTACATACATATCTCATTTGTGAAGTTCTACATACATATATCATTTGTGAAGTTCTACATACATATCTCATTTGTGAAGTTCTACATACACATCTCATTTGTGAAGTTCTACATACACATCTCATTTGTGAAGTTCTACATACACAGCTCATTTGTGAAGTTCTACATACACATCTCATTTGTGAAGTTCTACATACACATCTCATTTGTGAAGTTCTACATACACATCTCATTTGTGAATTTCTACATTCACAGCTCATTTGTGAAGTTCTACATACACATCTCATTTGTGAAGTTCTACATACATATCTCATTTGTGAAGTTCTACATACATATCTCATTTTGAAGTTCTACATACATGTCTCATGCATGAAGTACTATATATGTGTCTTATATTGCATATATAACCATGTAATACTTTTCACTGAGTGTTGCTACTCGAAAACGAAGAAGAGATTTCATTTTTGTGGAATTTATAAAGCAACTATCAATAATTAAGTGCATTTCAGGAACAATCGGAAGCTTATTATCTCAGGCGTAATTTCGCAGTGTTTCAGACATAACGAGGTCTGATGTTCTTGCAGAATAGACAACTTGTTTACCGACAGATGAGGTATGTGGGTGGAGTTTGAAGACAGGTCATTTGCCATGTAATTTACCGGTTTGTGAAGTATGTCGTATTTCGTAGGTGGAATGTGTGCTGTTGAACATGAAATTTTATTGCGAGAAAAATACCTATACATATCGCACTTGCCACTATTGAAATTACTCCTCTGAAAGTAGTTAATGACATTATCTCTGCTTTGGATAGCGGAAAGATTACAGTCCTCACCCTCCTGTTCTTTTCATTCTATACACTTAGCTTTATGTGTCCTAAAATGGCGTATTCCAAAATGGTACTATCAGGCTTAAACTATTACATTTGTAATATTTCGCGGTCAGCATCTTTTTTACAAAAACTTTAACGATACTATTTCATGCGGAAGTTTGTGGAAAGACCAGCTCTGTTACATTTCCTTCTGCGATGGCCACTGAAGACCCATTTTAGCACCTGGCAAATCCGTATTATCATTCATGCTCTCTGAAATAAACTAATGCGATTTATTCGATAACGAAAATACACAATTTGTGAAACTCTACATTCGTTATCCTAGGCCTGGTTTCCTCAGTGTGTCCGAGGGAAACGAATTCAGTTTCCATTTTATCGGCATGTTATGGCGAAAACTGTGTTATAAGTGCTTTCAAAGGAAGCAAGCCACCATCAACCATCCCTCATCAATTATAATCTAGAGACCGATATCGAATGCGTTCGACAGTTGTGTACTTAAAAGACAACTCATATACAGCTATAAAAATATATCTACTTGTATGACAAATGGACCCACTCAAAAACTGTCTGTATACTCGCAAATTATTTTAAATGTTTTCCTATATTACACATAAAATAATGACAATTACTTGTTACTTAGTAAACGGGTCGTACATATAAACTTTTTTCCTACTTAGGCTGCTGTAAATATTCTTACGGCAACTATATTATACCGAATATCTATCTATCTATCTATCTATCTATCTATCTATCTATCTATCTATCTATCTATCTATCTATCTATCTATCTATCTATCTATCTATCTATCTATCTATCTATCTATCTATCTAACTATCTATCTGTCTATTTTTCTTATTGAAACAACACAAAATCTTTAAAGCGATCTATGAAATATTGAAACCTCGATGGACAAGAAAAGCAAACATTAATACTTTGGGGTTTCCATGCGACAAACCTATTTTGTAGACCATATTTATAAATATATAAGGCTGCCATTGACTGGTAAATATTACATCTTATGTGATAACATTTGAGATCACCTAGTTCTATCCCGTTTTTTAATTTTAGAACGTAAGGTGTCAGTCAAGAAATGTACAGAGATAGTTAAGAATATGGGCGAAAATTGCATTATCTTGAAATTACAATTTACCTTTAGATTACGGTCGAGACATATTCACGTTTTCCTCCTTCTTTTTTTTATTAGTTCACTGGCTTTTAAATGAAACTAGTCTACCGACGAAGCGTTTCTTTAAATATCCCATTCCCCTCCTTCTACAAAATATATATTCTTAGTGTCGAAAGTTTTTTAATACAGAACCATTATAGTGAATAGGATTGATAGAGATCTAAACTATTTACCCAACTGAGAAATCACCAAACCAAGATTAACACACTGTCTTAGTAGAGTTAAAGTAACGGAAAAGAGCGAAAGCCAACAAGTTTTGTAAACTGCAACAAATAATTTATTTTCGTGGAATACAAAGTGAAAATAAAACAAGAACTTACAGTCTTTTAAATTAAATCCAAAATAGTCCAAAAATTATATCACCGTTGCTAATGAATAAATTAAACTCCAGTGGTTCACCAGACATAGCTACACATTTGAATGTGTTAATGTACATGTAACGCGGAGCTGTGTCAACAGTCTTTTGTTGAATCACAATAATATAATTCAAGATGTCTTTGTTTGAATATTTACTATAATTCAAAGATAATGTAATTGTCCAAGAATAATATTGAGCACTTTGTAATTCCAGTGAAAAATATTTTGAATAAATAATAAAGTAATCAATAAATAAAAATTAATAAATAAATACAAATCAAAACTTAAAAGAAAAGTAATTATTCCTCTTCATATATTTTTGCAAGAATGAATAATCCCAATATAAACAAGATTACATACTCCTCTACTTGACCTAGGTCACAGTTCAGGTACAATGTCTTTGTAGACTGACAATTAAACAACCTATTGACTGATGGATGGAGGCAGGTGGGTGTAGTTTGAGGATACGATAGTTGTCATAAATCTTTGGTGACATTAGAGTGGTTTGGTTGGATAACAATTTACTAGTTTTCAAAGTTCGTGTCTCTTGCTCTGATTTTATGCAAATTATCAGGAGCACGTTTGTCACCTCCGTCCTGATGGACAACGGCAGGCGCGGTCCTTGTAGACCCGGGCGACGACCGATCCGGTATGGTACTTTGCATACAATCATAGCGAGATACAGCATCGCCATCGCCGCCTGGAACATTAGAACTAAGGCGTAAATTGGAAGACTACACGAGTTGATACATGAGCTAGAACACTTCACTTGGAACATCCTGGGACTCTGTGAAGTCAGATGAAAAGCCACAGGAGAACACCAAACTGAAGATGGACATATATTCAACTATAATGGAGAGTTGGACAAGTCCATACATAGAGTAGGCTTTCTTATAAACAAAGCCATCAAGGTATATTTGCTTGAATGCCGCCCCATATCTAGCAGAATAATTATTATTCGTCTGAAAGCATCTCCCTATAACATCATGATTATCCAAGTACATGCTCCAACTACCGATCGTGATAATAAAGAAATAGAGGACTTTTACAGCAAACGCTAGGGTATTCTAAACACGGTATGTAAAAAAGACACCCTCATCATCCAAGGAGACTGGAATGCTACAATTGGCAAGGATGCTCTAAAAGACTGGAAAGATCATTGTGGATATTCTTGCAATGAGCTTACCAATGAAAGAGGGAGACGGCTGCTTGAGTTCGCAAGCTACAACAACTTGGTACTAGCCAATACCCTGGACCAACATTAAGCTTCATGATGCTGGACATGGCACGCACCAAATGGAACCCATAATAACCAGATCGACTACATACTGGTCCAAAACCGTTACCGATCTGGCATCAATAGATCAAAATCACAGACGTTCCCAGGTGCTACTGTTGGGAGTGACCACGACCTCGTGATTATGAACTTTCGAGTGAGGCTGTAGAAAATTAAGAAGCCAAAGAACATCAGGCTCAAATGCAACCTTGAACAACTGAAAGACCTTAACATATGCAAGTCATTAAATGCCATATTTGGAGGAAACTTTGCACCATTACATGTGATGGATGTTGTTGTTAAAGTGATGACATACACTTTCAACACCGTCATTACTGCAGCTGCCAAGGGCATCATGGGCCTCCATCGCCCAAAGAAAAAAAAGTGAGTTACAGAAGAGATTCTTAAGTTGTTTGATGCCGAAGAGACCTCAAAAACACCTGACACACAACAGGGGCAATGATGTACAGAGAAATAATCAAGAATATCAGAAAAAGCAGGGAAAAAAAAGAAGATTGGATTGGATAAAAGTGCATTGGAATATAGAGCAGTCTAATAAATAATAACAGCAAAAATTCATTCCAATTTGTGAAAGACCTCAACTGACAGACACAACTAAGACTCAGTACCATTCAAGACGCAAATGGAAAATGCCTCACAGAAGCGAGTGGCATTGCAGAAAGATGGACCGAGTATTGCAAAGAACTCTACAACCATCAGTCCACAGGTAACACAGAGGTGCTTGAAGTTACAAACTCCTCATATGATGATGATTTACCCATTCTCAAGGAAAAGTTAGAGTCAACAATAAGAGCACTGAAGAATAGGAAGGCAGCTGGAGTAGACAACATCCCTGCAGAACTTTGTCAAGAATGGTGGGCATGGTGGATGGGTGAATTAGTGATAGAGGTACATACAAGAAATCTGCAACACGATCTGGCAGACAGGTAAATGGCCATCACAGTGGACTCAGTCACTGATTATAACACTCCCCAAAAAAGGCAATCTCCAGCTGTGCCAAAATTACAGAACTATCAGTTGGATCAACCATGCTAGTAACGTGATGCTTGAACAGACTGAAGCAACAAGTAGATGACAGACAAGGATGAGACTGGACGGGTGTACTCTGATAGTAGAGGATGGCCAAGGGCCACGTTTTCTATGTCAAGAAAAAGAGTTAATCTGGGTTCATTTCACAGGCTCCTAGTGTAACAGGATGAAAGCGACTTTTGTGTGTGTGTCTGTGTGTGTGTTGGGGGAAAAGGAGGGTAGAGAACAATAAATTATGACATACGGATCCAGCCCATTAATGGTATTACAATCACGAAATGGATCAGGAACTCAAACCCAACCCATTCTTCCCCTCCAGACATTGCCGTCGAGAGCGATCACGGGCCCTGGGTAAAGAAACGTCGGAGACTCTCCTAGTTCTTTTTCAAACACAAATATTTATACAATAAAAAGTGATATATATATATATATATATATATATATATATATATATCCCCTGTTGCTACCCTCTTATCCACCCTGCATCCATACGCAAAATTATACCTAAGGCATGATATCTATGATATCTAAAATATGATATTTATGATATCTAAGATATCTATGCTTGGTTTTTAAAACAGTTTTGTAAACTGGTACTATTAAAGAATGGATGTGTTCAGATAACTGCAACATGTTCTTTGCATGTCTTCATTAATTATCATGGTTAGTTTGTTTAAGGATCAATAACGTATTTTTGGTTGTCTAACTGCCAAAGGGTCAGAAATCAAAGTCGCTATCATCATCAGCAGATATCGTACAAACGTACCACTAGAATAAGAACATTAATTTGAACAGTGTGATAATCGGACAAGATCGTGACCTGCCCCTCGAAAAAATGTTGACCTCAAAACCACCTCAAAAAAATGTTTCCAATAGACAAATTTTACCAGTTTCCATAGGTCTCATGGGTCGGGCATAATTAAAAATTAGATTTTGCAGGTGATTGTCTATGCCCAGTCCACCACCTGCGTTATCGGCTGCACCTACCCCCTATTCACTTTATTTTATGTAGGTATACATCTGAAAATGTATATATGTTCACGTATACGAAACTCTAACTACTGATATCCACTCATGTTGAATTTGCCATTCAATCCTGATAATACAGTCCCATTCGATCTGCAGCTCTAATCTTGTATGTCAGGTTGCTGAAATTATTTTGAAGGAACAGAGTTCATGCTTTCACAGAACGATATAAAGGTGTAATTCATTCTATTATGATGGGGGTGGGGTATAAGACATTTGCTAATTGCCTTCTCATGATGTGAATTCGTTGCAAACTGGGTCTAACAAGCATAAATGTCTTCTCTTCTTCTTGGTAGTATTTCGAGCCGATGAAAACTAGATGTGCATTGTCATCAACGGTGGACGCGTATGTGGCTCCGGAATCCAAATTCCGATCCACACAGGCGGTTTCAGGTGGGCATAGGAGACCGGTGATTGTGGGTGGCTGAGACACAGCTCTGTGACGTCTCTCACGAGCTGCAGCAAGACTCTTGCGGCGGTCAACCTTGAAGGTGAAACTGGCTATTCTGATCGTGGGCTGCCACTGATTTCTGCCTGAGGTAGCGCGCTCGAGCTGGTGGGGTTGAAGATCTGACCATTTAATGAGCGTCTTAAGATTGCCTTTGTACCTCTTGCGAAAGCGTCCTTGGTTTCGGTTGCCCTGGGCTAACAAGCCAAAGAATAACTGCTTTGGTATTCTGTTTTGATTCAGGCGGATGACATGACCATTCCATCGAAACTGGGCCTGGATTGGTTTGGCTTCTATGCTTGTTGTGTTGGCTTTATCAAGTACTTACTGGTTGGTAATTCGGTCCTACCACTTAATCCACATGATGGATCTCAGGGAGCGCTGGTGGAATTGTTCCAGCTTGCTGATATGTGTTCGGTATACAGTTCACATTTCACAGCCACACAAAGAGATGTGAGGACAACTGTATTGTATATCTTCATCTTTGTTGACGGACGTATGTGCTGCAAGACCTTGGTTCGGAGTCGTCCTTGTGCTTGACTGGCGTTTTTAATCCTCGCAGTGATCTTTGTCCAGGGAGCCATCACTGGATATTGTGCTGCTTAGGTATGTGAAACTCCACATTGTTCATCTTCGTGTCGGCAATGGTAAAGTAGAGTTGTGAAGGGACAGTGTTTAGGGCGGGCTGGAAGAGAACTGCCGCTTTCCTAGGCTAATTGTGAATTCAAATAGGCTTGAGGCTTCAGAGAACCTGTCCAAAGATTTCTATAGGTGAGTCTCTTGAATAGCCACGAGGGCAATTATCTGCGAAGAGTGCTTCAGTGATGCGTATTTCTAGCGTCTTGGTGTTTGCAGCTAAGCAACGTAGATCGAACACTGATCCATCTAGGCGATATATAATGTATATACCAAGGTCAATGTCACAGATGGCATGGGGCAGTATTTATGTGAAGAAGAGGTTGAAGAGTACCGGAGCGTGTATACATCTCTGTTTGACACCATTAGATATGGGAATTTCTCAAAGGGTAAAAGATGTATAAGTACCACAGCCGCAGAGGCTTAAATTACATACGGACCTTACATTGGTTATCTCCCTTATATCACTCTCATCATGACAAAGTGCTTTACGTGTAAGTAAATATATGTTACAGAACAATATATAAACAAGCCGGTTGTTTGAAGAGATGAACGGGGTTATCTCAAGTTAAACAGTGTGAAAGTTCACATCATATCATTTTCTCTCTCTCTCTCTCTCTCTCTCTCTCTCTCTCTCTCTCTCTCTCTCTCTCTCTCTCTCAAATGCAAAACTACAACAATAAAAGCATGCGCCTTCTATTTTAGATTAAAAGAATGAGAACTGGCTAGCGGAAAACATTTCCTCACATTACATACAAATTCAAGTTTTCATATTAACAAAAACTATTAGGTCAGCACCCCGTTTTCAAGAAAAAGAGATAGATCAATATTTTCATCATTGTGAAGAAAAGGCAGAACATTTAAGATGGAGAAAGAGGGTATTGGACTCAGATTTTTAGTTATTGGTAAGGCACGCGAAGTATACACTTCCCTGTCCGTACAGCAAAGTGCTGATTATGATGTGGTTAAGGAAAATATCTTATGGTTTTAGGACTTGTAACTGATCAAACCTATGTTGAATTCGCATGGTGGAACGCACGACATTATGATACAAGGAGCTCAGCCATGAAGGCTGGTCAGACAACATTAACCTCAGACAGCCATATTAGCTGAGGAGTTCTAGAACTGTGTCCACAGTGATGTTACCCGGTACCCTGATTAGCAAAATGTCGACACTTTAAAAATTGATGTTCATACAGCCGACGATTCCTTGACTCACAAGATGTATAAGTACTACAATTGCAGAGGCTTAAATTGCATACGGACCTTACATTGGTTATCTCCCTTATACCACTCTGTCAACATGACAAAGTGCTTTACGTGTAAGCAAATACATGTTACAGAACAATATATAAACAAGCCGGTTGTTTGAAGAGATTAACGGGGGTTATCTCAAGTTAAACAATGTGAAAGTTCACAACATATCATCTCTCTCTCTCTCTCTCTCTCTCTCTCTCTCTCTCTCTCTCTCTCTCTCTCTCAAATGCAAAACTACAACAACAAAAGCATGAGCCTTCTATTAGTTTATGTATTGGATGCTAACGATGGAATAAGGCTGCCATAAATATGTTGATAATGATATATATATATATATATATATATATATATATATATATATAGAGAGAGAGAGAGAGAGAGAGAGAGAGAGAGAGAGAGAGAGAGAGAGAGAGTAGTTCATTCATTCGGTCAAACACAGTTGCATGTAGTAAATCTTAACTCCAATCAAAGGACAAATATATGTATTTGCATGTGATATAAATGAACTATATGTATAGTATGTATGCTGTATCAATGATATAGCAAGCTTCTTTTCTTTTTAACCAAACATTTATACATCTTGTGGTATATCATTGATACCGCGTACATACATTATCTCTCTCTCTCTCTCTCTCTCTCTCTCTCTCTCTCTCTCTCTCTCTCTCTCTCTTATTATATATATATATATATATATATATATATATATATATATATATATATATATATATATATATATATATATATATATATATATATATATATATATATATATATATAATTGCTCTGATTTAAGCGAGTAGGCAATTTTATGTTATGATCCGGAAACTTTTTCTGTACACACGGTTTGATGACACGGTACGAGAAGGCATGTTATACATATTAGAATAACAATAATAATAATAATAATAATAATAATAATAATAATAATAATAATGATAATAATAATCCGTATGTCAACACGTACACCAATACAAAATATACTACTACTAATATTAATAATACCAATACTTAAAATAATTCAATAATAATAAGGATATCTTATAGCTAATAATCTTTTCAAGCTCTAAGTGATTTACAACATATATAATGATACGACAACAAAAAACAAAACACCATGAAATAAGAAAACATCAAAGAATTCTGAACATATTTCAGGTAAGAAACAGTATTATCTCTTTAAGTTTGTTCATGCTGTCGTAAAAAGTGAGTTTTAATAGTACTCTTGAATATGATAAAGTATTAACATTTCAGGGGAAAGAAATCTGAAACAAAGAATAAAGGAATAATAGAATATTTTGTTTTACAATTGCTCGATTTTGTTTCATGCATTTGGATACATTCGTTATGAATGAGACTATATGCTTTATTATTTTCGCAATGAAAATCCTTTGGTGTTATTGAACCAGAATATTGTACACGGGTTGTTGGGGTGCTCTTAATCAATTATATATATATATATATATATATATATATATATATATATATATATATATATATATATATATATATATATATATATATATATATATATATATATATATATATATATTTATGTATATATTTATATATTTATATATATAGATATAATTGTTTTGGGGTGGGTGAGTAGGAATTGTTGTATTTGCTTTTAAAATAAATGTTCCTAAAATACAAAGCGAAAGATTTCTACCCGCTTATTATCTGTATAATTGTTATAACTAACGTAACTCATTTATAGAACTTACCTGTACAAGTTTCCTACTTTCAAACTTATTTACGAAAAACAAATACAAATCTTGAAGGTTTCGGCCGTAAAGATTGATAGTTAATGTTTCCTAATCTCTTTAAATTTGATTTGTTCCTTAAAAATATTTAGTTTGTGTTCGTGTGTAAATCTTTGGAGTGATCGGTTTTACATATTTCGTTCAATTTAGCAACATAATGCTTATCACGTATTCAGAGATGTTTGAAGAATCGTCACATCATTTATATTTCACATCATGTAATCACAGAATTTCCATTTCACATCATGTAATCACATAATTTCCATTTCACATCATGTAATCACAGAATTTCCATCTCGCATCATGAAATCACAGAATTTCCATCTCACATCATGTAATCACAGAATTTCCATTTCACATCATGTAATCACATCATTTCCATTTCACATCATGTAATCACGTCATTTCCGATTCACATCATGTAATCACGTCATTTCCGATTCACATCATGTAATCACGTCATTTCCATTTCACATCATGTAATCACATCATTTCAATTTCACATCATGTAATCACATCATTTCCATTTCAGATCATGTAATCACATCATTTCCATTTCAGATCATGTAATCACATCATTTCCATTTCAGATCATGTAATCACAGAATTTCCATTTCACATCATGTAATCACAGAATTTTCATTTCACATCATGCATTCACAGCATTTCCATTTCACATCATGTAATCAAATAATTTCCATTTCACATCATGTAATCACAGAATTATCATTTCACATCATGCAATCACAGAATTTCCATTTCACATCATGTAATCACAGAATTTCCATTTCACATCATATAATTACGTTATTTCCGATTCACATCATGTAATCACGTCATTTAAATTTCACATCATGTAATCACATCATTTCCTTTTCACATCATGTAACCACGCCATTTCCATTTCACATCATGTAATCACAGAATTTCCATTTCACATCATGTAATCACGTCATTTCCATTTCACATCATGTAATCACGTCATTTCCGATTCACATCATGTAATCACGTCATTTCCATTTCACATCATGTAATGACAGAATTTCCATTTCACATCATGTAATCACGTTATTTCCATTTTACATCATGTAATCACGTCATTTCCGATTCACATCATGTATTTTAGCTATTACTTCTTGTCGTATTTAACAACAAAACAAAAAAATGTCATCGCATTTTGTGGTGACAGCGACATCTTCTGTCAATCCAACATCCGTTCAATATTGTCTCTCATTAGGTCTTGCAATGTATAGGGAAGTGGTGTAACAACTAATAACTTTTGTTAACTGGAATATTTCTCGCAACTATTAAAATGATACCTTTATCAAAGATATGTTCATTTTATTTTGCTAAATCCTTACCGGTCAAATCTATGTTATATTTCATTTTCTCAAATCATTACGTAGTCAGAACAACTACACATATACCATAGCTTTTCTCTGCTTGCTTCGTCTCTGATCGTAATATTGGAACTATGATAAATGCTTTATATTCTTTGATCAGTTTTGTGCAAACAAAATACATGTTTTCAAGTTTGGTTTTTCTATAAATTAATTTCCAAATTCAATTCTTTTTTTTTGTGCTAGATCTCTCCGCAACTGAAACTTTCTGTTCAGAAACAGTAAAAAATAGTCTATGCTCTTTTTCTTAAATACGTGATTGTAAAAACAAGCCATTCAGTAAACAGTAACTTTTCTTGTTTTCGTTTTGTTAAGATAACTTTAAATGTATATCAGCCCATCCTTCAGAATTTTGTTTCCCAGCCAATTAGTGAAATACCAACACATTTTAACCCTCCATTTTGATCCTCAGTTTTTTTTAATAGATTCCAGATATGAATGAATGAATGTTAAATTAAATTGAACCGGCCACGAAGGGTCATTATTCACTGTTTTATCTTTCAAATGAAAGTTATCTAATTTTCCCGTTGGGTAAGGAATGGTGCCGAATTCCCACGGGCGTGTATGCACATATAGTGTCCTATTTAATTTGTTCGTCATGTCGCACCCCTATTGAGGGACTATCGACATGAATGTAGGACCTGGGTGAGTGGAAATGGATCAAACACGCACTCAGCCCTATCAACCAGTCGGTAGGAGTTTACTAGAGGTGCAATGGCACCAAATAATGACTGGTGAAAAATGGTTTTCACGTCTCGTCGTGTTGAGGGTTTCTGGTCGCGAAAGGAGGAAAAGGTCCGATAAGCCAGCCCATGTATGTCGACAGCCTTGAAACGCCCTAGCCATACTTATTTCAAATCAGGTCCAGTTTCACTAATGGACGGAAAATATACCAATGCTGTGTAAGCCACCTGTGTAGTTAAATCAAATTTTGTGTAGTTGAAGATTTGTTCTAACTCCTAACATACCAATGTTTCTAGTACCTAGTGTAATGTATGGTAAGTCCCTAACAATTTTAATTGTAGAATATCTGTGCGACATATGTAGGTTGGTCACTGTTAGGTTATAAGGACTGTGGATTTTGATTGGCGGTGTTCGAAATTAATCAAGTTAGGTTTCTCAAAAGAGCTTGTCAAATTGAGCTTTCCTACCAAATGAGAGCTCTGTAATGGCTAAATGGCGGTAGCCCTTAGAAGGTCTTTTTGATGGAGGGTTACGTAATGGTAACCAGTCTTCCCTTATTCTGGTTAGTTTGCTCTGGTGTCCTCCTGTCGTCTCGTGTTCCTTGGGCCTCCCTTCATCTTGATTGTCAGCACCGGTATCCTCCTCTCTTCTGAGTATCTAGATCTAAAATTGTCCCTATCAGTTTGGAAATACTCTGTGCTGTTGTTACACAAGTGTATACAGTCCCATTTGACAGCCTATTAATGCGGATGTACTAGTCCCGCATTCCTGACGGTTCGAGGTTCGATATCACCTTGTATTTCTGATTTAGTTTTTAGGACAATACTAATTGATATTTGGATGCAGCATTGTGCCGCTGGGTCTGATGGTCTTGGTGTTTTATGTATATGGAAAAAAGTTAGAAATAGATAGAAAGAAGTGTTAATTACTAGATGACGGTATCCATAGTCCACCCTTTTGTTCTTGTACCTGATGTTTTTTTCTTAAATGCTTCAATGTTTATTTCTATATCTTTCGTTATCCCTGATGCTTCATTTAATTCTATTTGGTTGTTTTAAGTGTGCAGCCCGTCAATTGATTGGTCAGTGAACCCATGTGACCTCATTGTGGGGCTATAATTTGCTTCTTAAGGTTGTTATAAATTTCAGAATTAGTATGTTATTTAGGTGTTTTAGTAGCCCGTCAAATGATTGGTCAATGAACCACATGACCTAATTGTGGGGGCTACAATTTACTTTGATTCCAGATATGGCCATATCTCATCTGAAGTATATACTACAGAAAGTTTCTTGCCGATCCTGTCAATAACAAATTTAGTGCTCTTAATCGATAAGGTTTCAGCTCAAAATATTTATACTACGACAATTTAAATAATTACAGAAGCAGCTTCATAGAGACAATAATAGAAATAGTAGATTTCAAACATATTTCATCTGGTCTCTAAGACAACTACAAAGAAGATCTGTACTACACAATTTTTAAAAAAAATCTTTATTGTATCAGACGCTTCAGAAAATATTACAACAGAATAATAAGCGCTGATTTATTTACAACGGCTGAAATTGCTTCAGCCGGCGGAAACGCAAACCAAATATTGATAAGTGTCTGGGATGAGTATTGCATTATCAACAATAAATAAAAAGATCAAGCTAAAATACAAGAATAAAAATACTTTGTTTGAAACAGCAATAGAGACTTATAAAAAAAATCTTAATCAACTTTGAGCTTATCCCAGAGATGAAATGTTTATCATGTTAGACCTGATACAGGAACTGCGAGTCAAAGACGATTTGCTCGTATATATGACACCGCACAGAGTTGCGAAATAAGAAAAACTGTACCCAGTAAATTTTATGTAAAATCGCTAGCAATAAAAAAGGTGAGTAAAGTTTTGTTTGAATTTTAGGTATAGTAAAGATTTTGTGTGAAATATAAATCACAGTACGAGCCACCATACTGTAAAATTGGCGAAAGAGAGTACCTAGCGACGGGATTGAACGACGTTGAATATCTCTTATCTTGGGTCATTTTTAAAAATACTTTTCCATTGTGTGCAAGTATATTTCCAGATCCAAAACGAAACTTTAAAAGCTTAGAGAGTTGTCCAGGTTGATGTTCAATTTTTGAAACTGTTGGATAGCTAAGCGCGAGAGTTCGAAATAAAATACACCTGCTTTGATGTTCGTAGAATCCAGGCGAAATGCACCTGTAAATTAGTGTCTTGTTATGATAATGTTAGAATTACTCTTTTTAGTATATAGCTTCTTTTTCAATGCTCACAGGCATTCCAACTATTAAAAAAGCTTTTGTAGCGGAACGCAAGACAATGTTTATCACATTTTTCATGGATTGGGAACACATATAGTAGTTTCCACTAGTCGATCTAAATTTGTACGTACGCCTTAACCACATGGCAACCTAGCTCTGACATATACAGATGAAATTTAGATATATAGCTAACTATAAAAAACCCAGACATTAATCTACTTAGAGCGTGTATGTAAATCGATGTTTAGCAAAATATCAGCGAGTTATTAATAACAAATTTGTTTATCAGACGTTTGACCTGCAAGTTACAGCAAGTCATTAATAGCAACTGAAATTTTGTGAAAATGCTAAATATAGTGGAGTGCAAGGCACAAACTGATAGCAGTTCCATTTTGTGTGAAATACCAGATATGAAAATTGCAAGCAATTTTGTGTGAAATATATGAGTCGTCTTATAAAGTGGCGTTTTGGATCAAACCGTACTTTGACGACAACGACGATTGAATAAAATGTCCTCGTGTTGGTAATTGATAATGAAATATACGCTGTTCCTTCAACAAAGTTGTTTTCGTACTTGTTTAGAGGGCGAGAACACCCCCGTATAAGACTACTAAGATCGTGAGAAAAGGAAAACGGGTACAGATTGGTGAAGTCGTTCTGGGAATTTCGCACAACAGTGTCAATGTATTCTTCTCGGGTAATGTCCGACATGTTTGTTTGCGAAGTCAAACAACATTCATAAAAGGTTACCGATGACCAGTAAACTGCAGAGGAACTCCAGAAACTCCAAATTTGTCAGAAAACATTACATTGGTCTTCTGTCCGCCACGCACCAGTTCTAGTTTGAATCGCCACAAACATGTGCCTTTGTGAACCGGTTCTTGTTGAGTAGTTATTTGCCATGACAACTGTTGAACGGTTTGCTCTGTCTATTCTGTATGAGGATGATAATCGACAGAGTTGAGCTGCCTCTGGACCCTATAAAACGGCACCACACGCCATTATACAATATTTATTTTAATAACGCATATTTGCAAGCAGTAGCAGTAGTACGACGCAATCGATGTCATATCGGGTTTGTATTGGCTCCGAGAAAGCCTTGCGGATGTCTCTTTAAAATCAGAATGTGTAACTGTAAGTTCATGAAATTGTTTATGATGCTGCGTTAATATTTTTTTAAACTTTTCATCGATGGAAGTTATATTAATAGTTTCAGCATCTTCGGCTGAGTTTCTGACTCATATGGGAACATGCTATATCATGGACAACCATGGGCCAGCATAATTAAAACTGTAACGGGCGAATCCAAGAATAGTCGTGGAAAAATCAACATTGTCGATTATTGTTTCAATTTTCTTTCCGTCGATGAAATATAGTGCGCTGCTAAAAAACGCCATAATACTGTTGTTGACAAATATAACGGCGGTACCTGCAAGGCAGTTGGCATTGTCGGCTTGCAAAAAGTTGTCCATCAGTTTTGAAGAAGACAGCACATGAGAAAAGCTAACGACACCAATCCTGCACTTTCAATGATGTTCATTAGTTCATTAATGTCGGTTAGGTTATCTATCTTGGTATCAATGAAACTGAATGTATAATGCGCATCTAACAACACGGGGTGGGGATTGGGGGGGGGGGGGGGGACGAGTAACCAAGCGGTATAAAGCGCTCTCCGTTGCGGATCACTGCCATCTCACCTATATGTGGGTTCGAGTCTCAGATTCGGCCATTGTCGGTATGTAAGAAAACTTGCCAATAGTTTTTCGTGGGTCGGTTATTCTTTCCTGGGTTTCCCGGGTTCTTCCTCCACCATTAATACTGGTCGCCATGTATATAATATAGTGTGCTGACAATGGCATTAAAGCCTACAATAACAATAACAAAAACAAACAACACGGGCATGTACATGTCTCATGTAGATGTAAATGTTTCTTTGAGTTTTGTCGTAGGTTTATTTTTATACATTATCGGTATCGGTTTCGTCTAAAACAAATTGCGAGGCGGCTCGAGCGTCTTTATTTCTAATCCAATCCATGTTGCCAGATTCCCAGTCACTAAGTATTCTCCAGTGGTAACTGATCTAGACGTTACTGAGTAAAGGTTTGGTCCTACAGTTGTGCCCCACTCACTAATCGTCGAAGTCGATCTCGAATCGATTGAAACGTCGTGAAATGCAAGATATTTCAATCGATCTACATGCGAGTCTGGACGCTGTAAATGACTCGCATTGCAATTTATTAAGGGATCAGTGCTGCATGCATAATCAGACCTATAAATATGTTAGACGCTCCGGTCAATAATCCCGGGACAATATCATCAAGCCATTTTCGTAAAATGTCGCTTTGACTGTATTTGATTGCATTCACTGAACGCGTTGTTATTATGCGTACGCGTACGACCGTCTTAATGTAAATTGAATATCAAGTCGATTTCTAATATATAGTTGTACTGTCGGAGCGTCACCGTGGAGACCTAATGAGAGCACATCGTTGCATATGAGGGAGATACGAACATGCGTCAACTGGGTATTCTTAGAAGCATGCAAAATTTACAATGAATAATCGAGATCGGATCAATTGAGAATACAGTTGGGAAAATTCGAACCATATGTACTTGATGGAGGTTTGTGTCGTCGTGCTTGAGGCTCTATATATGTCATTCCTTGTGCCAAAGGTCAGATTGGCTTGAAAAATGTAGATGATCCAGACAATGCCTATAACAATATTCTAGCTAGATCAAGCGACTTATTTACGCAGCATTCTTTTTCGTAAGGTAATGTTTTGAGATCTTCGGATCAACCGCGAACCGTGCTCAGAGACAACCGTGCGATGGCGATTGCAGTGGCGAACCGAGCCCAAGAGTTGTTCATTGAACTGCTTTTGGTATCGCAGATTATGTAATTGTTTCCACGTTTCGAGCTCCAGAGGTCAACAGCGTCAGGTTAGGAGTAACACCCTACTTCGAGAGGCTCATTTGTTCCCCAATTTTGAAGAATAATCCAATTATTCGGGAGCAGCTTTGCGACGGAGATCAGCATTCATAGCTATGATTTTATGGTTGTTTTCTGCATCATATGGCTATTCAACTCCTTTGTCAGACGCGCTCGTTTGACACATGTTCGTATCTCCACCCATGATATAATTTTCCACACCACTCATGTTTATCTTGAGAAATAGTTTGGATCCCAGGGAAATCGTAAAATCATATTTAGAAAACTATCCTACGAATGTTCAACAACACTCATTGGCCAACGATGTGAGGTTGTTGTTGTTGTTTTTGTAGGGCTTAACGCCATTTTTCAGCACACGATAAGCTATACATGGCGGCCAGTATTATTAGTGGAGGAAGTACCAGAGAGAACCCCCGGAAAGAACCACAGACCCACGAGAACGAGAAGCTACTGGCAAGCTTTCTCACATAACTACATTAGCCGAATCTTAGACTCGAACCTACGCAGACAGAGATGAGATGGCAGTGATCCGTAACGGACAGCGCTTTAGACCTCGGGGCCCCTTAATGATGTGAGGTCATGAGCGTCGATCCCACAAAATGTCATGATCATGTTGCAGTTGTAGCGGACTTCATATTTTGGTGTATCTTCGGGTCACATATATCAGATCTCCATTCTTGTACCGGCCAAAAAAATTGTTTTTAAGGGATTGTCTTGACGTGAAGTAGCAAATTGTTATAAACAAAATAAGGCTATTCGCGCTTGGGTCAAGATCATTAATAGCGGTAGTTTCATCAATGATGAAAACTAATTGGATGGCTAGACAGGAGAGGTTATATGACACGCAAGCACACACAAATTTCTTGAGGAAATCATAGCACTGCTGATCGTCTGGCAATGGTGTTATCTCGTATCCGATACCATGCAAACCATCGTATGATTCTACAATCGTTGAGGTTTTCCGGATCTTGCATGGTCAATAATCAGCGCACGAGCAGAGTTCGCAAATAAGGAACAAGCAGTTATAAAAACTGAGTAATGGAGAAGTTGTCCATGCCATATTAAACAACAGTGATCATGCAGCCATATTAAGCGCAATGCCGCAAGAAAAAACTACATAATCGGACATACGCTGATATAAAAAACCTTCCCAGTGCAGAAGAATTTCCAGGTCCATGTTTATCAGGTCAATGTCTGAAAACGTAACCAGTCCGAAACAGTCTGGCTAAGTACGTGAATATTCTAGGAGATATGAAAACTGAACAAGGTCGTATTACTGTCTGGTTTGGTATGTTGATGTATCAGCAGCGGGGGGGGGGGGGGGGGGGGGGTGCGAATCGGACAACTTTTTCCGACAAAATCACTTTAAGCCCTCAAAACAGAAAATAGAGCCTTCCTACGAAATCTCATATTTTAACCAAAAAAAAAAAAGAAAGTCTCCATTTGGTAAACGGAGACTTATTGATTTCTTGCTCAAAACATACTCTATTCGCGTTTTCGTTGCTTAACCATAAAACGTCGCAACTATGTTGTCATCGCCCCCCCCCCCCCCCCGCTACTATGGGTTAACCGAATATTTGATCAAGTCCGATAAGATATCGTGTCCGAGGATCATGTAAATTTATTGTTATAAATCCATGCGGGGTTGACTGAGCGTTACTAAAGAAATTTCTAAATTGATTGAAGTCCATATCGGAACACCATGTCTGCCAAATATTTCGTAGCGTATGTGTATCAACGCCGTTAAACACAGCAAGAATATTACAGTTATCTCTGATCACTTTTGGAATCTGAGTGTAGCGTTGAGTGACATATATCACGTCGGTGTTTTTATGCCTGCCTCGGGAAAATATTCTAGCTGGGTTTTTTTGATTGTGTAACATCACATCGTCGTATACGACTAAATTCTTAATGCTCCCATCAAGGTCATCCACGGATGGTGCCTCGTCAATATCAGTTATAAAATCTATGACGTTCTCACCTTTAATCTCTGATGCATTCTCGTTAAAATACTTTAACACTTCATAGCATCGTTGATCATCTACGCTAGGAGCAACTAAATACAACTTATCCCACTTCATCCATCTCATTATTAAATTGAGCAACAATTGCGTCTTGCCGGATCCAGATGACCCGATTATAATTGCGCGGATAGAGTTTGGTAGCGCTGCATGATGCTTAACTGGTTCTCTTGTTTTAGTCGCTGAAAAATCAATTATATTCATATCTCTATACATAAATGATGGATCTATATTGTGTGAAGTGTAAAACGCGTACTAGCACAAATGATGTGACGACGATTACAACTAGCAATAACAGATCTGCACTTACTGGTAGATGTGCAACATGTGGTATAAAAAAATTTAGATTTGTTTCTATGAAATCCGGAGATGTTTTAAAAAAAACGAGGAGGTGATATCGCAGCCAAGTTAGTAAAACTCCCTGGAACACCGTGGGCAAAGTATCCAGGAGAAAAGCACCTTCCAGGATATAGCTATTGCGGCCCAGGAACACGATTAGATATCAGACTTGATGATCAAAATCAGCTCCGACCCGGTGAGTATCCGATAAACGCTATTGATAAGGCGTGTCATGCTCATGATGTTGCATATAAAAGCAGCAATCTGCAACACAGACATCTCGCGGATGTGAAATTAATTCATGCGTTAAATGCTGTTCCTGATAAATCCTTCAAAGAAAAGATGGCTTCGTGGTTGGTAAAATCAGCTATAAAAGGCAAATTGATGATGGGCACTGGTAATTAATAATATGGAATCTATTTATTATTCTCCAAAAGGATACTGGAGGGGTAACGCTGCAATCAATAAATTCGCCAACGCCGCAAAAGTGAAAAAAGCCACTGCGGCTAATTGGTTATCCAAACAGGCTATATGGCAAATTTATCTACCGCGTCCTAAACAAATCAATTTCTCGCATTTTGATATTACCGGACCCAATGAAGTTCATCAAGCTGATTTATTGTTTTTACCACATGACAACGGTTACAAATACGCGCTAACCGTAGTTGACGTTGCGAGTCGATACAAACAAGCAGAACCACTAAAAACAAAATTATCACCTGAAGCTGCTTCTGCACTTGAAAAGATTTATCGACGAGGCCCTCTACGCTGGCCAAATCTATTACAAGTTGATCCTGGCAGGGAATTTCAAGGCGCTGTTTTATCAGCGATGAAACATCACAATGTCACCATCAGACGGGGGCATACTGCACTACATCGCGATCAGGCAATTGTTGAACGATTTAATCGGACTCTTGCTGAGCGGTTATTTGGATATCAATACGCAAAAGAATTCATTCAAGAAAAGCGATCCCGTGAATGGGTCAAAAGGTTACTAGGGGTAGTTGCAGCGCTAAATAACGAGATTACCAGAGCAATCAATATGAAACCTAACAACGCAATAAAAAAAATTATATACCACAACCACAGCGGGATAGCGTTTCTCAGCCCATTCTCAGCAATGTCACCGTGAGATATTTTTATGAACCAGGAGAACTCGAAGGTGGTAATAAAGGGCTACTGATCCTATTTGGAGTGTCACTACGCATAGCATATCTACTATACCACGATCAACTGGTAGACCTCCAATCTATAAATTGGATTCAACTGCCCCTCAGCGGGGTTTTACACGCGAACAATTACAAGTGATTCCTGACGATACTCAATTGCCACCGCATGGTCTTAACTAGCGCCGTTGCGTCTGTTGCACTCAAGACAAGTCAACATCACATTGTTTCTGACATGACCGAGACTGTTATCTTTTCTGTGTACGGTATATTGGCGAGGATCTTTATCTGAATACTGCCAACGCATTATACAATTGCAACTTGCGCAGTGATTATTCTGTTGTTGCTTCAAAGTGGTTATTAATTTAGCATCAATGTCAAATTCTCGTTGTTTTTTTTTTTTTTGTCTTGTTGTTTGTAACCGGAGAGTTTTCTTATTGATGATGCTAACATCAATATCATCCATTGTGGTGTCATCATCGAAAAAAATTCTTCGAAGTTGATTTATTCGCCGTACTCTAGACACTGCAAGATAGACTAAATTTGACCACTCAATGCGATTATCGACTATCCAAACAATTGTATCCGCGATGGTTAATCCCTGCGAGGAATGTATTGTTGTTACGTAACCCAGTGTCCATAGCGATTTATTAGCACGCAATGCGTCTTCGACAACACTGATATCAACCAGCACAATATCATTTAACACTAGTGTTTGTCTTTCGCGCTGTCCTGGAATTTCAACTTCAATATTCTGTCGCCGTGTATCACAGGGTCTATAACACAGCGGCACTTGGCGCGTTGGGAATTTTTCTTTGTGAAGCTCAAACAACATTTTCTGAAGTGTGTCTCTGACTATCTTTGTACTTGCCACTACAAAATCGTTTGGCTCCCATGCTTCCCAAAATTCCTCCATGGGAGTTTCAGAAATTCTTTCTCGGATTATTTTGCACTGAATTTTATCCGGTTGTAATCTAATTAATTTCTGGACCTCGCGTAACTGCTCGTCAAGTGCTCTATAGTCAGTATCGATTTCTTCATAATAGTCAACAAACCCTTTTAACCAATCATGTGGACCCGCGCCGACAAATGGCGGTGGTTGGCCATGATCTCCACACATTATCACCGCTGTATTCTTTTGCAGCAACCAATCAAGAAATATTTTTAATACATCTAACGAAACCGTACATATCTCATCCCAAATAATAACCGCAGGGGTCCATTTGTCGCCGTTGTATCGAAAAAAACTATGATAAGTGCAAGCTTCAACGTTTCGTTGTTTTATCTCTCGCGCTAGTCTATGGGTCGGTGTCAACACAATCATATTTGTGAAATCCGTAGGATTTTTCCCTCGATATAATTCAATCGCCCGAGTCGTTTTTCCTGACCCGCCACAGCCGTTTAAATAAACTGTTTTAGATCTACAAATTGGATCGGATATCGGTGGTGCATTAGAACGTTCTGATAAATTATCACCGCGTAAGTAATTACTTTTACTTTCAACGTCTGCTGATTCAGAATAATCACGCAGCATTTCTTTTTTAATTCTCCATGATCCCCAGCTTTCATCCGAATTAGTGAATTCAGCAACTGTGCAACTGTTCTTGCTGTTAATGTAAAATAAATCAACGGTAACTCTAACCGCAGTGTCAGGAAATCTATTTATCATTGAAAATAAGTTAATACAAGCATAACCCAGCATCGACGACCTCAATTGTGTATATGGGGATCTGTAACCGTCGCTATAAGTAACGACCGTACCTAATTTTGTTCCATCGGACAAAAAAGCATCTTTACGATCCACATATATGTTTTTTATACTGCATCCGCGATTACGAAGTCGTATTCGGTGTTATCCATAATCAGCCGTGAACAATATCGTTTATAGTTGCATTTTTTTCGTCCCTGAGTGAATTTTCCGATTATTCTTCTGCCGAGATCTTTTGCTTCGATGTTTCGTTGATTAAATACCCGTTTGGACCACTCAATGATATATTCTTCGTCGGCATCAATATGTTTTCTGGATTCGTCAATTATACTATCAAGACGTTCCGGTGCTGGTAACCAGACATTGATTTGTTTCCGATATGATATAATTGCTTCACTGACCGTCAGCGAAATTAACATTTTTATATCAATCATGAATCGTAATAGCGCTATTGGAAGCTACTTCTTTTCAGACATGTGTCTACCAATCCAAATATAACAACAGCGATGAAGTCCTGCTGCAAATTCAAATGATACTACACGAGCGAATCCAGTTAAATCAAAATCAGGCAGCGGACCATTAATTGCAACACGAGTCATTTCATGTACGGGGTGTCCAAATCGTTTAAAATACTCAGTACACTCTCCATAACCAAGAAAACTCGCTGGATAACAAGCAACCA
This sequence comes from Unio pictorum, assembly GCA_030141615.1. Lineage (NCBI taxonomy): Eukaryota > Metazoa > Mollusca > Bivalvia > Unionida > Unionidae > Unio > Unio pictorum. The sequence goes on from JARLTB010000339.1 coordinate 18,851,928, forward strand.
TATCAACTGAAATGATATTATCATGGTCGTATTTGTTATTTCATAAACCACCATGATTAAATTCTAAACAACTAGCCTCAATGTCTGGCGAGAATTCTACGCGTGTTGGTTTCCATGAGTTTTTGATTCTCGCAAAATGAGCTGCAACCGACGGGATTGTAAAACAGTTTGTCAATAATTGTTCATCATCGCTGATGATTTCATCATCGGTGGCTTCGCCACTGTTGTTGCCTTCGCCACACGCTGTTAAAAACCCACTAGCTGTTTTTTTTTCATTTTGTTGTGAAATGCTTCAGTGCGGTATAATTCGCCGTTTGGTCTTACCAATTGGTCAAACGTATCCGTGTCGTTTTCAGTGCTGCGAAGTAACCACACCGATACGGGGTCGTTTTTACTTAAATGCGCAATAGCATCGAATAGTTTCTCTTCAACGAGAAAACCATCCCTGGAGAATTCTTCTCGTAAGAATTCGTCAGGTATATACTTTATTGTTCTGTTTCGTGGAAATATTGTGGCGGCGGGCGTCCATGCGTGTTCGTTATGATCAATAATTTTGATTGGAGCTCCCTTTGATTTATATTTTGATTCGTATAAAACTTCTCCGGTTATCGTTGTTTCGGTTATTGGAAATCTCAGCGACGTTTCTACTTTTGCTATATCGCTAATAGTTGCTCCGCGGTCTTTCACCATTAATTCCCATTGAGCTATTTTGCTACGCAGTAGATCGGTAAGTTGGTTTCCTCGGGATGCATTTGTAAAATGTTCTGTTATTCGTGCTGCTACACAATTGAGTGGCAAAGCCACTGACGACGAAGTCCCCGGCGACGACTGCTTCATTGATTTTAGTTTTCCTATATCGGGTTTTTCATTTAACGGATATATTCCATACACAGCTGCTGTTTCAGGATATGCTCGTTCATAGTATGGTTTGTCAATTCCAGTTAACAGACCCGGCTTAGAATCACGGCTAACAACGACTGTTTTCTTGTCATTGAGAATCGGTTCAAATTTGTCTCGTATAATCCAACCGCCTGATTCTACACGGATAATGAATTTCACTCTAAAAAAAATACTTTTTGTTGCCAAGTTGTGATAATATCATGGCTGCGTTGCTGTCGTTCATGATGGCATCAACAACGCCATTAATTCGAAATGTTTACCAGCTATGAGATGCACCGTCGTGCTTGAATTAATTAATACAATCGCGTATTTTATTTATCAGGGCTCTATCCGTTATTGCCCGTTTTTTGCATATCTTTGAGGGTTCTATCGAGATTAAATTTAACGTTTTTGTAATACTTAATTGCTGATAATCTCTCGAACTCCTCCATGTTATAATTAAAACAAGTATTTAAATAGAAAAATATAGTATAATGAATCACTGCAAGTGGCTAATGATTGGATCAACAACTCCATGTAACAAAACATGCAGAAGCGAATTCTGTGGGTATCATTTACAAAGCGTTCGCAACGGTTCCTTTGGCCCCCTTCCGTGCCTCCGATGTGGGGTGGGGGTAAGGGGAAAATCGCAGTTGTGTCTCAGTTGTGGCGGCAAACGATGCAGAGAACTAAAACGCTATTATGACAAACGAATAAAAAATACAGTCATTGATCCTACCGATGACTCCGTCAGCGACAAAATTATAAAAACTCCTCAAGATTATATCAAGAGGTTTATAATTAAAGCAGATATAAATTAGACAAGTAGTATTATTATACAAATGAGCAAAGATTTCAGACCTCACCCAGTGCTTGCTAATTATGAAGCATCCCTTGATGGTGTTGTTAGAAATTGCAGACTAAAGAAACCGGTTGGATGGGTAAATAATATGGGATATTTGATGTTTACAGCCGGGAAGAAGACATATCTTAATCACAGAATAATCTACGAAGCATTTTACGAATTAATCGAAGACGGATTTGTGATTGATCACGTTGATGGATTCCCTCAAAATAACAAATTGGATAACTTACGAGTTGTTACTCAGCGTCAGAGTACAAAATTAGGTGGCAAAACATTTCAAATCATTTGATACAGAAACCAACGAAGAAAAAATATTTCAGTCAATAAATGAAGCCAGTAGATATTTCGATATTTATAGTCCTTCAATACGATTTGTTGCAGAAAATATAACTAAATTATCTCTGTCAAAGAAAAATGGTCATAAAATAAAATTCGTATACATCTTAAACGATTCAGGGGAGATAAATCTTTTATGTTTAAGTCCGCCACCACTCATAACACTCTACTCACTAAGTGCCCTTGTATTTTGACCGTCAAAGGTATTTGTGTCGTCTGCTATTCTCACAGGTAGAAAGGTATAATTGACATGGGCGCGCACACGTGACTGTAATGGAGTATAGTACATGAGTTTCGGTACAACTTTTAACATTTCTAAAACTTTCTATTGTCGCTTGGCTAAAACTGCATTATTTAAACAGTTGTATTTATTTAAACCCTTAGACCATCTACATTCAGCCATTATACACTTTCAGTACAAACGTTCTTTATAATCCAACGCGCTACCTATGTTCGCTCATCCGGAACGAGCATGAAACACTAGTATTTTCAATTGCGAAAACCCCCCATTGGATTTCCCATTCATTGAAGTAAGTGGGCGTGGTTAAAATCACTTTGTGAGAGTTGTTAAAATTCCTCTGTATACAGCTCTTTGTGGCCTAATCGGTAACGCATTTGTCTAGAGGATTAGAACAGAGAAAATACACGCTGTTATCTAACAACTGTATTCTTTTGTTTAGTGTTTTATTCAAATAGTTTGTCTCATTTAAATGTTGTGAAACAGCATTAATAAGTAATTCAAGGAAATAAAATAACACACCCTGTGGATTGACGCTGCTGTATTAGTCACCTTATATACGTTATGACTCGTAATAAGCTTGGGGCTTTTGAAAGTCGATTCCGACCAATCAAAACTAACCCACGCCATTTAACTCGGGCGTTTGGTTGTCTTTTGTTTATAATCATGCAACCGGGTTAATTTAATTGGGTTGCTTTTGATTGGTTGGATTCGCAGTAAAATCTGCCCCGTCATTTCATGTTTGTGCTGTCTTGTGCCATCCCATCATCACATCACAAATTCCATTATCGTTTCATTGTAAATATAATCCATCCTTAATTAAGTTAATTAATTACATGGATGCGAAGGCACCCAAGGAGTTCCAAGATGCGTGTTGTGCTGTCCTTAATTAAGTTAGGGGGCGCTCACCAGTTAATATGTACTTTTCAGATAGTGACGTATGTGAGGTGAAGTTGTTTGCATTTGTAACATGCACAATGGAGATAATGTTGGCATATCTCAATGCTACTTTGATGTAATGTGGCTGATATTTCTTTGGATACTGCACTTGTGGAAATTGTAAATAATCTAAGCGCATGGTATAACAAAATGGATGCTCCCATGTGCTTGAAAAATTAGCCAGAATTAATCAAAAGTACACTAACTTTAGCAGTTATTAAACTAGGGAAAACGAATTTTGCTGAAGTAGGCAATAGCAGCTTCTGAAAGTGCAATGAACAAATTACAAAATATCTGAAAAGTAAAAATAGTTATCGTACCATTTTTCTACAATTTACCTCTGAAGTCCAGGGAGTGAAAATGACCATGCGGAGCTAGCTGTTTGTTTACATGAGCACATCTTATGTTAGTCCAAGCTGTATACTCTAGAACCTAAAGTACACCCATCAATCATACATCAAAATAAAGGGAATTGAAAGTTCTTCTCCCAACACCTAAGATATACAAAGTCTTTATTATATTGCCAGTATAACCAGTGAAGAAATCCCAGAAAATTTTTTTCTTTAAAATTCTAACCCTATGCAAAGTACGAAACTGTAGAGCGCCACCTTAATTAAGTTAATAAAGTAACCTCTGGGTCTCTCTGACGTCATAGGGCGCCAGCGAGATTGCCAAATGGGGTTTTCATGTATGTGCTGTCCTTAATTAAGTTAATAAAGTAACCTCTGGGTCTCTCTGACGTCATAGATCGCCAGCGAGATTGCCAAATGAGTGTTATTTTTTTTAAATTAAAGATAAAATGTATTATATAAATAATGGATATCAAAGATGTAAATGCTATAATTGCTGAAATTTCAAATTTGAAGAATCGAGGAATTGTATTATCTGAAGGTCTCGGCTGCGACAGGATTACCTCGGAATATGAAGACATTGAGTATCAGACTAGTAAGGGTCGTTATGTTTTACCTAAGAAGTACAGGCTCGTGAAAGGAATTCAAAAGTCCATCAGTGCTTGTTTGTACGGTAACGACATTAATGTATTTATAACGCTATTTAGCACCGTTGAAGCAATACGTCATAAACTCGGCCAAGAGTATCAAAAACGAACTGAAATTAGTTCTAAGGGTCGTGATCTTAGAAAAATGTTAAGCGAGGAAAAACCCGCATCCTAACCAAGTGAGCGTTACTATAAAAATAGGCTTTCAGTAAAAAAAATTAGCGTTTTTTGTAACACTTGTTACACTTGTCACATGGGATTTTCTCCTGAAAGAATACTCATCAGTTTGGGCTTGCTCATGCAGTTATGTGCGTACTGGATGATCTGGTTGTGGTAGCAAGTAATCACCGCGACGCCTCCATTTTCACGTAGTTGTTGTTGTTGCCGCGTCGTTAACAAAAATCATTCATCGCCGTTCTCAGATATTACAATTTTGAAACCCCCAGCGATGTTATTTCTGAAACATTCGCGGATAGCGTCGTACAGTTTAACCTTGTCGGAGATGGATACGTTAGCTTGATAGTACATTATTTAATAACTCAGCTTTTAATTGTGATAGTTTCACATTTGAAAACTCAGTTCACAAACAATATATGGTAGGTGAATCGCTTACAACTAGATTAGCCCGAGAGCGGCTAGCAGAAATTAAAAAGTTTATACCGGGTCGAGACAGACTTCGCGATAAACTTCAGCAACGACAACAAATGCAAACTGACTTTTCTATGTCAAGTGAACAACTGTTTACTCCGATAACAAGTGCGACCAAAGATGTGAAAAAGTTAACTGAAGCAGCGATATACGGAGATATTCCTGAAAAAGAACGAGCAACGAAGGCGCCGCTGCTTGATACGCTTGAAAAGATACCAGCAGAGACCGAACAAACACGCGCAGGGATACAACAGCTATCCATTGATATAAAAACCCAACACGAGTATGAACGATTAGCTGATATTGATGATTCTGCACCAGCGCCAGATCCGGGCGAAATTGAAGAACGAGAAGAAGAACAACAAGGTGCAGCTGCAGAAAAAGACTATTCACCTAGAAATATATTTACAGTCGCAACATTAAATAGAATTGGAGAACTCGGTACGGATTCCGAATTAGCTGATTTTACTAGAGAAAATTTTCCAAAGGGTAAAAGAGAGAATTTATTAAACGACGGGTTTGAAAGTTTTATAAAAACCAGAGACACTTGGGCGTCAAAAATATATTTGGCGAAACACGGCGGGGATAAAATCTTAGCGTCACGGCACCCTGGTCATGATAACTTTCTAGCTGCGGTTAAAGGCAGTCCACAGCCACCACCTTATATGGAGGATCCAATCCCGAAACAAATAGACATAAGAGCAGAAGCCGGTTCAAAGAAAACAAGCGGAAAAGGATATTCGATTGGAAATCCTTTGGATTTCAACGCAACCGTGACATGTACTGGTAATATTCTCAGTGATATATCACGGTTAGAAGTACTTATGAACGGAAAGCGAGCCGGAAACAACTCCGTCGAGATAATTAATGAAGCAGCTGATATCTGTAGACGATCATTTGCCGGCGGTATCATGGGCATTGATGTATATCGAGAACTCATTGCTGAATTAGTTGAAAATCACAGAGATGCTCATGGTTATTACAGCGACTGAAATTCCTGGAAACGCTAGCGATTCACAATTGAAAAACTACTAGTTATATAACAAGATGATGATACATTACAACCATGATAAACCCGTAAGCGTCTACGTGGTGAACTCACGATTGCCTGTTTATTGAGCATATTACGGAGATGGTTTCGGCAATACCATCGCGGGGTTATTTACGAGAATGGCCCCAAAAGTGGCGCCGTTAGCTAAACAATTATCAATGAAGGCCATTGATATTATTCGTGATAAGGGAATCAGCGCTGTTGGAAATCTTGCCGGAAAGGCATTTTCTGCCGCGAAAGATAAAATAACATCATTGGTGCGAAAAAAAAACTACAGCGACGAAGTCGGTGGTGAAATCACCAGTGCTGCCGTCTACGGCAGTGATGCCTGCAAAAATCAGCAAAGCAATAAATAGCGCAGTGGAAGAAAAACTAGCGTCGTTGGCTGCTTCGGTGACTCCGTCGCCATTGACGGCTTCGCCGGTAACAGATAGCGATATCATGAACGCGATAGCAGGAAGTGGTTTGGAACGAAAACGAAAACGACGATGATTACAAAGAGTTTCACAATTGAAAACACTAGTGTGTTAATAAAATGTTCAAAAAACAGCTGATCCCGCGTTAGATATGGAAGCCCTAGTACGCAAGGATGATTCTGTCCGCGATTATCAATTTTATTCCTATCATGCAATACAACCCGACCTACGATCGCGAGTTGAACTTCAAGTCAATGATACCAGTAAATACTTTTTGTCGTGTGAAGCATTTATCGAAGTAGAAGGAGATCTTGTACAACGTACTGATACCCCTGCTGTACCCGACCCGTATCCAGATGGTACCAAAGTCGGCTTAGTCAATAATGGTATCATGGCGCTATTTGAATCCGCGAGATATCTCATTGACGGAAGAGAAATTGAATCAATAGAACGTGATGTTGATGTGGCTACAGCAATAATTGGGTTAGCAAGATATTCTGACGATTATACAAGATAAGCAGGTCCGTCTATGATGTTTGCAAAAGATGATAAAAACACTGCTGCACCCACTCAATTTATTGTACGATAATAATGCTGGTGCTGCTGCTGTTCATGTCGAGAATATGATTATAAATACTGATCCCCAGTACAATCTAGGAGCTGCAACACGAATAGCAATGTTGGCAGGACAACGTAGATCGTTTTCATGTGCGATTCCGTTGCATCATATATTTGGATTCTGCAGAAATGTACGAAATGTTATTTATGGAGCGAAGCATACAGTAGTACTCATGCGAAAGGGTAGTGACGATGATGCAATCTGGAGAATTTCCGCGGATCCTGCAAATCCAGATGCTGACGCTGGTAAAGTCGTTTTAACTAAATTGGTCTTGTGGATGCCAGTAATGACCCCATCAATTACCACAGAACAGCGACTACTATCATTTATGGGTGCGGGTGGCAAATCGTTGCTAAGTTGGCTAACAACAACAACAGATGTTAAGCAATCAAATATCAATGGTACATTTACTTGGAACTTGGCATCACAACAAGGCGTTTCAGCTCCACGTCATATATTTATATTGTGTTGCAGGATATGACAAGAGTGGAATCACAATTGCACAGTCATATGATATTTGATCAATTAGGAGTTACTGATGTCTCGTTGAGAATAAATGGCCAGCAGGAACCATCCGAAGACGTACAACGTAATTACGGTAAAAACCATATTGCGCGCGTGTACCATCGTATGCTGTCATATATGGGCCGTGATCAAAATGTTGAAATGGTTTGCAAATATCGCAATATGATTTTAAGGCCTTGTATCCGATCTACTACTTTTCGCTCGAACATCTTGATTTAACAAGGCAATCCGTCGTTGATATACACTTCAGAGCTAATGTCCTTCGTGGCGCTATCGCTAATTATAGAACGGTTGCTGTCATTCTCAGTGATAAATCAATGTTGTTAGAAGGCGCTGGCGGACGAATGAGACTTATTGATGCACCAGTGGAAAATATGTAAACGATTCACAATTAGATCAATTGAAAGCATAAATAGTTTTACAACAAAAATGCCATATAGTGTTGCTAGTGTCAAGCTGACTGATGGTCAGGTCAAGAAATTGCGATCAAAATCCGCTAAAGAATGTGGAACAACAATAACGTTAAAACCAGCGCAGATGTCCGGCGGTACACATAAAATATCATTGACGGATCGTCAAATAAAACATTTCAATGATGCGCTAAGGGGTTCACTGTATTTTCAAAGGCTGCAGTCGCCAACATGATAAAATAGGGCGGTATATTTCCATTGTTAGCCGCAATACCAGCATTGATTGCCGCGGCTCCCCCAGCGGTGGCGAAAGCTGCGGTGTTGGGAGCCGTTGGTACCGCGGCAGGGATGGTGTTGAAAAAGGATACTGGGAAAGGATATAAAAAAGGGAAAGGGTCTAAGACTACCAGGAACCCCGTATTCATGGTACAGTGGAAAGGGTCTGAGAATACCAGGAACGGTTTATTAGTTAAAAGCCGTATTCTCCCTATGTCCAATTTTGATAAAAAACTTCAGAGGGTTTTTTATGAGAGATCAATTACCGAAACAACCTAAACGCGCTGAACCGGTATCATCAATCTTGATAACAGTAACGGATCGGGAACTCACTGGGTTTCATACGCAATTGATCCACGTGGAATTGTTTATTTCGATTCATATGGGTTGGCCCCACCGAGCGAGTTTATGCGGTATATAAATTCTTCGATGAAACTCAAAGAGTTTCCGATCTTTTATTCCACGCTGCCAACACAACAATTAAATGATCCACCGATATGCGGCCGTGAAGTATTAAATGTCCTCATCTGGTTGTAAATAAATACACGAGTGGGAAATTACAAGGTAATTTTAGAGAATCAATAAATTGAAAACACGAGCTGCGCTAACAATAATGATTGGTATTTGGGGACGATCTCTGTCAATGTCGAAACCCACCGCGGAAACATCTGCGGGTTCTATCAAGGATGTAAAAAAAATAATTGAAGATGAAATCGCTGAGACGTTAAATTTAGCAAGTGTTGACCCGAACGAAATAGTTGTATTTCAAGATCGCCAGGGTAAATTGAAAAGCAGTAATATATCCGCGGATGACATTTTCATACGGCAGTGCGACGCCGCTGAAAACTCTATTGCGCTGTATTCCAACGGTGGACAACTTAAACCAGGCGCACTTGTGTCTACGATCACCGACAGGATTGCCGCCCACGACAGCATGATTGCCACCCACGGCCGTGATCTGGATGATTATATACGAGGTTATATGACTTTTCGCAAAAATGTCGTACATGAATTCTTTGGAACCCCGCTTGTGGTTGGCATGACTCTCGCTGAAATTAAAAACTTTCTATCTTTATTCTTTTTTAACAAGGAGGCGGGGAGGATGATGAATGAAAATGAAATCAAGGCAAATTATCTCGAAATTTACACGGATATTTCTAAACTAATAGAAAATCTTGAAAAGGTACAAAAACCCACTAACGACGTCGTTGATAAGTTTTTTGGAACCCCGCTTGTGGCAGGCATGACTCTCGCTGAAATTAGTGAGTTTATTGGCAAGCATACTCACAATGCCTACGTCGCTAATAGTTTCTTTGGTGTCCCGGCTACATCTACAATGACTCTCAAAGATATTAATATGTTTATGGTGAGACAAACAACACTTAATACCATCGTGGATAAATTTTTGGGGAGAACACCTGTGTCTGAAACCACATCTCTGACAGGCCCGACCTTCGCTGAAGTTAAAAAAGCTATTGACGAACAAAAGCTCACTAACGACGTCGTTGGTAAGTTCTTTGAGGGCAGTACACCCCAAGATATCACGACAAAATTTTCTAACATCGACTGGCATATTAAAAACCAAGCACAGCTTGGAATCAACAACCTTCTAAGTGTATTCTTTTTTAGCGAAAGGGATAGGATGAGGATGGTTTCTAAAGAAATCAAAGCAAATTATCTCGATATTTACAAGGATATTTTTAGACTAAAAGAAGATTTTAAAAAGGTAAAGATTCCGCATCCAGACATAGGCGTTAAAAATATCGTGTATACGGTCGATCATGGAACCATGGATTGGACAAAAGACGTTTATACTACATTGTCCATCGGTCTCTGGGGAGGGGGCGAGGTGGGGAGCGATGGTACCTTCAGGCCAACGTGGACCGATGATATCTACAGGCTAACGTGGATCTCTATCCATCAATTTAATATGATCGCGGACGGTAAAACCTACTCTGGTGGCACCGCGACGTTAATTATGAAGGGTCGCAAACAAGACTTTAATGTCGTCGAGGTTGATAGCTCCACCATTAGATCAATAATAACTTGGTGTTTACAATTTTTAGATGATTTTTCCGGCTGAAGCTACCATACCTGCAACATCCCAACCCAGCTACCCACCTAACACCCGCCCTGGACCCCTTAACGATGGCGAATAATTGAAAACACTAGCGGGTTTAAAATAGTAATGACATCGATGGAATCAATTGAACCGATAATAATCCCAGAGGTATCACAATCGCATCGATATCGATATGATACCGTGAAAGAGTTTTCCGCGAACTTGAAATCACTTTCTGAGCGCTATCGTGAAAAAATGAAAAAATACCGATGTAACAATCATCGACATCACCGTGTACTCGGTGTCCGGTGTGATGGCCAGCGCCGGGGTTATTTTGTCGACGGTGACCATGATGGCTCCGATTGCAGTTCCAATCGCTATCTCCGCGGCAACAACAATTGCGGCAGAAGCCACCGCGATAACTAAAAAATTATCATCGTGTTCTCAGAAAAAACTCGCCGATTATACAGCTCGGTACCGAGCGGTATTTGACGCGTACTCGAAATTATCCGAGTTGATCTCGCTGTCGATAGATATTTCGTTCATATCCGATGTTGAATTTTCCACGATGACCCAGTTGTATAACTCCGCGATGTTGAAATTGGAAATTGAAGACAGCGTTAACAATAATGTCACTCGAACTGCTTCAACGAATCGCGGAGAATACCACTCCGATACGAACAAGCATGATATCAATAACATCAATAAACCCATAATTTAGTGTAAACTTCCCTTCTCAGATTCCAGTGCGCGAGATCGCGCTGTCAAAATTACGAGTATATCATAGCTGGCCCAATATCAGATCGGTTGCATTTGGCGGTCAGCAGCCGAATAACGCACTGTTGTTCTCGCATAAGAATAAACCCGATGGCACCCCAGACTGGAACGTTATTTCGTTACCAACTGGGTCGTACCAAATTGAGAAAATCGATGCTGAAATTCAGCGTAGAATAAAATCATTCACGGGAAAAGAATCAAAAATAGCTATTAAACTTCATGAACCGACGCTCTCGTCGCCGATCGAAATAAGCACAGAGGGATACATTGTAAATATCTATAACAGCTCGTTAAGAACAGTGTTAGGATGGCCTGAAAAACCACCCGGAGCCACCACCGACTTAACCACGGACGTACAATCATATCATGAAATCAATCCCATGTATCGAGATAATTTATCTGATATTAAAATGGTAAAAATCGCCGATAGATTTATATTTACCAACAAAAACACATTGCAATGGGATTTTATCATTAAAAGAACAGCTGACTCATCTGTTACTATTTCATTTACGCTAACTGACATCACTGGTTATTTTAATGAAATTAATCAATTACATGAAACACAACTAGAACAACTACGGCAAACAAAATCGCGAAAACACGTTGAAATATTAAATCAGCTTGTATCTGACATGGAATATATAAATGAACTAATTATTCGAACAATAACCAATGACAACAGCGACAATAAACAACGATTCCTAACCGGTTACAATATCACAGAAGCCGATCTGCGTAATTTCAAGTTTCCCGGATACAACGCGGAGGAACTAAAAGAATCTGTTAGGAATGTTATCAAGGTATTACAAGTACAAGATTCAACTATCCTTAAATATAATAATGACCCAGATGGCGGCGGTAGGCATATTGCCCCGCATAATGTAAATATTTCAGCGGTGATTGCGCTCAATTTAGTATGTGATGCAATTGAAGGAAGCTATCAAATTAATCTAGAGCAATCAAATCAAGCTCAGCAGGGATATATTCTCTGAACAGACCATCTTTGAAGGCGTCAACGGGGCTTTCTCCTCGTAAATATTTAATAGAAAGGTCTATTTGATAAACTGATAAACTGATGCTTCCTAGAAAATATTTAATAGAAAGGTCTATTTGGTAAACTAAGGCTTCCTTGTAAGGGTCCATTTGGCACAAAAAAAAGACGCCATTGTCGTTGGAATTCACCCTCTCTGCTTCTATGGGTTAACAATGAAAATCGCTACGATTTCACAGACTAATTTGTAAAACCTCACCTCGTAGATCAATCAGATTATTTGATTGGTCAGTGAGTCTGAAAATAATTCTCGTTAATGAATTATTATGAAATCGCATATAGACTGGATTAGTTGGATCCCCAATGATTAGAAACCCTGGACAAGCTGTTGGTGCAAATGAATATAAAATATATCCTTGTTGAGCTTGATTTTATCGCTCGAGATTTATTTGATAACTTCCCTCGATAACATCACATACTAAATTTAATGCTATCACCGAGGATATATTAACATTTTGAGGAGCAATATGCCTACCACCACCATCTGGGTCATTATTATATTTAAGAATTGTTGTTTGTGGTTGTGGTGCTATTTTTTCCATGCGTCGTGGATTTTTTTGAAACATTCATCGATGGCATCATTGAGAGATTTTTGTAGTTCTGAGATATTGTATCCGTGTAGTTTGAGCGTGGGAATATCTTCTACGCGTATATTATACACTATCGCAAACTCCGTTTTCGTTTTAGAATTAATGTCACCTAATACCTCTTGAATAATTTGTGAATGAAATGTTTCCATGTCATTGATAATTACTGAAACCCTAGCCCAATTTTTATCAGTGGATGTTATCGTGAACTGTTCAGTTGTATCCTTGTCGATGATCGCTGATATCGTATTATTGACTCCAGATGAACTCGACGATGATATATTAAATTGAGTTGGCGTCACTAGTGTTAATCGATAAGTACCTTTTACGGCCGCGGTGATATTTAATATATTAGTGGATGGTGTCCACGCAAATGATCCGTGTTGAATTATGTATACTACGTTGTTGGTTCTCTCATGAGGAATATTTGTTTTTTCAAGTAATTTTATCATCTTCGGCATATCATCCTTGATGATATCGTTAGTTGTTTTAATATCAGTGTTGGTAGCTTCTATTTGCCGATTGATTACGGTTATTTCATCTAGAGAATTTTTTTATATCCGCGAGTTTCATTGTGACCGCCGGTGGAGTTCCAAAAAATTCTCTAACAATTTTATTTCGAAGTGTGTTAAAATCCTTTTCGTGTTTTTCATACTTGTTTTCAAATTGATCAATTTTATAATCAAGCTCAATTAATCTATCCATGGATTTTTGTATTGATGGTAAATTCGGTGATATTACCGCTAGTTCGCCGAAGAAAGCCATAATTGATTTTAATTCGTCATTGACAGTCTTTATATTGTCCATAGAGGTTTTTATTAATGATAAATTCGGTGATGTCGCTGGATCAGCAAAAAAACTTAGTATGAATTTTAACTCATCGGTGAGAGTTTTTAATTTATCTGTAATCGTCGAAACGAGTATTCCGGGTTTGAGTTTACCCTGATCGGAAAATAACGCAACGGTGTTCTCGGTTGCGTCTCGTTGTTTAACTAAAATATTATCCAGAGAAACATTACTGGTTTTCAATTTACCCTGACAATCTTGAAATACAACTATTTCATTAGGATCAACACTTGTTAAGTTAAATGTCTCAGCTATTTCATCTTCGATTATTTTTTTATATCACCGGTTGCAACGCCATCAGGTTCGGGTTTCTTCAGCGCTGATAAAGATCTCCCCCAAATCCCCAAATATCAATCATGTTATATTTTTATAATCTCTCTCTAAAATCTCTTCGTTGACGACTTCGTCGTTACCAGCGACTGCTAGTATATTCATTTACGACAACATGTGGTGGTTTTCCAGATGTTGAAATAGCGTCAAGGACATTTAATACTTCGTTGCCGGATATTGGTGAGTCATTCATTTGTTGTGTTGGTAGCGTAGAATACCAACGAGGGGTGTTTAAGCGGTTTATATAATGCATAAATTCCTTCGGTGGTGCTAATCCATATGAATCGAAATAAACAATTGCACGTGGATCAATCCCGTATGCAACCCAATGGGTTCCGGGTCCACTGCTGTTATCGAGATTAATAATACCGGTTTCAACGCTGTTGGGTTGTGCCGGCAACTGATTTTTCATAAAGACACCTCTGTAATTTTTAATCGCGAGTTTTTTTTAGCAGCATCGAGTAAATCAAAATTTGACATAGGAACAATTAAACCGTTCCTGGGATTCTCAGACCCTTTCCGCTGTACCATGAATATGGGGTTCCTGGTAGTCTTAGACCCTTTCCCTTCTTTTTTTCATATCCCCTCCCAGTTGCTTTCTTTAGTGCCATTCCTGCTGCGGTACCAACGGCTCCTAACGCCACCGCTTTAGCTACCGCTGCAGCTGCTGCCGCAATCAAAGCTGGTAACGCAGCTAACAACGGGAATATACCGCCGGTCTTTTCCATATTGTCGATTGCAGCTGCAGAAAGTTTAATTCGAATTCCTTTTTTATTTTCGAGCGCGGCACTAAAATATTTTGTTTGACGATTTGTCAGCGATAATTTATTTGCCCCGCATGTCATCTGATTGGGTTTCAGCGTGATAGTAGTTCCGCATTTTCCAGCTGTTTCTGATTGTAGTTTCTTAATCTGATTAGGAGTTAACGTATAACTAATAACATCATATGGCATTTTATTAATAACAGATTGATCTAATTGTTACATATTTTCCACTGGTGCATCTATCACTCTCATTCTTCCGCCAACACCTTCGAGTAGCATTGATTTATCACTAAGAATGACAGAGACCGTTCAATAACCAACACCAGCAGTGATTACTAGAGCTCTAAAGTGTATATCAACGACGGACTGTCTTGTTAAATCAAGATGTTCCAACGAAAAGTAATAGATCGGATATAAATTTTTAAAATCATGCTGTGATATTTGCAGACCAGTATCAACATTTTGATCGCGTGCCATATATGTCAACAACCTGTGATACACGCGTGCAATATGATTGTTGTCGTAATCAAGTTGTATATCCTCGGATGGTTCCTGTTGGCCATTTATTGCAGTGGAATCGCGCATGAAAATCGTCGACGATCTCCTTGTAGCATTGCTTTGTGTGTTGCATATCCTAAATTGTAATCGGGATTAGCGCTTCCACCCCCCAATTAAAACCATCTGTCGGCACCGTTGGCAATAATGCCTGTTACAGGTTTCGAACCATGGCCGCCAGTATGGCACCGCGACACGTTACGATTGAGCTAACGGTTCTTATATACGGTATATGTTTTTGAAAATAATATATAGGTAAGCTAATACAATCAATAGCGAACAGGTGTGATGTACAATGAATGACGTCAATGGATCGATCAAGCCACAACTGACTGAATGAACGAATTTATATACCTTTTGTGTATGAAATAAAACCGAGTACTTGAAAGAAAAAAAGAACAAAAAAATAAAAATACAATTATCTGTAAAATACTACATATTTGATTCGTTTTCTTACAAAATATATTATATTTCCACTGAGAAATAATCGGGAAAACCCATTGAGATCCATAACTCTTTCTTAAGCCGTAAACATTCCTAAACGAGTTATCTCCCTTGGTGTTATATAGAATTCTGCAAAAACATGATTAGACATACGAACATTGAATCTTTTGTCCAGTCTCTTTTGAAATCGCCGTCTTGGTTATATTCTCTGCAAAGTTTCGTATTGAGGCACTACAAATATCAAAATACCTACTAGCCTCACCCACTTATTTGAATACTATTTCTTCATTAGTTACTGTATTAAAAGATTTTACAGGTCTCGCTTTTTTCAAGTATTTTCCAGTTTTTCCTCGTTGTAAATTCTCACTCTGTGTAACAGCTTGCAGATTATCCAATTTGTTATTATGCTGATTGGAATCAATGTGATCGATAACAAGACCATCCTTGATGAATCCATTAAACACCTCGAAGACAAATCTGTGACAGTAATATTTCTTCTTTCCAATAGTAAACATCAAATACCCCAAACCATTATCCCACCCAACTAGTTTCTTCAGTCTACGGTTTCTGATAATGCCATTACGGGACACCTCATAGTTTGCAATCAGGGGGTGTGGTCGGAATTCTTGGTTCATTTATATACTATACTAGTATTTGTCTAATTCATTATTTGGTTGAAGTATGATATTACTTGAGAATCTATTAATATAGTCTTGAGGAGTTCTTATGATTTTGTCGTTGACGCTGTCAGGGTCAGAGTCATTGACGTAATCCTTAATTCGTTTATCAGAGTAGCGCTTCAACTCTCTGTATCGCTTACCACCACAACCGAGACACAACTGTGATTTTCCTCGCACCCCTACCCCACATTTTATACAAGAAATCGGACCAAGGCTTCCACTCCGAAAGCTTTGCATATGATACCCACAGAACTCCTTTCTGCATGATTTGTTACACTGGGTTACTGATCCAATAATAAGCCATTTGCTATGATTCATTATATAATAAATTCTCTATTTAAACACTTGTTTTAATTATAATATGAAGGAGTTCAAGAGATTATCGAAAATTACGCATTGGAAAAATGGTAAATTCAATCTCGATATACTGTAGACAGAAAAGATAGCAGTATTGGTCATACCAAAGATAATGTGATGCTGACTTGTCTTGAGTGCAACCGACGAAGAGGTGCTAATTAAGACCACGCGGCAGTAATTGAGTATCCTCGGGTATCACTTGCAGTTGTTCACGAGTAAATCCTCGCTGGGGAGCGGTAAAATCCAATCTATAGATTGCTGGTCTACCCGTAGATCGTGTAATATTAGATATTTTATGCGCGGTGACACTCCAAATAGGGTCAGTAGCTCTTTTTTACCACCTTCGAGTTCTCCTGGTTCATATGAATACCTAACAGTGACATTGCCGAGTATTGGTTGTTTTGAAAAATCTTTTTGCGTTTGTACGCGTATATACTTCTTTTTAATCGCGTTGTTAGGTTTCATAATAATCGTTCGAGTAACCTCATTATTTAGTGCGGTAATTACGCCTGGTAATCTCTTAACCCATTCACGAGATTGTTTATCCTGAATAAATTCCTTCGCGTATTGATATCCAAATAACCGCTCAACAAGTGTATTATTAAATCGTTCAACAATTGCCTGATCGAGATGTAGTGCAGTATGCCCTCGTCGTAACGTGGTATTATGATTCTTCATCGTTGATAGAACCGCACCCTAAAATTCCTTGCCAGGATCACCTTGTAATAGATTTGGCCAACGCAGAGGACCCTTACGATAAATTCTTTCAAACGCAGAAGCCACTTCAGTTGATGATTTTGTCTTTAGCGGTTCTGCTTGTTTGTATCGACTCGCAACATCAACTACAGGTAACGCGTATTTGTAACCACCATCATGTGGCAGAAATAATATATCAGCCTGATGAAATTCATTAGGGACGGTCACATCAAAATGCGAATAGTTAATTTGTTTAGGCGGCGGTAGATAAATTTGCCATATCGCCTGTTTGGATAACCAATCAGTTGCCGTCGTATTTTTCACCTTCGCGGGGCTAGCGAGTTTACTGATTGCTTCCTTACCCCTCCAGTATCCTTTAGGAGAATAATAAATAGATTCCATGTTGTTATTAATTACCGGCACCTAACATCAATTTACCTTTCATAGCCGATTTTACTAACCATGAAGCCAATTTTTCTTTGAAGGATTTATCAGTGATAGAATTCAACGCATTTATTAATTTTACATCTGCGAGATGTCTGTGTTGCAGATTATTGCTTTTATAAGCGAAATCATGAGCATGACACGCCTTATCAATAGCGTTTATTGGATATTCACCCGGTCGGGGTTGGTTTTGATCATCAAGTCTGATATCGAGTCTAGTCCCGGGTCCACAATAACTATACCCTGAAAGGAGTTTTTCTCCTGGATACTTCGCCCATGGTATCACCTCCTCGTTTTTTTTTAAATCCTTGGAAACAAATCTAAATTTATTTGTACTGCATTGTACACACTTACCAGAAAGTGCTGATCTGTTATTGCTAGTTGTAATGGTAGTTAAGTCATCTGTACCAGTACGCTTCTTACATTTCACACAATATAGATCCATAATATATTTATAATAACATGAATGTAATTGATTATTCAGCTACCCGACGACGAGAACCTATTAAACACCATGTGATGTTGCCGAATTCAATTAGAATGATTATAATCGGACCATCTGGTAGTGGCAAGACACAATTGTTACTTAATTTAATATAGAGATGGATGAAATGGGACGAGTTGTATTTGATAGCTCCAAGTCTAGATGATCAGCGATGTTACAGTGTGTTAAAAGATTTTAACGACAAAGCGGTAGAAGAATCCGGCGAGGGTATTATTGAGTTTATAACCGATATCGATGAAGCACCGAGCATTGATGATATTGATGGAGATATTAACAATTTAGTCGTATATGATGATATCATTTTAGACAATCAAAAGAATCCCGCTAGGATATTTTCCAGAGGTAGGCATAACAAAAACTGACATGATATATGTCACTCAACGATACACACAAATACCAAAAGTAATCAGAGATAACTGCAATATTATTACCGTATTCAACGGAGTTGATACACATACTCTTAGAAATATTTGGCAAACTTGGTGCAGCGGTGATATGGATCATAATCTCTTTAGAAATTTCTTTAGTCGCGCTCAGTCAATCCCACATGGATTTGTGACGATAAATTTATCAGATCCTCGGACGCGATATCGTGTCAGACTTAATAAAATATTCAATTAAAATCATTTACATGAATCTCGTAAAAGAATTGTTAACCCATAGCAGCAGAGAGGGTGAATTCCAACGACTATGGCGTCTTTTTTTTTTGGCCAAATGGACCCATACAAGGACGCCTTAGATTATCAAATGGACCTTTCTATTAAATATTTACTAGGAAGCATCAGTTTGTCAAATAGACCTTTCTATTAAATATTTACGAGGAGGAAGCCTCGTTAACGCCTACAAAGTTGGTCTGTTCACCCTCTCTGCTGCTATCCACGATCTAAGACCGGAGTGATATTCAAGGACAGCCAACGCGCTGATTTCTTTGGTGACAACGGCCTGGCGTGGACTTAGTCCTCCCCAGGAAAAGCCTCCTAGCAATTGTGCAGGAAGAAAATCCATTGGTTGGTGCTAAGTGGGGACATCCTGATCTTGATATGTATGAATGCGTGCGGGATAGAGGACGTGTATAATAAACTGTTTTTTTCTTTCTTCCACGTTTATCACTGCCACGATGGCTTACACACTGATGTTCGAATTTAACTCGTCCTGAAGAAATATTTGTGTGGAGAAATATCTACATGAACTTCAAACACATTTTCAAAGCAAATGTCTTGGACCTTGTCTGGTGTATGTTTCAAGCTTCTCAAAGACCTTTGCACAATCTATATCAGTTTATGGCGGCAGGCCTATGTAAATTATGTTGTGTTTATTATCCTTGTTTAGCAGTCAGATGCGGTTCTTTATTTTTACAATACTAGATAAAGCGATGGTTGTCACTGTACTTCACTTCTGTGTTAAAATTTAGGTCTGGTCTCGAAATGGTGGTACCGTGTCACGCTAATATTAGGTACGTAGCAGACACCAAATCCCCATAACGACACATCGTAGGTGTGTAGGTGTATTCTTAAAGGTCCTTTTATGAGAATGTTTTTCTCATAACCTCTTAGCAATGCTGTATTCCATGATCAGAGAGAGAGAGAGAGAGAGAGAGAGAGAGAGAGAGAGTTCATGCTCGCTCAAAGAGGCATCACATCATGATGGTGTAGATACAGCTACATCTTGGGAAATTTGGCAAGCGGATGTACAGGGATGATATAATGATACAAGCATCTTTGAGTTCCGACGAAATTGACTGATTTTATTGAAATACTCAACATATCTACATAAACTTAAATTACAGATTTAGGGGATTCATAAAACTACAAAACTACGATATTGCGTCACTTACCAACTTCATACATTTGTACGATCTCTTCATTTTAAAATATAATACAAATGATTAAATGTCGAATAAATTAACGGTAGCTAAAGAACCCACAACTCGATATTTCAGACCAGTACGCCAATCATATAATATAAATATATGTTATTGAATTTAGTTTAAATAACTAACATATTAAACTCTATTTTTAAAGAGCAGTTTATTTCTGAATTAGATATTACTGAATAAGATGTTGGTAGAGAATGTCGTATTTTACTATCATAAAGAATATGATTATGATAATTACAATTAAATTTAAGTTCTGCAAATATTTATACTTTCGAATACTTGATATTAAAGAATAGGAAAGAAAATTGTGTGTGTGTGTGTGTGTGTACACACACACACACACACACACACACACACACACATATATATTATATATATATATATATATATATATATATATATATATATATATATATATATATATATATATATATATATATATATATATATATATATATATATGGGTTCCAAGGGTTTTTTATCGCCGTGGTGGATGTGGGAGATTAGCACCCTCTTTCCTTGGAAATCCCCCAATGGCTTGCATCTGAAAGAGCATCCGTTAGCCAAATCCAGCTCCTGACCATCACGAGTGGCTTAACTAAGCCCGGTAGAAACTGTTTAAACAACTGGAGAAAAGATGACAGGTGAGTTGCTGGCGCCTCAAAATCATACACTTAAGGCAGATGGGGCTCGTTAACCATGGGTGGTGGCCCATATAGAAGGTAACTCTACCTTCAAGCGTTTGCTGCCTTACGACTATACTCTCTCATAGACAAGGTTTTTGGAATAAACCCTAACAAAAATTACAGAGACGGAGTAATAGACTGCATTGTTTTCAGTCGATTGGCGTAGTCAGACTCCAGGGGTTACTTCTGACGGTGGGAGAGACCAATAAGTCTCACTGGACAGCTACCGCTCGCTTCAGGCTGGGAATTCCCATGAAAATACGGTGCCTCCCCGCCACGGCTCGTCTACCTTACTGGGTGCGTAGGCTTTAATGTACACGATTACCTGACAAAGCGGACTGTAACTATTGCACCACAAAACAACAAAAGAAAACCAACAAGGAAATATTCAATCCTCAAACTATATACCTGGAATATCAGGACCATGCGGACAAGACTCTCAGATGATCTCCAAGC
Organism: Unio pictorum; assembly: GCA_030141615.1. Taxonomy (NCBI): domain Eukaryota; kingdom Metazoa; phylum Mollusca; class Bivalvia; order Unionida; family Unionidae; genus Unio; species Unio pictorum. Next base: position 18,873,246 of record JARLTB010000339.1, read on the forward strand.
GATGACGAACCAGCAGGTCTCCATGTATACATCGCCGTATTGCAGGAGACACGGCTACCAGATTCCGGGTGACTCAGAGAAGAGAACTACACGCTATTCTGTCAAGGAAAGGGCCCTCACAAAGATAGAGAGTTTGGTGTTGGATTCGCCGTCCGGAAATCTCTGCTGTGGATGATAGAACCCTGCCAATAAGGGAAGGGAATACTGTTATCCCTCTGTCTCCACACCACAATCTGGAGTGTCAAGCTGATCAGCGTTTACGTCCCCACACTAAGCTCCATCACATATACCAAGGACTAGCTCTACGACGAATTAAAGCCGCTAATCGACGAACTTCCCAAGACAGAGAACTTTGATATTATTAGGCAACTTCAACGCTGTGTAGGTGCTGACCATGACTCGTGGCCTTCCTGTTTTGGCAGGTTTGGCATTGGGAAGCTGAATGAGAATGGTCAGCGACTCATAGAGATGTGCTCGTACCACGACCTCATCATCACCAATTCATTATTTCAGACCAAGTTACAGCATAAAGTGTATTAGAGGCATGACAGGTCCAAGCACTGACACAACTGGACTTGATCATTACGAGATGGTCTGCCATGCAGTGTGTGCTTTACACCCGTGCCTTTCCTAGCGCTGACTGTGACAATGACCACTCGCTTTTGTGCTGAAAAAATGAATATTCATTCAAAGACGATGCACCACTCTAGGCATGAGGGTGATCCACGTATTGATGTGAGTAAGACGTCATAACCAGATGGAGCTGAGGAATTCACTTATGCTCTATCCAAATCGTTTTATTCAGAACTTCCCAACGACAATACCAAAGAGAGATGGGTTCACATCAGAGAGAGAGAGAGAGAGAGAGAGAGAGAGAGAGAGAGAGAGAGAGAGAGAGAGAGAGAGAGAGAGAGAGATAGTGTGTTCTGCACAGCCACACTGATCTTTGGTAAGAAACAGCCAAATAACAACGACTCCTTTGAGGCTAATTACGCCATGCTCACAACAGCCATATAAGAATGTCGCAGTGCTCAACTGGAATACAAACGATACCTCTGCCAAATGACTCTAGAGGCATGCAGGCATACCAGAAGCAAAGCGCAGAGGTTAGCATGGCAGTGCGAGAATGAATACTGGTTTTAATTCTGTATGAGAATTCAGTCTGTAACAGATATCGGAACGATCAGAGGCTTTTACGATGGCATAAAGAAAGCAATGGGCATCATGAGGAAATTAATAGCACCACTGAAGTCGGATGCAGTGCGATACCATCAAGGGCAAGTAGATGGAGCGTTGAGTGGAGTACTACTCTGAACTGTATTCCAGAGAGAACCACGTTACAATCAATGCCCTTAACGCCATTGAAAACCTCCCGCTCATGGCCGAACTGGACGAGACACCTACTGTGCCAGAACTAAAGAGAAGGCCTTGGAGAAACTGTCTTTAGGTAAAGTCCTAGGGAAGGATGGCATATATGCAGCTGAACAACCTCCTCTGTTAGTTATGGGATAAGTGTTCAGTGCTTCAGGATATGAAAGACACCAACATCGTAACCCTGTACAATAACAAAGGCGACAGAAGTGAATTCAACAACTACAAGAGCATAGCCCCTCTCAGCAACGTGGGTAAAGTCTACGCACGCGTCATCGTGAACAGACTGGAGATGTTGAGAGAGGTCCACAATCAAAATATTTTTTTTTCCGTCAGGCAACCGCAGGAGAAATATCAACACAAACCCCATATCCAGGTCTTTATAGACCTCACTAAGACGTTCGATCTCGTCAGCAGAGACGGACTCTTCAAAATCCTGGCAAAGATTGGATGGCTAAGCTGCTAAGCATGATCCAATCCTTCTACGATGAAATGACAGGTAGATTCCAGTTCGATGGCACAATGTCCGATCCCGTCAACATTCGCAGTGGAGTGAAACAGGGAAGCGTTTTAGCCCCATGCTCTTCGGCATCATGTCCGCTGTCCTGTTCACGCGTTCCTTTGGGACGCCCACACAAGGGATCTACCTGCACATGCGATCAGACAGCAAACTATTCAACCTGGTATGACTAAAGGCAAAGTGCAAAGTACATGAAGCAACCATCAGGGACACGAGCTTCGCAAACGATGCTGCCCTAGCCACTCACATAGAAGCTACAGCATCTGATGGACCGCTTTGCTAAAGCATGCAGCGAGTTTCGACTGACTATCAGCCCAAAGAAAACAAACGTGATGGCTCAGAACGCGAAACCCCAAGCATCGTCATCAACAATTACGAACTTGAGGTAGTCAGTCAGTTCACCTACCAAGGTACCACCATCAGCAACAACTTATCGTTCAATGCATAGCTCAACAAGCAAATTAGAAAGTCATAAAAACTCTCTCGAGGTTGTCGCTAAGAACGTGGAACAATAGTATGCTGACCCTGAACACTAAGATCTCTTTGTACCTTGTCTGCGTGCTAAACACTATTCTATGCCAGTGAAATCTGGACTCTATACGTCTCACAGGAGAAATGACTGAGCTCCTTTTACATGCGATGTTTTTGACGCATACTCGGGATCGGGTAACAAACAACGAGGTACTTGACCGTGCCAAGATTCTCAGCATGATCACACTCCAGCGCCGCCAATGTCGCATCAGATGAATGGCCCATATACGTCGGATGGATGACGGACGGTTCTCCAAAGACCTTCTTTATTCCAAACCTGTCTTCGGCGAAAGGTCTTTCGGACGGCCGCATCGCAGCTTCAAGGATGTCTGCAAGCGCGACATGAAAGCCCTTGCCATTTCAACACCTGTGATGTGTTTTCTCTAGACAGACCCAGCTCACGACAGGCTCTGATCTCTAGTTTGAAAGCCGGCGAGGACAAGCTACGCTTGCTAGCTGATGAAAAGCAATCTCGTAGGAAGAAGCAGCTCCAACCAAACCAGACAACTTTCAAGTTCAGCAAGTGCAGCAAAGACTGCCACTCCCGTGTTAGGCTACATAGCCACACAAACGCTGCACAACCACCATCCAGGACATCATTCATGGGCGCACTTGCATCGTCTCTCAAGACTAACGGATACAAACAATATTATATATATATATATTGTGACGATTTTACCCTAACCCTTTGTATTTAGGTATAAGTTACTATATAACTTGTGATTCTGACTGGCCTTGTACATGTATAAATTGTATGTCTGCCTGACCCAGCTGTGATGTTTCAAATTGTTCGAAGTTAGCTAATCCCCTTACGTAAGATGGTCTTTGTTATCTCTCGAGGGGAGAGGAGACTGTGTCCATCACGGACGGGTGACGTAACCACATCAAAGGACAGGACAGCGTCAAATAAGAACACTGTAACAATTGATAGACACACAGACAGACATTCGGATGATTGACAGTCGAACGACTGACCAGAGTCGATCGCCCTCCAATCGAAATGCGATGTGGGGGGGGGGACATGGTTCGAAACATTTTAGATAAAACCCAATGTTTAGTAGGAATTAGTCAGTTTGCTACAAGAAGTAACTGTGTAGAACTCCGTACGGCCAGACGAGAATTGGCGGCAGACTCAGATTTTGGGAAATCAAGGAAATCTTAAGATAGCTTCAAAGGTCAGTGTGATTTTTGTTTGATTTCTGCTTGATACGTCTGCGGAATGGAAGGATTCTCGTATGTATATTCATTTTACTTGTATTGTAGTAATGAATAGTTAATTATGATATTAATATTTTGCATCTTTCGTGATGTTCGTTAGTACCTTTGCTTGCAATTGATTATGATGTAAATTCGTTGCATCTTCTTCATGATATTATATTACTCCTTATTTTGTGTAGGTATATTATGGTAGACTAGCACTTGTTTGCTAGCCGCTATAAGAATTAATATTATAATTCTTTGTGTAGGTATATTATGGTAGACTAGCACTTTGTTTACGTAATGATATATTTTGCCTTTGAGTTAACGGATTTCCGTTATTGCAATTTGAATGTGGATATTGTGGATTTGGTACGCTTGTGTAGGACATATATATAAATATATAGATAGTCATATTACTAATAGTAGTAATATTATAATACAATGATATTTGAAATATTTGTATGTATATACTGATAGGGCTCAGTATGTAGATGTTTGAATTCTTTGTGAGATTGTGTTGTGGCGCCATTTTGTAAGCGGCGGAAGCGTATGGGAATTTCGATGTGTGCGCATGCGTGACCAAATATGTCCCGCCTTAAACTGATGGTTCAATTCAGTGACTTAGTGTGAGGTAATATTCATCACCATATGCTAATGCATTATACCTTTCAACAGGAAGCTTTCGGGTGACGTTGAGAGAATTCCGGGGAAATTTCGGGTGACGTTGAGAGAATTTCGGGTGACGTTGAAGAGAATTCCGGGGAAAATTTTGGGTGACGTTGAGAGAATTCCGGGGAATTTCGGATGACGTGGAAAGAATTCCGAGTGAATTTGAGAGATACCGAGTGAATTTCGGGTGACCTCAAGAGATACCGTCGAAGAGGAAACGGAAGTAGAGATAGAAGAGGAAACGGAAGTAGAGATAGAAGAGGAAACGGAAGTAGAGGAATCGGAAGGGGAGAAAGACGAAAGGAGACTTATTTAGATGAGTAACACTCAAGAAGGGAAAATATTCCTCACACTGAAATCAAATGATGATCTAGGGATCATTGGGTCAAGAGTGACAGTAATTGCTTAATATCTTTAAAATTTTCATTTATTAAATTGTTGTTTAAATTTCATCTTTGTATTTCTTTTAATTTAACTGTCTTCATTGCTGACTGGGGGCTCGTAACCATATATAATATATTGTCCAGAAGTAAACATTCTGAATGCGGACCAGGGGAACTTACTCATAATTCTTTAAAGTCTATAGGAAGAACCCCACCCCTACTAAACGACACTTCACACACACACATATATATATATATATATATATATATATATATATATATATATATATATATATATATATATATATATATATATATATATTAAAACCCTATCTTATATATGTTTGTTGGAATTAGAAGTTCCGTAACATGCATAGTTAAAAATGGCATGTACGTTGCCATGTAAACATGTAAACAAAAGGTAACATACAAATATTCGTAATCAAGCGTTTCTGTTAAAGGTAACTTAAGATAATATGTCATAAAGGAAGCACATCAATTGTCTGTAACATAGAGTTCGGTTGTTATAAGCGAGTCTATGTTGTTTATCTCTTCTATGTTCATGGCCGTTCAAGCCTTTTCAAATAATTCACATGTCGAATTTAGAAGTGTTAATACATTTTGAAATCGGCTGTTGATGTTTCTCCACAAACATATAACTGTACTTTTCGTGATTACTCGCATCCAACTGCAGAAAAAAATAATTAGAAAATTTCTCTAATATTTTGCAATTAATTATGCAGCAAATGTATTTTGTTTAATTAAAGATGATTGATTTAATTATTTCAAAAGTTGAAGTTAGGGTTAAGTTTTTAAAACAAGTTATTTTTTTAAAAATATCATTAGTTTCAAGCTTCTGAAACAAAGACTTTGTTTTCTTTATTGTTGTGAGGCCCATTTTCTTCTATTCTTTTTGTGACGGTCCCAAAATAGTTATTATTTACATGTATCTATGTTCCTGGTTAAAACACCGACTTTGGTAGCAAACGATATGTTTGAATAAATATATACATCTGAATGAATTTTAAAAAATTAGAACTAATACTTAATTTGTTTCATCACAAAGGTATACAGCCCCATAGTTATTTTTCCTTATTGTTTTAAAAGAAACATATCGACTGCGAATATTATATATTAATATTGTTTCATGTTTTTTTCAAGCGTATGCATCCAAGGGTTAGATCCTCTTGTCCACTGAATTCATCGCAAATTGTCTCGGGTCTGTGTTCCACGGATCGAAAGCAACTTTGCTCCGTGAACAAGACCACCCACGTCCCCAATGAATCCTCCAAGATTTATGTTTGCAGAATGCAATGACTTGTGCTGTCAACGTAAAGCTAGTACACCTATCCAACTATACTTTGTTGATTTAAACATCATCATCTTCTTCTTCTTCTTCTTCGTTGTCGTCATTACCACCACCATCGTCATCGTTATCATTATCGTTATCATCATCATCATCATTACCTTCATGAATGAAAGCTCATTTGGAAACAAATGCATTTTGTTTATATCAATTTAATGAGACAGTTACATATATAACAAATAGCATGTCATGTCCTGAAATATGACGTTACACCCACAACAACAGCAACAATAACAACATGAACAACATGTATGATAACTGAATCGTTAATTAGCTATTCCATGACAAAATGTAGGGGTAGGTGCCGAGTGACCGAGTGGTCTAAAGCGCTCTCCGTTATGGATCAGTGCCATCTCACCTGTGTCTGCGTAGGTTCGAGTCGTCGAATCGGCCAATGTGGGTATGTGAGAAGGCTTGCCAGTGGCTGCTCGTAGGTCGGTGGTTCTTTCCGGGGGTTTTCCCGGGTTCTTCCTGCACCAATAATACTGGCCGCCATTTACAGCATATCGTGTGCTGAACAATGGCGTTAAACCCTACAACAACAACAACAAAATAGATGGACCTCTTCCATCATGCTCTATTGCTGGCACTGCACGTCACCCTTTATTCTCTTAGACTTCCCTCTGGTCCAAACAATAAAACAATAACAGTAGAGTTATCTGGAAGCTGAGGATCTACTTAACGACTTTAATTACAATATTAAGCCTGTCGAAAAAACTGTCATTATTAAAGATTTCAGAGACAAAATGGCTGCGCTCTGTACTCAACTATTTTAGATATTAAATCTTTAACTGAACAAGTAAAGTTCCAAAAGTTTGAAGAAAAAAAAAGTAAATAATATTGTCAGTTCAAAAAGTTATTGTTAAATACCGACATTACTCTTTATAATTATTTCCCTGTGCATTCGTCAATCTTATAAACTTTCCTTGAATTAAATCAAATGGCTATAGATAATTTTTACACATACACACGAGAGGGTATATGACCTTAATTAAACCCATTTATAGAACTCGAGCTGACGTCTTGTTCGTTAAACTCGTAAGGTAGTTTTTCATGCAAACAATTAGTTTCGACATTATAAATGATTCCAAATGAAAAACATATATTGCAAAACGAATACAACTATGCAGAACCACTCTGGTGGCATAGTGGTTAAAGCGTCCGCCTCGGATGCGGAAGGTAGTGGGTTCGATGCCCGGCCGAGTCATACCAAAGACTACCAAAAATGGTACTAACAGTTGCATCGCTTGGCGATCAGCATTAAGAGGTTAGTATTAGGACTGGTTGGCCTTGTGTCAGGATAATGTGACTGGGTGTGACATCATGCTACATGTCTGCGGCATGATGCCCCAGTGCTAGATATCATTAAATGCTATCACAAACTGCAGATGTCGTAGTGATATGACTGAAAAGTTGTTACAGCTACGTTAGAAACCAAAATTATGCGCGCGCACACACACACACACACACACACACACACACACACACACACAACTTTGCAGATTGTAAATATAGAATATAGTAGATGTTTGGACATTTTATGAGACTGTATACAACAACTTGTCTTCCATGATGTGACAAGTTTTATGACAAATAAACTTAATATTGTTAGACCCGTAGTGCATTGGTTCGGTATTTGTTTTGCTTACTCTGAAATAAACGTTCACTGAATTCCGACAGCGAGGGTTTTAAACACCCAAATGATATGGGAAACGTTGATACCAGAAACAGATAGCATGTCTGGTGGTCGGTATTTCGTACACAATAGTGTAAAATGATCAGTAAAAGTATTACAATGCAATTGAAAAGTTTCCCAATTAAGGCACGGATCAAGTACGATCGCCGTGCTTAATCCTTTTCCGTGACGGCACGCACTCTCGATCGTCTAATTAAGAAAAGACAATTTTCTGAATCCTTAAGCATACTCTATGATATTTCTGATTAAGATAGCAACTGCCAGATATATATACATATATATATATATATATATATATATATATATATATATATATATATATATATATATATATATATATATACACACACACAAATTGCAAAGATAACTGTAATGACTACAAACTGTAATGACTACAAAATGACAAATCCACTTCTTGTGCATTGTTATTGGAATTGCTCTGAATATGATGTTTAATTTGTCCGTCTGTGCAGCTGAAGAGCTTTAGAGGTTTGCATGTTCGGACGTGTTGCGAAATGCAGAGTTTTTTGTTTAGGGTGAGGTTCTGAATATGTCAGAAGGTGGTGGGATGATCGTCTGTAATCGCCCACTCCTTAAAGTGCTTTTGTTATCATTATCTAGAATGTCGTCCACAGCATTATTGCCCGGATCGAGTAAACAAGAAAATAAAATATGAAATTAATGGATGGAATAACAAATATCTGAGCAGGATAAAGATTAGAATAACACGATCATCCGTTTGTAAAATATAAGAATTTAACCAATTACATAAACAAAATTAAATTGAACATAATATGTTAATGATTCACATTCTGTCCGAAATAAAAGTACCAAATTGAAGCGATATTTATTGAGCGGTTCTCTTACAGCCATACAACAAATTTATTATTATTATTTCCTGCACTTTCAAAATCACTGAACTATTAATGTATGACATTCTAACAATATAGGAATCATGTAATGCATGCAACAGATAACTTCTGAACAAAAGAAGAAATTGTTATAGGAATTTAAAACGAATGTATTCAACAAATAAGTACAGATTTACATCAATGCACATATTGTATGCAATTGATACAACACCTATGTACCTGTCTGAGACCTCGTTTACGGATCTTCAGAGAATTATTCAGTGCCTTTTCTCATGTTCCAGGTCTCCCAAATTTCCAGACCCCTGTCCCTTGGACGATTTATTTAACGAGAAGAGCACTTTCTATGATCTCGGAGTCAGCTTCTCCTTTCGGCAGCAAAAAAAAAAAAATTCAGACTGTCTATAGATTAAATTAAAAGCTTGAAGTAGGTATGACCCCTCCACCCCCGATTAAATTAGCCAATCGTGATTACTTTCTGTAACCACTAAAATTGTAATACTCCCATCGAAATCGGAATTATCTTCTCTAGTTCTCCACTTTTATTAACTATTCAGGAATATCATTATAAGACACATGTTAAAAACGGCCCAAAGTTTCCAAAATGTTCGCTTTGGTTTGTAACAACTCTGTCATTCCCTACCCTTAACCATGCACTGAATATCTGTCTGACCGTCATTGAACGGGCTCTAATTAAAATTCAGTTCATATCTCAAATGGAGTAGAGTCCATCTCTCGCAGTCAGCTTTTCATTGTAAATCTAGCTCATAACTTAATATTAGGATGTCTAGCAAACAACGACAAAATATTGCACCATTACAACGACGTAGAGTTATTCCTTATCTAGGCGTGATTCCAAAATGGACCAATTATTTGCTGAATACATTCTATGGAGAAAAATATTATCTATCGCAATATATTGCCTTTTTCGGAGTCCGCTCATCACCTACAGTAACGCTTTTTATTATATACTAAAGTGTATATTCTAGAAAATTATCACACAATCTGTACACTTTACATAAAGCGTGTGCAGTTTCCATTGACGCTTGATATACATGTTACGTATTCTCTATCAATGCAACATATACAACGCACGTCATACTTTTTAGTGATCTTGCGATAATGGTCCTCCACTAACACTTGAGATTCTTATTCTTGTTGGCATATAACTACTCATATAGCAGCATTTTGTAACACAGTCAATCACTGATTGCCTCCTGCAGCATATTATTCAACAATGGGACTGTTCAGGACGAAAGACAGGTGGGAGACTGAGAGGTAAACTCTTCTATATTTTGTTGTTGTTATAGAGTTTAAAGCCATTTTTCAGCACACAATAGGCCATACAGGCGGCCAGTATTAAGGGTGGAGGAAGAACCCGGAGAAAACCCCGGAAAGAACCACCGACCCACGAGAAGCTACTGGCTAGATTTCTCACATGACCACATTAGCCGAATCTGACACTCAAACCCACGTATACAGAGGTGAGATATCAGTGATCCGTAACGGAGAGCGCTTTAGACCACTCGGCCACTAGGGGCCCCTAACTCTTCCACATAGCTTTCTAATTAGAAAACAGGAAACGTAGAGCACGTGCACTAGGAAGAGTCGAAAATACATTAGACAGGGCGATTTTAAACTATGACTGTTGTCACTACTATTTATTCGTGGAGTACTGATTTTCTTGGACGCCTTGGGCTGCAGGAGGTCGCGGGTTCGAACCCCTGACGAGTCATACCAAAGACCATACAAATGGTAGCAACAGCTGCCTCGCTTGGCGCTCAGCTTTAAGAGGTTAGTGTCAGGATAATGTGATTGAGTGGAACATGATTCTATATGTCTGCAGCTCTATGCCACAGAGCTAGGCATCACTGGAAGCTGCCGCACGGCATGCATCGTAACGATATGACTCCTTTTGTTCAAGCTACGTTAAAAATCCGAAAACTCATACACTTATTTTCTTGGACGTTGTATTTGCTAATTGTAAATTTAATCCCTATAGACAATACGATCCTTTTCCCCAGTGCATAAATTTAATGAATGTCAACATTATGCATAATTTGCATAACTACAATATCTGATACGATAATAAATGAAGTCACACCGAATAACTAGAATATTTGATACGATAATAAATGAAGTCACACCGAATAGCTACAATATTTGATACGATAATAGAAGAAGTCACACCGTGCGGTTTCCACCTTTAATACACAGAATCGACAATAGAATGCTTTCATTATGTCCACGATTTTAAGCCGCAGTGGCTATAACTTTATGGAATAAGTACAAGCTGATTTTTTTGTTATCCTATAAAAGTGGACTAAATTTTACCACTTTCAAAAAACCACACAGACAAGATAGAGAACACGCTACTTCTTTGGACAATGACAGAAAGTTTGTTTTGTGCTCCTTCTCTTGATGTTTATCTGGTAACATTCTCTTGATGTTTATCTGGTAGTATTTTCTTGATGTTTATCTGGTAATTTTATCTTAATGTTTATCTGGTAATGTTGTCTAGATGTTTATCTCGTAACATTCTCTCGAGGTTTATCTGGTAATATTTTCTTGCTGTTTATCTAGTAATATTCTCCTAATGTTTATCTGATAATATTTTCTTGATGTTTATCTGGTAATATTCTTGATGTTTATCTGATAATATTTTCTTGATGTTTATCTGGTAATATTATTGATGTTTATCTGATAATATTTTCTTGATGTTTATCTGGTAATATTCTCTTAATATTTATCTGATAATATTTTCTTGATGTTTATCTGATAATATTTTCTTGATGTTTATCTGGTAATATTATTGATGTTTATCTGATAATATTTTCTTGATGTTTATCAGGTAATATTCTCTAAATGTTTATCTGATAATATTTTCTTGATGTTTATCTGGTAATATTCTTGATGTTTATCTTATAATATTTTTTTGATGTTTATCTGGTAATATTTTCTTGATGTTTATCTGATAATATTTTCTTGATGTTTATCTGGTAATATTCTTGATGTTTATCTGATAATATTTTCTTGATGTTTATCTGGTAATATTCTCTTAATATTTATCTGATAATATTTTCTTGATGTTTATCTGATAATATTTTCTTGATGTTTATCAGGTAATATTCTCTAAATGTTTATCTGATAATATTTTCTTGATGTATATCTGGTAATATTATCTTGATGTTTTATCTGGTAATATTCTCTCGATGTTTATCTGGTAACATTCTCTTGCTGTTTATCAGGTAATATAATCTTAATGTTTATCTGATAATATTCTCTTAATGTTTATCTGGTAATATTCTCTCGATGTTTATCTGGTAATATTCTCTCGATGTTTATCTGGTAATATTCTCTCGATGTTTATCTGGTAATTTCTTGATTTTTATCAGGTAATATTCTCTTAATGTTTATCTGATAATATTTTCTTGATGTTTATCTGGTAATATTCTTTCGATGTTTATCTGATAATATTTTCTTGATGTTTATCTGATAATATTATCTTGATGTTTATCTGGTAATATTATCTTGATGTTTATCTGGTAATTTTCTCTCGATGTTTATCTGGTAATATTCTCTCGATGTTTATCTGGTAATATTATCTTGATGTTTATCTGGTAATTTTCTCTCTGATGTTTATCTGGTAATATTCTCTCAATGTTTATCTGGTAATATTCTCTCGATGTTTATCTGGTAATATTATCTTGATGTTTATCTGGTAATGTTCTCTCGATGTTTATCTGGTAATTTTCTCTCGATGTTTACCTGGTAATATTCTCTTGATGTTCATCAGGTAATATTCTCTTAATGTTTATCTAGTAATATTCTCTCAATGCTTATCTGGTAATATTTTCTTGATGTTTATCTGGTAATATTCTCTCGATGTTTATCTGGTAATATTATCTCGATGTTTATCTGGTAATATTCTCTCGATGTTTATCTGGTAATTTCTTAATATCCAGAAATGTGTGTGGATTGAGATGCAACCTTAATAATGAAGAGTTAATTTATGTTATTTATTATCCTAACGGTCTGCCCGTATTGATGTCTAACGACACAATTGTTGACTTTCGGCGTTTCTGCAGAAATCGTCAGTGTTTATTAACTGCTTATGTGGCTGGTATTATAGCCAGAAACAATAAGGCAATGGGTAGTTGATTTAGAATATTTTTATCATTTCAAGAGTAAACTTGGAAACAAGTCTGACAAATTCAAGGCTTTAGAAGGAATATCTTCCATAATTTTAGACAAAGAAAGTAAATTGTCTTCGTAACTATAAAAGAAAGAACATAAAAATGTATGATGTGTCCAGCGGCATCTCCTCGTATTGCGACGTATTGCCCGATTTCAACCCTGTCGGCCGCCAGTGGTTTAAATATGACGGGCGAATAGCCAACCTCGGGTAATTTTGAAGACGTAAAACGGAGCCGTCAAGTCACATGTTTTTATCTCAGAATGATGTAGCGTAAAGGTCTATACGTATAGACATGCATAACAGAGATGCTTGGAATAAATACATCTACAGTCTTTATTGCTAATAAAGTATTATAGGGCTAAATCTAGTTAGTTCACTGCTAGATAAAACAGCACTTGGGGTCAGTGTTAGGCATTAGTTACTCAAAGGCTAGGTGTCAAATTACATTGCTGAGAAACTGAAACAAATAGAGCTGTATCAGTGTTAGATTATGTGTTTGTAAAGCTAATTAAAATCAATTATAAGAAGTTTGCCTTAATACTTAAACATTGTAACTAGTAACAAATTAAAAGGATATTGGTAGCTCTTTTAGTAGGTGTAAAGTGCTTAATATACAACTGAGTAGCAATAGTTTAATTTTGAATTAAGTTGCTCATATAGGTGAAGTTTACAAGTAATTTCTTATTCTAAATAATATTTTTGGATTTTCTTTCATACAGTATCAGTGGGAAAAGTGTGTATGGAGAGTACATTTATGGCTTTATTGTGGATTACATTAGTTAGATTATATGCATTTTAATATGTAGATTATAGTTAGATAAAGTGTCTGCAAGTAACACAAGCAGATCAGAATTTAGTACTAGGGAAAGGTATTTAGGGAATGCTCTCTCTGAAGTCCGTTAGGTTGGCATATATAGCCAGTTCAAATGTTGTGCAGGGAGTCAGCATTCTATTAAAATGTATTACAAGAAGAAACCCTCTTGCATTTGTGACTAATTCCCCCATACACCTTAAGAGGACGCTACAATAGTTTGGTGGAGAATTCAAAATGGAAATATTGTGTTAAATTATATTCTAAATTTTTATTGGATTTGAGGAATTTTATTCTATTTTAGGCTGTGCTGACTCCATATGAAAGATAAGTAACAAAACTTTTGTAAATTCATCTTTAGGACCTTTCCTTAGACTTTATTCTACAATTTTGATTTTTCTGATGACAATTTCTCATTAGAGATCTATATGTGCCTTGGATTGTGGTGATTCTGTTGCATCAAAATGGATATAAGCTGCATAGATTTCAGTCTCATGCCACCTTTTTCTGGTGATGGAAGCCAGGATGCAAAATTATGGTTGACACGTTTTCAACTTCTTACAACAACTAAGGGACTAAATGACAATAAAGCGAAAGCAACATTACCTCTATTGTTAACCGATAATGCATTGCGCTGGTATATGTCACTGGCACAAAATATAAAGGATGACTTGAGTTTGCTACAAAAAGAATTTGTCATTAGATATGGGCCAGATGAAAGAGTGCAGTGGCAGAGAACTGCAGCTTTGTATCAAACTCTACAAAGTTCAAATGAGAAAGTAGAAGATTTTATAGCAAATATAGTTGCTAAAGGAAACGAGCTGGAACTACCACAGACACAAATTAAACATATCATCATCAATGGACTAAAGCCACATATCCGAAAGTTCGTATTACAACAGAATCCAGAAACAGTTGATGAGCTCCGTCAAAAGTGCGAGACTCGCTGAAGTCACCATGACGGACAGCACAAAAGAGCAACAAACGCTAGTAGCAGCTATACAAAGATTGGAAGAAAAACTTGAAGCAATGTCTGTGGCAGTGTCATAAAAGCCGGAGTTCAAGCAGCCATTGAGAAAAAGTGGACCATGGAACAACCACTCAAGGCAACAATTTGAGGTTTGTGGATGGTGTGGAAGATTTCCTGCACACGTAAAGCTGAGTTGTCCAGCAAACGGCAAACAATGCCACAAATGTGGAAAATTTAACCATTTTAGTATAGTATGCAGATCAGCCTCACGGACTCAGTCAACGTTAAGACGGGAGAAGCTAAAATCCTATCACAATACGAAAAGGCCACCATCAAAGCTCAGTAGTATACAGGATACAATTACATCTGACCTCAACAAAAATCACCTAACATTGATTATCAACAATACAAAAACAACAGCACTAATAGATACAGGAGCAGCACTGTCATGCATTTCATGTAAACAACTGCAGCGTTTGGACAGAAGTTTTGAGTTGGAGCCACCCAAAATTCCCTTCATCATTGGTGTTAATGGTGATCAACAAAAGCCTATTGGATGTGTAACTTTAGACCTCAAAATCAACCGACTTACAGTTACACATAGTTTCCATGTTTTTAAACATATTCATTGTGACCTTATTCTAGGTATGGACTTCTTAGAAAGCAAGAAAGCCACAATAGACTTGAATTCAAAAACAATATCCTTGTATGATGGATTAACAGTGTCTGCCTTAAAAAGTGAGCGTAAACAGAAAATATGTCTTGCTAAAACAGTTGCCAGGATTGTAGTGCCTGCACAGTCTGAATGTGAGATTCCAGTGCAAATTCGGAAATGCCCAAGGGACAATATATTGTTACAACCTGTATCACACTTACCCTCCTCAACCCAATTACTTGGGGCAAGAGCAGTGGATAAAATTCAAGGAAGCAGAGGACGGTTTCGTTTACTAAACCCGACAAACAAAGATATCATCTTGAGGCCTGGGAAAACCGTAGTAACTGTGGAAATTCTTGAAACTTATGACATTACACAGCCTGATAACGAAGCTAACATATTACAAGAAAAGCCTTGTACTGTGAGCTACACACACACAGCTGACAGTTTTGAAAGGGATAAATTTGTTAAAATTGCACAAGACCTTGGCTTTGATTTGTCGGACTCTGATTTGACTTCTGAGGAGAAATTGTATTTTCAAGACTTTATTGGGAGAAATAGAGATGTGTTTGCAGTGGACTTGTCAGAATTAGGATGTACAGATATCTATCAACATAAAATTGACACTGGCAATGAGAAATCTGTTAGGCAAAGATTCTACAGAACCAATCCCTTACAAAAAGCAGAAATTGACAGACAAGTTAAAGAAATGTTAAAGTACGATATCATTGAACTATCTACTTCACCATGGCAAAGTCCAGTGGTTTTTGTGAAGAAGAAATCGGGAGAATATAGATTCGCTGTTGACTACAGGAAACTAAACAAACTTACAAAACCTGAAGTATTTCCTCTTCCACGTTTTGATGACATGATGGATAGCATAGGCCAATCTTCTGCAATATATTTTTCAGTTCTTGACATGTTTTCTGGCTTCTGGCAAACCAAGTTGGATCCAGAGACTAGAGAAAAGAGTACGTTTGTTATATCCGATGGTTGTTATGCATTTAAAAAGCTTCCGTTTGGATTGTCCAATTCACCCATGAGTTTCCAGCTTACCATGACAAAACTGTTGCAGGGTATAGCTTATAAACATGTTCTGTGCTACATTGATGATGTATTGGTGTATAGTCGCACCTTAGAAGAACATTTCTCTCATTTACAAGAAGTATTTGATAGACTGCGTAAAGCCAATCTTAAACTGAAACCATCAAAATGTCGATTTGCAATAAAAAGAGTCAAATATTTGGGACACATTATTTCCAAAGATGGAGTAGAAGTGGACAGGGATAAGACCAATATAGTATCAGACTTTCCAAGACTGAAAAATGCACGAGATCTCAGAAGTTTCCTGGGTTTATGCAACTACTACAGACGGTTTGTGAAAAACTATAGTAATATATGTTCACCTTTGAACAGCCTTCTCAAAAAGGATGTAAAATTTCAGTGGACTGATAAATGTGAATCAGCTTTTGACAAACTGAAAACAGCTATGACTTCAACACCTGTCTTAGCTTATCCAAACATGGACAAACCTTTCATTCTCTCAACAGATGCTTCTGGACAAGCCATATCTTACATTCTCAGTCAAAAAGATGACCAGGGCAGGGAACATCCAATTTCTTATGGCGGCAGAGCTCTTCGTATATTTGAAACGAAATGGGGCGTATCCGATAGAGAAGGTTTAGCTTTAGTGGAAGGAGTACGGTATTATAGACATTTTCTTGAACACCAGAAATTCACCGTTGTTACTGATCATGCAGCCCTAAAATACCTTAAGGACATTAAAAATCCAACAGGACGCTTGGGTCGCTGGAGTATGTTATTACAGGGATTTAATTATGAAGTCATTTACAAAAGTGGTGCCAAACATACCAATGCGGACTCTTTATCGAGGATTCCATACAAGGAAGTAATACACAACAACGAAACTGCTAGTAGTGACAATGAAACAGACTTGACTATGTTGTTTATCAACATCAATGAACCTTCAGTGGTGACCTTGGAATATGACCTGCCATGCTCCCCCAGCAGGGTGCAATCTCAGCCAGTCTCTGTGTACAGTATAGTAGACAAGACAGCAGATAATCAGCTAGTATCAGGTTTCATTTCCAACAGAGGGGAGGAAATCCAACAGGCTCAGTCCCTGTGTCCTGACTTGGCCCCAATTAAATGCTACCTAGAAACAGGCCAACTACCTAGTGACTCAACAAACGCAGCAAGGACAGTGGCTGAAAGTGAACAATACACCATGCTTGATGGACTTCTGTACCATTTATGGGACAGACGTGCAAAGAAACTTCCTAAAGAAATCCGCATTAAACAACAGTTAGCGATTCCTACAGGATTACGCCATGAAATTCTACATAACTCTCACGATTCCATAACTGGAGGAGGACATCAAGGCTTTGACAGAACTTATGCAACAATACAGTCAAAGTATTATTGGCCAAAAATGTATGCACAGATAAAAGACTATGTTAAAACCTGTGAAGAATGCCAACAAGCCAAACAGCCTTCTCATTCTACAAAGGCACCCCTACACCCTATGCCATCAGTTGGAGTATTTGAACGCTGGCATATGGATATTCTTGGTCCATTAACAGTAACCAAAGAGAAATACCAGTATATCTTTTTGTGCGTGGACAGTTTCAGCAGGTTTGCAGAAGCATTTCAATTACGATCGCAAGAGGCAACTGAAATAGCTGATATTTTATACAGAGAAATAATATGCCGTTATGGAGCTCCTACAGCTCTAGTATCTGACCGTGGCCAGAACTTCCTGTCGCATATCATATCGGAACTCTGTAAGAACATGAATATTAAACGATTCCATACATCAAGCTACCATCCCGAAACCAACTCTACGTGTGAGAGATTCAACAGAACATTAGCCCAATCTATACGCACCTATATTGACAAAGCGCAACAAAACTGGGTCGATGTGTTACCAGGAATCCTAATGGCTTACCGCAAGACACCATGCACCAACTCAACTGGATTTTCCCCTTATGAATTAGTCTTTGGGAGAGAAATGAGAGCTCCACTAGATGTTTCTCTTGCTAACCCTATAAATACAGAAAAGAAGATAAAAGATACAACAGCAACCTATTTACACAAGCTCAAAACACAAATGGAAATAACCAGACAAGTTGCCAGAGACAACATTCAGAACTCCCAGCAAAAATACAAAGAATATTATGATACACACTCTCAAGAACCCTCCTTTCACCTAGGACAACGAGTATGGATGCACAATCCAAAAGTACCAAAAGGGAGATCATCTAAATTACACAAGAAATGGACAGGACCATGGTATATCAGTGACATAGGACCCAATCATACATACAAGTTACGTGATTGTGAAGATCACAAACTACAGAGATCATTAGTCCACGCAAATAGACTAAAGTCATACTTCAGCCCTGACAACAGAAACGAGTATTTGGACCATACAACTCAGATAGCTAAACCCCAAGAGACCACAACGTCAACGGAGACACACACGTCATTACAGACCAAAACATACGATAGCAGACCCTCAGTTAAACCAGTCCACAACAGGACAAATGATATTCCAGCACCTACAACAGATTCATCTTCCAAGTCCTTGACATCAGATGAACCTGCAACAGCGCAGTCAAAGGAAGAATGGGGTATTGTGGATAAAATTCTAGCCTGCAGTCGGCATCATGGCAAGCGTGTTTATAAGGTTAAGTGGCGAGATTTCCCCAAGACAACCTGGGAACCTGAAGAAGGTTTACCACAGTTTTTGCTCCGGGAATTTCATGTCACAAGAACATTGCAAGGAAAAAGAAAAAAGAAAAGGTTTTCAAAGTGAATATTCCAAATGGACTTTGTTGATTCTTAAGGTGGACTCATTATATTTGTTTTGCTATGCTATACTTTCCTATCAACCTTTTCTTCCATATCTATCCTGCACATCTTCCTTCCTATGGTATAGCAGAACAGATGTATAAATTCCACAATTAGACTATTAATAACTATGTGCATATATCAAATGGATTATTCTTTGTAAACAAATCACTTCCTGCAAATTTAAAGCAGCTTATGGCATAGTGTTAATGCCAACTCTTATTAGGTTCACAAACATTTTGATAATCCTTGTGCTGCCTGCAAATTACACTCAAAGTGATGTGACAGTCATAGAACATTATAAAATGTATGGTAGATTGGAGTGAAGTCAGACATTTATAGAACTGTCGTTATGACTTTTGATAGACAAACATGATATAGAAATTATTAGGGTGGTTAATATTTAAGTGTTGGAAACTATTTAGCATATATATGTATCAAGTTATTTTTGTGTTTAATTGAAAAGATTGTAACAGTAATATTGGTATATTACTACCCTGCACAATTGAATGTAAATTTAAGGTAGTATATTTTGTAGGTTTGTAGTGTGCAAGGAGGTATGTGTGAACACTGATGCCATGTAAAACACTATGAAATTCATGTTTAACCCAATTTATTCACTAGTTTGGCCAAAAATTTGGGGACCAAATTTTGCTAGGCCGGAGGGACATATTATAGGGCTAAATCTAGTTAGTTCACTGCTAGATAAAACATCACTTGGGGTCAGTGTTAGGCATTAGTTGTTACTCAAAGGCTAGGTGTCAAATTACATTGCTGAGAAACTGAAACAAATAGAGCTGTATCAGTGTTAGATTATGTGTTTGTAAAGCTAATTAAAATCAATTATAAGAAGTTTGCCTTAATACTTAAACATTGTAACTAGTAACAAATTAAAAGGATATTGGTAGCTCTTTTAGTAGGTGTAAAGTGCTTAATATACAACTGAGTAGCAATAGTTTAATTTTGAATTAAGTTGCTCATATAGGTGAAGTTTACAAGTAATTTCTTATTCTAAATAATATTTTTGGATTTTCTTTCATACAGTATCAGTGGGAAAAGTGTGTATGGAGAGTACATTTATGGCTTTATTGTGGATTACATTAGTTAGATTATATGCATTTTAATATGTAGATTATAGTTAGATAAAGTGTCTGCAAGTAACACAAGCAGATCAGAATTTAGTACTAGGGAAAGGTATTTAGGGAATGCTCTCTCTGAAGTCCGTTAGGTTGGCATATATAGCCAGTTCAAATGTTGTGCAGGGAGTCAGCATTCTATTAAAATGTATTACAAGAAGAAACCCTCTTGCATTTGTGACTAATTCCCCCATACACCTTAAGAGGACGCTACAATAAAAGTCTGTAAGACCGCGGGGTTGGGGTGGGGACACATATTACAGAGAAAATCTATTCTACACGGTTAAATTAGGTCATACAATACCAAAGCATAGAAACAGACAGACAGCGTTAGACACTGAGAAAGAGCGGATTGGCAGTAGATGCATATATGTATACTTGTAAAACAAATTTTAAAACAGGTTGAACCTGATCAAAACTGAAATGCACATGTCAAAGAAGCTTACAACCGTAAGATTCTTTCTTAAACTGATAATGTTGAATTTATGACCAGTGAATGTGCAATAAACATAACTTAGTATCCCCGTAATTCATATGACATTCGGTGATTCATCCGGTTTCTATGAACAAGATTTTGACATGTTGATTTGAAAATTATATCTGATATGATTACGTTATGAATGAACAGTTATGTGCAATTTTCAGCTCCTTATCAAAAATATCGCATTTGCCATATTACTAAATTTTGGGTGTTTAGTTCCCTGTCAGAATGCAAAGTGGAAAGGTTGTCTTCAATTTAGAATGAACCGATAAATTGGAACATTTATCTAAAGGAGTACTTGAAAAGCTAAACGTTGATTGGTCATGAATTCGGTATGTGTCAATTAAAGATAACGAAGACATTGGCCAGTTTATAGCTATGGCATTACCAATTTATATCCTACTTGTATCATAGAATATTGCTCTTACATGCAGTATATGAACTAGACCCCGACATTGACGATAATGAAACCTGTTGTTATATTTTCTTGCGTTTTTATTTAAGATTTCTAATCTACGTATATTTCACATCAGCTTTTCATGACAGGTTAGATGATAGTGTTCTATAATCTTACAAGTAGAAGAAATAAAAGAACCGTACGGATAAATATCAATCTCTGATGAACGGCCATTTACTCATGCACGCGTTATAACCGGGCATGAACTATGGACAGCTGTTTTGCAAAGAGATTGCTTTATCAATTATATCTGGGTCACACAAAATTTGGTAATTGAGTAATTAACTAACTTGTTTGTTATCAGATAGAAAAAAAATTGCGGCCAATAATGTTGAAAAAGGCGATAGGATATAGACTTGTATTAAATTGATCATAATCTTGGTACGTTGATTGTCTGATATCCGTGTTATGGAGCTTAAATATATACGGGTCATGTATGCCATACACGTTGAAGTGATTTGTTTTATTCATTGTTTTATTCATTGTTTTATTCATTGTTTTATTCATTGTTTCTGTCTTTCATTCTCTTTGTCTAAAGTGAGCTACTGTACATTTTGATATTGCTAAGGTCAATGACTTTATTAACAATATTGCCAATGCCAGAAAAGATCAGTCTCATTGGAAAATAGGAATTCAATAATAATAATAATAATAATAATAATAATAACAAAAACAACAACAAAAATAATAATCATATTGACAACAACAACAGTAATATTACTACTACTAATAATAATAATAACAATAATGATAATATTAATATAACATCAACAACATAAACAATAATAATAATAATAATAATAATAATAATAATAATAATAATAATATCATCATCATCAACAAAAACAAGTACATAACACCACGAAGGAACGCCTTAAAGAAATGATGCTTGAGAAAATAAAGCAAACAAAGAACAAATGTCTAAGCCAGAATTGGAACCTACTCCTTCACCGAATGCCGTAAAGACCAATAGACACCACCAGCTACGATAAAAACAACAGTGTAGGGAATCAAGTGTTGTAAAGAACATAACCAGGTCTAAAAACTCAAAAGAAGATGTGAAAAAAATGAAATATAGAATCTGATAGAGCTGTGTGTACTATGGTATAAAAAAGAAATTAAAAATAAAACAAACAACAGCAAAACTCTACTTGCCTGACTTGGTTGATTTAACTTGTATAATGCAAAAACTTAAAGTACGTACCACTCTTCTTTCCGACTTGAAATTAATACAAGTGATTTACGTGCCTGATAGTGGTACTCCTTAGACATCTTACAGCTGGCTGATACATCTGACGATGCTAGACAAATTACGTGCCTAATATAGCTCGAGATCAGTATATGAAAGAAGCAAAGGAAGAAAATGAATAAGCTTCTATTGGCACAGTTAAAAATTACATACATTACAGTGGTTACTAAAATGGTCTCTAAATAGTGTGTACACTTGATACAAAATGAAAATATCAGTTGTGACATTGTATCAATTATAAGGTGTACGGATTTCAAAAAAGTGTAGTTGGTTTGCTGAATGAAAGAAAGAAACGTCACCAGCAGCAAGAGCAGATGTAGTAGTAATAGTAGTAGTAGTAGTAGCAGTAGGAAAAAAAAGACGACATAACGTCATCATCGTCGGTATAATCATCGTTATTGCCATCTTCGTCACTTCTTTTTTTCATTGTATGTTAGTATTGTAAAAAAATTCCTTCCAAGAAAAAAGAATAGCATTAATAATATTGATATTGGTATTCATTCAAATAAATAACATATTAATAAAGTACCAGCATTCATTCAAATAAATAAAATATTAATATAGGTACTTGTATTCGTCTAAAAAATAATAGTATTAATAGGTACCAGTATGTATTTAAATATTAAATAATAGTATTAACATATGGATTAGTACGAGTATTATTATATTCACGGTCCTGCGTAGCAAAAAACCTATTTTGACTATGGCTTGTAGCAGTATATACAAACTATAGGTACAAGTGTAGCAACCCCTAGCGTAATAAAAGTCCAAATCGTGGAATAGCTTTCTCTTGATTATGTTAATATTTTTCAACCTATACCAATCAGAAATGGTGTGACTTTTCTTCTTGAATAAGTACACGTAGGAAGAAGTGCCAGTTTCTGGTCAATCTTATCTGAAGCTTTGTACCTAAAAGCTTTCTCCAGTTTGAGATTTGGAAGTGCTCATCTGAAACTATTTATCAATTAAGTGCGGAGTGAAATACTTTCTAACAAAAAAAACCTTGTGAGTCCAGGAATAATCGTCGGCTGTATGAACATCAATTTAAATTGTCGACCTTTTGCTAATCAGGGTACCGGGTAACATCACTGTGGACACAGTTCTAGAACTCCTCAGCTAATATGGCCGTCTGAGGTTAATGTTGTCTTGACCAGCCTTCATGGCTGAGCTCCGTGTATCATAATGTCGTGCTGTTCCCCCATGCAAATTCGACATAGGTTTGAACAAGTCCTAAAACTATATCGATATACCTCAGGTACCAATGCATAACACTTCAGATATTTTCCGTAACCACATGATAATAAGCACTTTACTGAACGGACAAGGAGGTGTATACTTCGCGTGCCGTTCCAATAATTGCCATGTGAGTCCAATGCCCTCTTTCCCAATAAGAAATGTTCAGCATTTTCTTTCACAATGAGGAAATATTGATCTACCTCTTTTTCTTGAAAACTGGGTGCTGACCCAATATTTTTTGTTAATATCAAAATTTGAATTTGTATCTAAAATAGGAAAATGCTTTCCGCTAGCCAACTCTAATTCTTTTAATCAATATTGAACTTCTCTCTCTCTCTCTCTCTCTCTCTCTCTCTCTCTCTCTCTCTCTCTCTCTCTCTCTCTCTCTCTCTCTGTATTTCCGGCTGATTTATTGTACTTGAATTGCACTAATCCAACCTATGTTCATCTTTTTTCTCCTTTTTTCCTTCTGCAACTGTGTAAGGGTGCAATTTTCTGTCAATCTATAAAGAACACATTATTTTTGGCAAGAGAACAATAATTAGATTTATAGGCACAAGTGAATTTTAAAACGCTATACTGCAATGATTTTTATCGTCTGTATTGTGAGAGGAAGTGATTCTTAATCAAGCCTTCTTTTATTTAATCGTCATACAGACTAGAAGGAAATCGCAACTGTCAAGAGTTGAGGATTTTCCAGGAACCGTTATTTGGATATCTAGAAGTCAGGCCGGATATATATATATATATATATATATATATATATATATATATATATATATATATATATATATATTTGATCTTGCATTGGTTATTCTAAAACTCATCGACAACTCTAATCAGTCTACAGTATACCTACAATAATGAAAGTATAAAAGACTCCGAGATTGATTTCAAAAGAGATTATCTTATGAAACATATGAAACATTTGTCAAGGGGACCTGATGTCTGGAAAGTCGACGGATAATTCAGGCGTAGAAGCGAGCAACGCTTGAAATAACAATGTGAAATAGATCCACTGATGCATCCATGTACCTACGTATTCAAATATCTACGAATCTATGTTCTTACGTTTCCACCTACCCACACAAAGTTTGAGGGCCGAAAAGAAGCGAGACATTATGGAGTTGGGAGACGAGAAAAAAGTAAAAGACCAAGAACAGCCACAGTGACACTAGAGTGAACCGGAAACCATCAAGTTTTGTAAAATTCAAAAAATAATTTATTTCTTTGAAAAACAAAGTTTTATCACTAGTCCTAATGAATAAAGTTCTAATGAAATTCCAGTGGTGTTCGAAATAAGACTCAAAACTGAAGGTGTTGATGTTTCTGTGTCTCGAATGTACTAATGTACCAATGGTTCTGAGCACCTTGACACTTTGTAATTCCAGAGAATAATAATTTGAATAAATAATTCCAGCTCATGCTAAATACTGAATACAACACTAAGACTGATTCTGCATTAAGATCTTAAAGCAATTATGAGTCATTACTAGAAAAACACGATTGTAAAGCCCTTTACTTGACTTTTGTCACAATTAACATTTTTTACTTTTAAAAATTATATTGCTTAACTTACGTTCTATACAATTCTGTTACAAAATCTATGATACAGAATGTGGTAAACACTATGTAGGCTAGTTAATTGTATGGGGGAATTCCAAAAGCCATAACTCAAAACCAAATAAAGATGTTTACTTCTGTTGATAATGATCCTAATATTTAACCCATACTCTTAGAGAAACTATTTACTTATGTATTATGTGTTTACAAAACAATTATATGGTATAACATGAAATTGATTTTGGACAAGGTCAATTACAAAATACAATTATAACTTATAATCATGGAAAAAATTAACAAATACAATTAAATATACATAACATCTAAAGGGTTGAATTACATGCAGTCGATACCTATATTTTAACAAAGCAGTGTAAGTCAACAGTCTGGCCTTTCCATCAAACGTTTGTTATTACAGTAGGGTTTAAACTGCGTGCAGTTGCGCGCGCGCGTGCATGCATACATATATCCATCCAACCATCCATCCATAGATAGGGTTATCACATGGGAACTTTGGCTAGCGAAGATGCTGGTCTAGGATAAGCAGCAACAGCTACGTGACTGCTTCTACATCATGTGATTTCTTATATATTTGTAAGCTCCTTATAGACCAGGTCAAGTAACAAGTCGCATAAATTCCTGTATTAATCTAAATTTGACCATATAATTATATATCGCTGTGTTGTAATTTATAAATGCAAATCTATGTTATTGTTTTCTTTGGAAGAGGTGGGTGTATTATGTGATATAGTGTTCTTTGCTATGTTCTGCTGTGAAACACAAGTCTGTTTTTTTTCTTTGTTTTGCAAGGCCTCTCTCTCTCTCTATAATAAAAAAATAACACCCCCTCACAAAAAACGCTAACACAAGTTAAAGAATCTTAACACTTTGAATTGACGCAGCGGAGCATTTACAAATAATAAAAACCACTTCTCCTCCCACTCAAATGTAAAAATGCGATAAAATCAGGTTTTGGAACGCGTGGAATTATTAGTCACTGAAGCTGGATCCCAAACTGAGAGTGGGAGGCGTCATCAAAAAGCAATTTAGGCGAGAGATTCGGTACCACATTGTACAGCACGAAAACAAGAGATAACATCTGAGATTACGCGTTCTGTGTATAATGAGTTCAAAATACCTGACATTAACGTCCGATCTGGTATAGCCGTAATGATACATTTCGGTTGACATTTATCACAATATACTCAAACCACGTGCAGTTGGAAATATTAGTAAGCGCTGTGTAGAATCATAAGTGGCATAACGCAGTTTCCTCACGTCGTTTGAGGTCGTAGGTTAAACGACTTGATTAAAGTATCACTCGAAAGTTTCAGGTCAATTGCAGCGACCCGAATTTAGCTATTATCGAGTTAAATCTGTATCGAAATACTCGTTAAAAAGTAGAGTCCAACTGAAAACAACCTGGAACGGGAGGCCAGATCGGACTCTAAGTTGTTTCTTGATCTGATTACTTATAACAAACATTACTGACCCAGATCTACTGGCGCATTGTGCGACCGCAAATCTGGGTTTGTACAGTTTGCAGTTGGACTAATCCGATAAACGTGCTTATACGGTATTTAGTGGATACCGATACTCATAACGATGTTGTCATAACGATTTGCTTTATATTGTTTGATGTAACGGTACTTTTAACATATTATTGACAATGTCACCCTGAAGAAGTGAATCCGGGCCGGCCTGGGCGAAAATGGAATTCGGCACCCTTGGACTACCGTCCGTAATGAACAAGTGTTCACTAAGGAAAGCGTTGTATTGTATAACATAATCAAACGGTACGAATAAAAATATATCGTTTTAGGACGATTGTCCGTGTAAATCATGTCTCCGTTAGGACAAATCATCCTATGCTAGTTTAAACCTACTGTTGCATTTTAGCACATCCCAATATTTCATTAATGCGTTTAATTTAACCTCAGTTGAACTGCATTTCTAAAGCAATGATTGCGATATAACATATCAAAATCTGAGCATAGATTATTTGAAATAATTGCATTTGAATGAAATTACTATAGCATGTTATGTAATTGACATTTCCTAACCAGACCACTTTGCGCCTGTCAGCCATACCGTCCTAGGCAAACGTAAAAACATGCATTCTATATTCCTCTTCTGGACGCAACATACTTGTGGTATCATTTCTTTAAGGAAAGATTACCTCACTTTATTGCATGCAATCTTATATTGGACGCTCTTCCTAATATCACCGGCACGGTCTATATTGTTTGTCTAGGGTTTCATGTTGCTTTCTGTGAAAGAAAAGAGAGAAGAAAACATAACACTAAACAAGAAACATTAAGAATTGGTAAGCACATGTCCAAGGAAAATATCTGAAATATTTTTCCTCCATGGATCAAGAATGCTCCTCCAGTTACTAAACACAATATTTAGCCGGATGGACGGATGAACCATCAGGACTGACAGACATGTCAACCACTACATGCTTCTGCCATATTTTTCATAGTCATATTATTTGATTTTCATGGGGCCTACACTAGGATGTAATAGAAGCTAACATACATGTGAACTTCCCGAGTGAACAATTCTCCCAATATCGACAATGCCTCTCACCCGCTTATGTTATTGTCTTATAATTACCGTTTACCGAAAGAAAGAAAAAAATTCCTTCAAAGTTGTGAAATACCAGTAATGTTATTTGGGTATAAGTACATTATGAATAGTTTGACTCTTGACTGTTTACACACACACACACACATACACACACACACACACACACACACACACACACGTTATATGAGAAAGCTTGCCAGTTGCTTCTCGTGGGTCGGTGGTTCTTCCAGGGAGTTTTTCCCGGGTTCTTCCTCCACCAATAATACTGGCCGCCATGTATAGCCTATATTGTGCTGAAAAATGAGGTTAAACTATATAAAACTAACACACACACACACACACACACACACACACACACACACACACACACACATATACAGATGCACCAGCATGCATACACACACAAGAAGTCGACGAAAATCCTCTTTGAACACTGTCGTCAGAACTTAATGTTATAAATGACAGATAAAGTACCTAACAAGAATCTACATAATTTGCATGGTTAGAGAAATCTCAGTCAAGATTAAAGTCAGAGGACAGGAACTGGAAACAGTGTGCCAGTTCAAATATCTTGGTTCCATAATCACTGAAGAGGGGTCAAGAGCAGACGTATTTTTTTTTCACGAGCAGCACAAACGACGGCAGTTATGTCAAAGCTAATACACATCTAGAGAGACAAGACTACATGTCTGAAAACTAAAATCAGATTATTGAGAGCACTAGTCATCTCAGTCGTTTTGTATTCATGTGAGGCCTAGACCCTGAAAGCAGAATAACAATGAAGAATCCATGCACTTGAAATGAGATGCTACAGAACCATCCTTGGCATCTCTTACATGGACCACATCACAAATGATGTGTGTAACACCATCAGGCACAAAGTAGGCCATTATGAAGATCTCCTCACAACTGTCAAGAAGAGAAAGCTGAAATGGTATCGCAATGTCACTAGAGCCAACAGTCTATCCACAACTGTACTGCAAGGCAGTGTCCATGGTGGCAAAAGGAGAGGTAGATAGAGAAAAAAGTGGACTGACAACATCACGGAATGGACCAGGAAAAGTTTTGCGGAGACATAGGGATTGGCTCGTGAAAGAGACAAGTGGAGGGAATTTGTCAGATGTTCAGCAGCATAAGGCCTAAACGACCACACTAGGTCAATAGACTGATGATGATGATGATGATGATGATGATGATGATGATGATGATGATGATGAGGCAATTCGGCGAGTGACATTTCCACGCTAACGTAGCGCCGTTTTGTCAGTTGTTCAAATACATTGCACCAACTTCGTTCATCTCAGTTTTCGAAACACGAGACGCAAAGTATATACGTCCTCAAGATATTTAGTGTTTACGTCTATCAGTCTGTACTGTTGTTATTGGCATTAAGCTTGTTATAAATGTGCTTATATCATGCGGTGCTAGGTAAAACAAAGCCACCAGTGGTTTGCTTTTTTAATTCTCGAGTTGTTAATGTTGTTTTAAATGCATTTCATGTTTTGTTGTAATATTCCTTTAACTTTGCTTTGGTCTTTTGAAACAAATGAGTAAGTTTACTGTTTTAAATTCTTAAGTAATATGTTTAGCTGTTACCACCCTGAAAAAGAGAAGAAAAAAATATATTCTTAAATAATAGAGTATTCGTAGTTACTGACCACATCCTTGATCAAATATGAGACTTGCGACTATGAACAAATTACTGTTTCCTCCACATATCTTGAGCGGATAATTCTTATGCCTTTGTAAGCGGTAATATAAGTATGAGATTATAAGTTATATGTAACGTCTTACTGATGAAAGTGAAAACATATATAATTAGTGACGCTGGCTTCTTTGAATAGAAACTGAGACCGAGATAACACCACTTCCATCAGTCGCAAGTCGAAACTGAGACCAAGATTACACTACACCCACAAATCTCAAATAGACACTGTGACACAGATTACACTACTTCCAAAAGTCCCAATAAAAGAAATTGAGACAAAGATTACACTACTTCTAAAAGTCCCAAATATAATTCGAGACCAAGATTACACTATTTCCATAAGTCCCAAATATAAATTGAGACAAGATTACACTACTACTAAATGTCCCAAATATAAATTGAGACAAGATTACACTACTTCTAAAAGTCCCAAATATAAATTGAGACCAAGATTATACTACTTCTTAAAGTCCCAAATATAAATTGTGACCAAGATTATACTACTTCTTAAAGTCCCAAATATAAATTGAGACCAAGATTATGCCACATTCAGAAGTCCCAAATATAAATAACGATACCCGCTTTCCTGGCCTCAGAGGTTTGTGATGGTTTGATGGCCTAAATAATCGCTTGTACAACCTGTCGTACTACAAACAACATAGAACCTGACATACCGTCTCATTCTGCACTGCAGATCAGGGTCTGTGTTCATTGCCAATTACTTTTAGAAAACTGCATACACCAAGATCTTGCCTGCGTTATATGCGTTGGATTTGGCCTATAAAGGATCATAGGTGTAAGTTCTCAACTATATGCTTGTTTGCTTGTATGCTTTGCAATCATATTTAAATATGATGAAATTCGTTTCGGTATTATTTATGACCTCTTTTACATCCTAAATATTGTGATGATGAAAATCGTAATTATTCAAAATGATCAAATTGTGAACGACTAATTAATGATGGTCACGTCTTTCAGAGAAGGGGGAAAAGAAATATATTTGAAAATTATTTATTAGACTTTTTGTAAAGCAACGGAGCTTTAAAACATATAATGATAGATTGAGTCGTGACAAGATTTGCACAGATGTACAATTTAGGACCAAAAAAAAAGCAGAAGTGTAATAACTTATGCTGTGTTAGGGAACATTATGCAAAATAAAGTACCATACAAATTCGCTTAGAAGCTGTACTTGATATATAAACAAGTATATAAGGTCTTACATTCATTTGATCGAACTATTAAGAAATATTCTAATCATTGGCCAACCGACATAGATTATATCTTTCATTTTCAAATAATACATTGGTGGATCTATTCAGAAATATGCACGGATATTGGGCCAGAAAAATGACGAAGCTTTTGTGAAAATACGTAAATAAATAAACAATTTGATTTGTAAAGTATCTCTGGGCTGTTCATGGTATTGCAAGTATTAATTTGCAGATTTAAATTTCACTTTTACATTTAATGACATATGGTCTCATTGTTTGTTTGTTTGTTTGTTTGTTTGTGTGTTTGTATTTTAGGGTAGCTTTAACAATTTTAGTCACATCGCGGCAATGTCTGCAGTGCATTTACCAAAAGTATTATTACAGAAATAATATACATAACAAAGATAAACATAAAACACATGATATACATTGCTATTTATTGACAATAGTTCGTCACCTTTATTTAATATAACTAGTTTAGTTTTTATCAGAGTTAAGAGGCAAGCCCCATCCATCTAGATAGGAATCAGTTTATATATAGTAATTTGCAATCCATTATTACCACATACTAATAGTCGAATGCCAGCTTCACGCATTATGCAGTCTATATTAGTATCATGTACAATATTTGCATTGTCTTGACATTCATACAAATGACGCGCAAACAACAATCATTTCCACAGTAATGACAATTCTATTTATTCCGACTTGACAAATCTTTATTTATTTCCTTCAATATAGTGTGAAACTTGAGATTTTAAGACAACCATATATCTTGACCTGAGCGTCCTCAATTACGAGGTCTTCTTTTTTCTCAGTGTCTTCATTCTTCGCTTTTTCTCATGAGTTTATTTTTCCCGTGTTTCAAACAGATGCTAATGATGCCCAAGTGTTCCCAGACGTTTCCTCTGAACTTCGACCAGAGAATTCGATAAACCCTTTTTTTTAATATATACCTGATTCATTTATTTAATGCTAAGTGACCTTACTTGACTTTGTTATTGTTGGCGTTGCTAAGGTCACACAGATGGTAATCATATTGTCAAGCATAATGTGTCCTTTCTTTTAAATAAATATGCAAATCACGCCACTCCAACGCTTTTATTGTCAATCGTTATGAATTATAAAAGATGGCCCCAAGCTAGTAATTTTAATTAAAACAGTTAGCATGTATCCTAATTAAAACCGCATACTGAGAATGACGAGATTAAATAGAACATGTACATAGCCAGCACTTTTCCCACTAAAGGAACGTAATTTCTTCATTGCGATTGACAATACGCACATATCCTTAATGTACTACTAGTATATCATATTATATCATACGCGTAATCAAGTATATTGACGAATTGTGACTTACGATGGATTCGAGATGAACAGCTGTTTTCCTTGTCGAGGATGTCTTTAGCTTATATGTCAAATTAAGATTAATGTATAATTTTAATTTTTTGGTCCACATTGTTTCTTTTTTAGGTGGTCTTATTTCTTAAAGAGTTATTGAATAAGAATGGTTTCGGTCACTATTATGAATCTTAACTATTGTCCCATTTTTGCGAGAGTCTGCTATTTTCGAGTGTCCATTAAGAGTG
This sequence comes from Unio pictorum, assembly GCA_030141615.1. Lineage (NCBI taxonomy): Eukaryota > Metazoa > Mollusca > Bivalvia > Unionida > Unionidae > Unio > Unio pictorum. Next base: position 18,905,583 of record JARLTB010000339.1, read on the forward strand.
GTTTCACTGTACATTAAAGCATGTCTAGGGTGGTTCTATATGCAGGACACATATTTGTAAGACACAATTGCTTTCACATTAAATTCAAACGTTTTACAAAGGTTACCTGTCAACAAAGACAATTTTGGTCCTGACTACACATGATTTACTGTATGTTACTCAATTTCGCATAGTATTGAAGAGGATTTTCACGTCACAAAATTTGAATATGATACCGATGCATTCGGATAGATCCCATTTACTCATGGCTAGCTTCAAAACTTTAACTCTCGGTTAAGCTAAGTGCAACATGTATGTAATTGGCGAAAACTAACTCAAGAAACATATACAGGACTTCTTAACAACGCAGATTAAACTTAGTACTCGTTCAGTCACAAAAACATCCGTTATAACTTGCATTCTATTTTTAGGACAGCAAACTATATGAATGCAGTTTTTCACCTTAAAACGATATTAGACAGGCTTGCATTGAATCGTGTATTTTACGTCCACATTGTTACATATTTCAAAGTTGTAGAATATACGGGTTTGCGTTGATAGCATGATAGGTGTGGGGAATAGGAGTTGGTACATGTGTTCTGTTGTATTTGATATCGTAAGTATTCTCCCCCACATTTTTACCTCTATAAACAACCGATGAATTCCTTGAACGTTTCCTGTAGATTAATCTGTTTAAATCGTTGTACATATTTGTGAAGTGGCAAATTTCAGTCGATCTATTAATTAAACATTTCTTGTGGCCAGCGAACCATTAGTTAGATTTATGGAGACACGATGTGTCTGTAGAGTCGAGTGCAACCGTTGTACTAATTAAACCTTGTTTATTCAGCAGCCCGACTGACTGCTAGCGACATTTTAAAATTTTATTTCTCACGAAAAGTGTCAGAGTTGAGAAAACGCAGGGAATCTGTTACTTAAAAATAAGCATGTCATATTGACCATGACGTAAGCGACTTTTAAAGAAAAGCGGGAGAAAAAACGTTTTGATTCTGATTGGTCACGGTTAAATAAGGGGTGTGTTTTCACACCAAAATTCGTAGAACATAATAACGACCTAGTGAAATTAGAAGTTAGTCTTGAAGTTGCTCTTTGAGAGAGAACCAGGGGTAGAATTATTTAGTAAGGACTCCGGACGTTATTTGAGAGAATAGGTCCGTTAAGGAATTGTGGTCCAGAAAAAACCGCCAAACTAAGGGACGGACACACCAAAAGCATAAAAGTACTGTCACAATTCCATGTATATTGTTCATGTAATTTATATGATGTTTGCTTTAGTTACAAGTCTGCATGATTTCATTTGATAAATTTGTATAATTGATTTCAGTTTATACATTTGTATACTAATGTGCTTTTGAATTATGAATTGGAAGTTTTACCTTAATTCTTACTTAAGAATGACGTAGTGGTAATTTATGTCGTAAAAGCACTATGCTGAGTTATGAATAGGTAGTGTTACGTTAATTCTTGAATTTATCATTTTGTTTGCATAATGATTATGTTCTAAGAATTTAATGTATTACATTAGTTAATGGGTTATGAGAATACATGTGAATTCACCGAATTTGGTTTCATAGATGATTTAGCGACAGTGTATTCAATTTATGCGCTGTGTAAATTATGGGGCCCGAATTCAAAATCTCGATGTATATCTAATTCGCAGTTTGTTTAACTACATTCATTTGAGGACATGTTGTTACGGCTATTGGATTTAAATCATTTATTTTTTAATTGCTAAATCCAAATTTGTCATTTAGGGTTTAATATTCATTAATTGGGAGATTTTTTCTAGAAAATTCAGGCTGACCTGGACTCAGCTGTAAATAGGCTGACCTTGGCTTGTTTACCTCATTGTCTGACCTTGCTTCAGATTGATAAACAGGTCTTTAAAACTATTGTTTAATTTCAAGGGCATCTTTATATTTTTAGTTATTGGGGATGTTTTTTCTTCTGGATCATTCTTTTAGTACGTGACTTTTTGAAGGCAGTCTCTTTCTGTGACCTTCCATGAACCTCTATCAATTTCTAGAAAATCACGTGATCACTTGTTTACTTAAGAAAAACAAGTATAAGAACTGTTGTTTGGGATAGAACAAATCAGTAGAATCTCTGGGCTTTAAGATATTAGTTGTGTATATTTATTTGAGTTATAATTATAATTATTTTGTTCTGGACATTGTGTCAATTCTTTGAAGAAAGAAGATTTATCTATTTGGAGGAGAAAACATGTGCTCATAATTCATTTGGATGATAAAAAACAAGAACTGCATCACGTGACAGTGTCAGCCATTTTGGATTACATCGTCAAGATTCGAACCTGGAACTATTAGAACATTTATTTATTAGGACTCTTGCAATTCCATTAGTGGATTATTTTTGTGAATTCTATATTGGATTAATGTTGGATTTGATTCTCTAAAACAGTAAGTTAATTTATTTTATGAAAATAATTGTACTTAATAAATTCATTGTTCAAGTTATACAAGCTTGTTAGTTTTCACTCTTTCTGTGTTGCTGCTTATTCGAGCCTAAGCACGTAACAATGTGTAGTTAATTACTAGCTGTAAAGTTGTTATCACTGATAGAAATATCTGATTTTTCGAACCAGGAATAATGGAAAGTTTCAACTGTAACCATTGTAACGAGAGACTTAGGTTGTTTAATTTTCATTTGAAAGGAAGAAAATAGCTTTTGGGAAGATCGTGACATTACGTGAAATACGACGTAAACTTTGGAAAAAGAATTGGGAGACGGAAATTGCAGTGAACGCATGATACAGTGGACAAGTCAGTAATCAATCGGAAACATTCACGAGTGCAGTTGTATCTAGAGATTGGACGAGACAGGGTCTTCTTGAAACAACATTGAATTGAGCAGTGAACGAGGATCAAGGGATAGCAGGTTATGAAAATCGAACAAGGCATTGACTTCGATTGTACCACTCGATCCTATGATGATTTATAACTATCAGTAATAGAACGACTATTTTGTAAAAATCTATTTCAAATCTTATAGTAATTCGGTGAAAGTTGTATTTCTAAACCGCGTGTATTCCTAATGAAAGGAAGTTTCATAATTGTGTATGTAATTGATTAAATTGTTTGTTTATCTTTATGGGGGCTCGTAGTTGTTTGTTCAATATACCTGCTCAGTTTACCTTATCTATTCTCATACTCGAACTTGGCAATTATACCGAGGGCGGTCATCTGTTAGATAACGAGTATTAAACGGGAGTGGGTTATAGTTAGTATTGTTATATATTGTACAATACCCCTTGACAAAGTGGGACGTAACACTTTCCCTTTGACACGTGGGGCTTGTACAATATACCTGCTCAGTTTACCCTATCTATTCTCATACTCGAACTTGGCAATTATACCGAGGGCGGTCATCTGTTAGATAACGAGTATTAAACGGGAGTGGGTTATAGTTAGTATTGTTATATGTTGTACAATACCCCTTGACAAAGTGGGACGTAACACTTTCCCTTTGACACGTGGGGCTTGTACAATACTATACGAATAAACGCTCATAACCCGCGAGTAATCTGAAAATAGTACTTAGCAGACTTTCAAATACATTCCTATGGAAACAATAAAACTGATAAATATAATAGGACAAGTACACTCTTCCCATGATTCCTTTTCAAAAAGTGTCGTTTTTGTTTATAGTTTTATTTGTAGTTATTTCTTTTGATTTATCTAAGCATTCTCTGTCTTCTCTTTCTTCTGTCTAATGATTAGGGTCATATTAAGGTAGTATTACGATAGTACTGAAGTTAATATTATGGTAGTATTAGGGACGTTATTTTAAAGTTAATATGAAGGTAGTATTATGGCAGTACTAACATTAATATTAAATAAGTATTACGAAAGTACTATAAAGTTAATATGAAGATAGTATTAGGGACGTTTTCTAAAGTTAATATGAAGGTAGTATTATGGTAGTACTAACATTAATATTAAATCAGTATTACGAAAGTACTATAAAGTTAATATTATGGTAGTATTAGGGACGTATTTTTAAAGTTAATATTAAGGAAGTATTAAGGTAGTACTAACAATAATATTAAATCAGTATTCCGAAAATACTATAACGTTAATATTAAGGTAGTATTAGTGTAGTACTAACATTTCTATGAAGGTAGTATTTGGGTAGTACTAATGTTCCTATCAAGGTAGTATTAGGGTAGTACTAAATTTCCTATTAAGGTAGTATTACGGTAGTACTAAAGTTCTTATCAAGGTAGTATTAGGGTAGTACTAAAGTTAATATTAAGATATTATTATGGTAATACTAAAGTTCTTATCAAGGTAGTATTAAGGTAGTAGTAAATTTCTTATCAAGTTAGTATTAGGGTAGTACTAAATTTCTTATCAAGGTAGTATTAGGGTAGTACTAAAAGTAATACTAAATTAGTAAAGTACTAAAGATAATATTAAGGTAGTATTAGGGTAGTACTAAAGTTTATGGTATTCTTAAAGTAAATCGTATGGTTGTATTAAGCTAGTATGAAAGTTAATATTAATGTAGTATTACGGTAGAACTAAAGTTAATGTATTAGTAGAGTAGAGCTAAGGTTAATATTAATGTATTATTCGGTAGTACTAAAGTTAAATACTAATGTATCATTTGGGTAATACTAAAGTTAATATTAAGGTGGTATTAGGTTAGTACTAAGTTAATATTAAGGTAGTATTAGGGATGTACTAAAAATAATACTAAGCAAGTATTAAAGCAATAATCACAATGTTATTAAAATGCTAAAGTATTCTCCCTAAGTAGCATCCAGACCAATATGTGTTATTTTTAACGTTGTGGTAACAAAACGTAGGCCAAAGTGATACATTATAAAATGATTCTTAATGTAATATTTAATCAGTATACATTACCGGGTAGGACGCAAGGTAATATTATTGTGGTATTCGGGTAGTACTCAAGTTAATACTAATGTAGCTTTCGGGTAGTACTAAAGTTAATAGACTGATCGGTATCCGTATTTTAATAATGGTGCCGGTCAGTGGTAATATTCGAACGGAATGTCTGAAAGTGTACCTTTCTTCTCTTTAATGCCGCAAAAATTAACAACTATCGATTTTGTTTCTTTTTCCCCTCTAAAACGGATTACCATTCGACCACCGCGCAATTACACGCTCCGTTTAACAAACATTGTTTTCTTCATCTTATCTTTCAGAAATAATTCGATACCATATTGCATCATATTATAGGTATTTGACGAAGATAGAGGAATTACATTTATTATATTAATGGCGGTGATGTCATTACAAAGTTCTGGTTAACTATTTTACAACATCCAACGATAAGTACGTTAGATGTAAAATATTTCTCGTTGCTTTATCTCGATGGTCAAGAAGTGTGTGTGTGTGTGTGTGTGTGTGTGTGTGTGTGTGTGTGTAATCGGATTTACTACGTTGTGGATAGACCTTCGTTGTGGACACAGTTTACATTGTAGACACTAAATGTTGGTGTCCACAAGGTATACACCTGTAAATTATCATTTTTATTCACGTACATGATTTTAAAACCAAAAGAGCAGACCAACGTTGTGAACCATATCCCGCCATGAGTGTGTACCTTGGCCCGCTCCCGCGTAGCATCCAGTTTGTGTGAACCACCTCACATACACATATTGCGGTTTGCGCATGTCATCGCCATTCGATACCGCGATCTCTCACTTATTATTGGTTATTCTCGTAATATCTACTGTCGTCATTTTAATAAATGTTTAATCTCAGTATAATTTGAAAATACTTGCAAACTCTTATTTTTACTTACTGCGATTTCCCCCTGTCCAGTGAACCATTTCATAGAATGGAAAAACAAACTCAACATGATTGCAGTGTATACAAGAAGTACACACGAAATGATTCGGTATATACAATGCAAAATTATAATAATAAAATATTCTATTTAAGCAATATTAGACTAGACCAAGTGTGCATGAGTTTCCCTTTAATGAAAAATTTATACAATGTGTTAAGTACATACTGTAGTACTTTAGTAACAGTACCACTGACCATATACTCTCTCTCTCTCTCTCTCTCTCTCTCTCTCTCTCTCTCTCTCTCTCTCTCTCTCTCTCTCTCTCTCTCTCTCTCTCTCTCTCTCTCTCTCTCTCAGACTATAAAAATTGCAACAATCTCTATACTTGTAAATTAACCACTAGACAATATATTTGTACTTACTGCATAGTTTGATAACATATATATAATGTAATAAATATGGAGTATGTGCATTTGATAGCACCCCGTTTTAAGCAAATCTTAGATTTGTCTGATTATTGGGATTCGGCGCCATGGAAATATTCCTAGCCCAAAATAATTAGCCAATTACTAGGAGCAAACGTCACGGAATCGAGTGTTAGTGAGTTTGAACGATGCCATGGTTCGCTAGTAGTGAATTCAGGTCCAATACGAATGACTGTCCCTTTAGTAACATAGTCCATATTAAAATCTAGTGTCGTATAATAGTGTTGTGGTTGAGGTGGCAGTATTTACTGTAGGAAACTTGTAAATTACTCAATGGAATCAATAAGTAATGACTTGGTAGATACTATTTATGTGTCCATAGTGGAAAATATATGCATTTATATTGGAGTAATGCGCCGGTAAAAGCATCTATTGACTGGCCTAAGGTGGAGTAGTGAAAAAGGGGATACATGGCATAACCGGGTAGCGGTACGGAAATCTGATGATTATGAAGAAACACCAGGCAAATGTGCGGTTGATGGACTTTTGGCAAGTTGTTTTATCTGTGGTTCTGACTTGATTAGAGTAAAATTTAGTATATAAAAGCAGACACGTCTGGCTTTCCAATTTACCACTCAAATTGTATGGAAGTCTGTGGAAATTTGGGGAAACATATAACTTCCAGTGGGATTCGCGCTAGGGTTTGAAACCGCTCGGTCAAGTGAGACCCCTATGCGTGTAACAATACGTTCATAAATCACAACGAAATTGCTTATTTCAACACGAAGAACGCTTAATTTCATCACATAGAAATTTTTTTTTTTTTTTTTTTCCACTCGCTTGCTCCCCTTATCTCGACCTTTACCATTCATGTCAAATTGTGTGCTATTCTTCGTAAAGACACTACCTGTAATTGTGAAAAAAGTAATCGGTTCATAACAGAAGTATAGCTTCGTCGCAAAAGCTAACTGTTTCTTACAGATTTTTTTCTCCTCGAAAGATAGCGCTAAGTCAGTGACATAAATGATCATTTATTATAATAATATTATAATACACATATTTTTCATCAGACTTGTGGACACATGGTTCACAACTGGTTCCACAATAATAAGGAACACACACATCATTATGAACACCGTGTCCATAACTAAAATTTCGTGTCCACAATGTCGCGACGTTGACAATCAATAATTTATTTAGTGTACTGTGTATGATTATTTAATGATGTGTCCATAACCCGGTCCCTAGTCGGATGGTTCACAAGTATAGGAATCCGCGCGCGCTTGTGTGTGTGTGTGTGTGTGTGTGTGCGTGTGCGTGTGTGTGTGTGTGTGAGAGTGTGTGAATAACCTTTCATGGTATTTGAGGACGTCTCAACCAAATGTTTGAGGACGCATTTTATTTCAGTCGTAACTATGCTTCAACCAGTGTCTTTTTCTTCAATTCTAAATGCATGGTTGGATCATCGGCTCAGATTTTTAGGTCAATAAATAGTCGTCACTCTGATTTCTTGATGTAAGTAAACAGCGATGACAGATTGAAGAATTTACGGATTGTATACATGAGTTTAGTTCCATGCATAAGGACAGACACTCTAACGTCATTTGAGTTCCTGAAGTACTTATCGACAAGTAGCATATGACAAGTAAATTAATATGCATAAGAACTTAAGATTTACTATAGTACATGAGTATATACATAGTAAGGCTCACCGATGATACATTCCTCCACCAATCCCCCAAACTCTCGACTGTTTTTTTTTTTTAAAATTTTTAATTTGATGTAAATGCATACCATAAATATGCTCTGCTGTCATATTGCCTTTTGCATTTTCAGCTACTCTAAAGTTTATACTTGTGTTTAAAAGCGTATCCGATATAGTGGGTTTGTTTCGACAGTTAATGCCAGAAAAGGAACGAGATTTCGAACGCTAATTTAATGTCCACCAGCTAACACCCAATCAACATGTACACAAGATTTTGCTCTACAAAGACGTAGGTAAGTAGGTAACGTATTGTTAAGCAATTTATTAATCAGCTTGAGAAAATATATATTCCTGAATAATGTCAAGAATATATAATTACTGAATATAGACCTGAACATATTTATTCCTGAATATAATCCCGAAAATATTTACTTCTGAAAATAGTCCAGAACATATTTATTCTTGGAATTAGACCATCTACAGTATAGTCGGACATCATAACATTGTTGACATGTTCAATTTTGAATGCTTTTTCTTTCTTTTGTATAATTATTACTCGTGCGTAAAAAGAGGGTTTCCAATTAAAATTAGATAGAGCAGTCAACAAGTCTGCAATCCGTGTACAGAATGGATAGCAGAGAAAACTGATTTTTCTGCAAGCAGGAAATTTTTGGTATCATTTCACCGTGTATGTAGAAACTTTTGGTAAAAACGGGGAGTCAATCAAAGGATTATTTTAATATCTCTCCAGAACATGATTGGCCGCATACATTTCCAAACAGATTTAGCCCGTACCCAATACTAACCTAAGTTGTTATTTATTTCCCATAAATTTAAAGTCCAAGATATAGCGATGAACAAAGACATCTTTGGTAAACAAAAGGTAACTTAACTTTTCTTTACTGATATTTGTGAAGAGAAGAAAAACGTGCACGTCTTTGCATTAAAAATGTATTTACTGTTTAAGAGAATGTATCACAATCAATGCTTTTAAAATGGGAGATAACTTCATTTATAAATGTAATTTATTATAAGTATTACTCGTGAGTATTTGAGGGATTAACGTCGACTATGAAAATACGATACAACCTATACAATTATAAGACCTGTACAACTATTTGACTGCAATAACAGCATTTCCAGTATTGGCGAGTCTCATTGGCATAAGGCATAAAACTGATTTTATTTATTTATTTATTTATTTATTTATTTATTTATTTATTTATTTATTTATTTATTTATTTATTTATTACCAATGGTGTTTTAGTATTAAACGATGTCGTATGGTGTTTTACATACTTAGAAAAAATTAACGCAATACATTGGAGCTATAAACATTTCTTCTGCCAGAGAGATTCGCAGTTTTGGATCTAATGGGATGGATATCTCTTTTCCAAGTGCGGTTTTCTGGCATCTGATTGTTGCCCATTGGGACAATGTCAAATGCTGAACACGTTGTACTTTCGAAACGGAATGATTGCGTTCTACCTTAAATCTAAATTTAACTATAAAGAGGCAATTTTTCAGATAGTTCCGTTACACCAATTGTAGTAAAAGCTACTGCTATTTAAATCAAGCACACATAAACGCACGCACACATATACACACACAAGTATAAATACATATATGTATGGTTTTCTCAAAACAACAGAAGCTGTCATGAAAGACGTGTCTATTCTGATAAAAATAGGTTTGATTAGGAACATTCAGAAACGTAAAACAAATAAGTTTCAATACCATGATTTTTGCATAGTGTAACCATTTCTACTGAATTTGTAAAGCGAATTCTATATCCAATTCTTCTGATTCCGCCATATGTGATTTGTTGCCCGAGCGTACAAATATCGTTACCGGTACGTTGAGATGAACCCGAGTGGATGGATATATTACAAGCAGGATTACGTAAGTGATTGTGTACTATGAAGCAGGACGATCCGATTTCGGATTGTTGAGCGAAAGAAGGATTGGTTTTTTTTTCCATATGAAAAATAGCTTATTTTTCCTAATAGCTTTAGCGTGCATTGCATATTTAAAAAAAAGCCGGTCGTTAATCAAATATTACAGAGACTGGTTGATTCCGAGATCAGATTGTCTTCGCCAAATTTACTCGATCGAAAACTGGAGAGGGCGTTGACATGGACAAGTTGGGTGTGGGGGTGGTACCATAAAATACTCGCAACACTTAGACATCTGTGCTGTGGAATGCGTGGTTACATATATTGGTAGAACTTCCTGAGCAACAAAAGTAAAATAATACTTATATATCAGTAGCTTATTATCAAAAACAATTAAATGCCGGTAGAATACGTTTAACAAATGTTGACTCTTTAATCGCACGCTATATGCATAACTTTAAACAGAAACGCAAAACGGTCATCGTTTGATATTTGGATAAAAGTACTATACTTTTATAATAAGTTACTCTTCAAATAATAATCTATTTTTTTAAACGCTTCGTAAATAAACATTGAACATATTCTTTCTTATTACAGAAGTTTCCAACTCATTGTACTTATTTATGAATTTTTTAGTCCAGAGGTATTTTCGAATAAAATTTATATGCACCCTAGTATGCACAGGACACATTAAAAAACACCCAGCCCAAATAAGAAACAACCCCAACCCCCAAAAGAAAACCGATATTCATTTTCAATGTAATGGGTGGTACAGCGCATGCAACACCTTTCACTTCTATCGATTATTGCTTCCATATCTCCCAATTTCAATTTTCAGATTACGGACAGACACTGTCAAATCTGGTCGATATTTATGGTTACACGAGCGTTATGAAATACGTTTCGAAGCCGAAAAGTTCACCGGTGGTTTGTTGAGATTCCGTTGTTCAACAAGATAAGATCAAGGTAATTACAATTTTCCACCACATCAATATCACTCCAGACTAAGTTCCATATTTCGTTGTTCCTTAATATACCACCTTTACTAAGTCGCAAAATTTTAGTTTATCAATATTAATATTTACATTCCATTTATTTCCGAAGTAGAGCGGGGGTGGGGGGTGGGGGAGCTAATGCTGAATAATTCCCGAAAACGTTTGGGTCACACATGAATCAAAACAACTGACTGGTGTCTTTTCGTTGCGGTGAGGGGGGGGGGGGGGGTTGCCTGGTAAAATTATCAGATATTTTGTTTTAAAAAGCCTCAATTGTCATGAAATGAAGGCAGTCAATGAATTTTCGGCAAGGTTTATTGACTAAATTATTGTAATTTTATCAAGCTACGCATTGCCAAGCACCTTGACAATTAAACCAGCTGGCAATTCAAACTAAATTTAAAATAAAGAAAAACACAACAAACAAATTAAATGATTTAACGGACATTGGAGAGACCGATTCACTCCATCCATATTAAATACATGTGCGCTAATTTAAGAGTCATTGATATCCAATGATACCAACGGTGCCACGAAACTCTGCCCATGTCAAATATGTTGGATTAATATATATATATTATATATATATATATATATATATATATATATATATACGTACACACATACATGGAGAATGGAATAATAATATACATTATACGCTTATACGGGACTAATTAGACTAACTAACAAATTCCGTACGTCAGCAAATGTATACAATCGGATAGGATCAACAGCATCGACTATTCCAGTGTACACGCTACACAAAAAATTTAGCAGCCGAGTGATTCATTTTCAGGGAGATATGAAGAAGGAGCACATAGACTTATATAGTATAATCTCGAGCGTGTCACTTGATCTATTCATTGAGACTAGAACACACGTTGATGAGAACTATCTTGAAGCTGAGTGGTGTCCTAGGCTGGTACCTTGGCCTAGCAAGCCAAGTGAAGAATATACATGTATACGGTACATGACGTATTCAGAAAAGATAGATGGTAGAGGTGTTATCCCTACAATCAAGATTATGAGAGTAAAGAATGCTTTGATCTTGGCTCTGACTGCGAGAAAAAAATTGGTTCATATAAATCACGTAGTTATAGACCAACTGTTGATCATACAGCTTAGAGTCGAAATCTAAATGTTCAATTACAGTAATATCATCAGTTTAAAAAAAACAACCTAAATACAATGTATACAAATAAAAAAGTCGTATTAGGATTAAACTCCAAATGGGATATTTGTAGGGCTATAACTTGTGCCAGTAATAAAATCAATTTTGCACTTGAAGTATATATAGCGATAGAATTTACTCTTATAATTATTTCGTGATTAATAATAATAATAATAATAATAATAATAATAATAATAATAATAATAATAATAATAATAACAATAATAATAATAATAATAACAATAATAATAATAATAATAATAATAACAATAATAATAACAATAATAATAATAATAATAATAATAATAATAACAATAATAATAATAATAATAACAATAATAATAATAATAATAATAATAATAATAATAATAATAATAACAATAATAATAATAATAATAATAATAATAATAACAATAATAATAATAATAATAATAATAATAATAATAATAATAAGAAGAAGAAGAAGAAGAAGAAGAAGAAGAAGAAGAAGAAGAAGAAGAAGAAGAGGAAGAAGAAGTTTATTGGTGCGCTTTTATTGGTGCTATTTTATTGGTGCTATATGTTCATTCAATTCATTGCATATCATTTTAATAACATTTATAATAACTTCATGAGAAGAGTCTTGCAAAAGATATATAATCTGTATCTTATGAAAACCTTTTCAGGATCCGATTTTAAAAACCAATTTTGTTTTAATTTACATCAAACCAATGCAAAGAAGTAGAAGAAAATCAAGTAACAATTTGCTTTAATTTCTGCAGCTTCGGTCACAAATTCCTACAAATTGAAACCTCTTTATATTTTACATCATGTATATTGAATAGACCGTTCCCATACTATTTCTGGGTAACACATTTAGTTGCGTTTTAATTGTCAATGTATTTATCACTGGAAAATGCAAACACACACACACACACACACACACACACACACACACACACACACACACACACACACACATCCGACAACTTTATAGAAGCGTCTATTTGACAAACCAAGGCTTCCTGCAAAATCGAAAAAAAAAACCCAGTTTCTTTGGAGACGCAAAGTCGTTGTCGCGTTCATGGAGGTAAAAAAAAATTCAGGATTTCGACACGATATCTTGATCTTGGGTCATGCAAATTTATCGTTACAAATCCATGTGGGATTGACTGAGCGTGACTAAAGAAATTTCTAAAGAGATTATAATCCATATCACCGCCGCACCAAGTTTGCCAAATATTTCGTAGCGTAAGTGTGTCAACTCCGTTGAATACAGCAAGAATATTGCAGTTATCTCTGATCACTTTTGGCATTTGTGTGTATCGTTGAGTGACATATATCACATCGGTATTTTTATGCTTACCTCTGGAAAATATCCTAGCGGGATTCTTTTGATTGTCTAGCATGACATCATCATATACAACTAAATTGCTAATATTTCCATCAATATCATCAATACTCGGTGCTTCCTCGATATCGGTTATAAATTCAATAATATCCTCATCAATTTCCGATTTTGCTTTCTCGTTAAAATCCTTTAACACCTCGTAACATTGCTGATCGTCTACACTTGGGGCTACTAAATGCAACTTATACCATTTCATCCATCTAGTTATTAAATTAAGTAACAATTGAGTCTTGCCACTTTCAGATAGTCCGATTATAATCATGCGAATAGAATTCGGTAGCGCTCCATGATGCTTAACTGGTTCTCGTGTTTTTGTCGCCGAAAAATCAATTACATTCATGTTATTATAAATAAATTATGGATCTATATTGTGTGAAATGTAAGAAGCGTACTAGCACAAACGACTTGACGATTACAACTAAAAATAACAGATCAGCACTTGCTGGTAAGTGTATAGAATGTGGTACCAAAACATTTAGATTTGTTTCTATGAAATCTGGAGATGTTTTTAAAAAAAACGAGGAGGTGATATTGCAGCCAAGTTAGTAAAACTCCCAGGAACACAATGGGCAAAATATCCAGGAGAAAAACACCTTCCAGGATATAGCTATTGTGGACCCGGGACCATACTCGATATCAGACTCGATGATCAAAACCAACCCCGACGTGGTGAAGAACCAATAAACGCCATAGATAAGGCGTTTCAAGCTCATGATGTCGATTATAAAAGTAGCAATCTGCAACATAGACATATCGAAGATGTGAAATTGATTCACGTTGAATTCTATCACTGATAAATCCTTCAAAGAAAAATTGGCTTCATGGTTAGTAAAATCGGCAATGAAAGGTAAATTGATGTTAGGTGCCGGTAATTAATAACAACATGGAATCTATTTATTATTCTCCAATAGGATACTGGAGGGGTAAAGCAGCAATTGGTACACTCGCTAGCACCACGAAGGTGAAATATACCACTGCAGCGGATTGGTTATCTAAACAGGCGATATGGCAAATTTATCTATCACCGCCTAAACAAATTAACTACTCGCATTTTGATGTGACCGTCTCTAATGAAGTTCATCAGGCTGATATATTATTTCTGCCACATGATGGTGGTTACAAATACGCGTTAACCGTAGTTGATGTTGCGAGTCGATACAAACAAGCAGAGCCGCTAAAGACAAACTCATCAACTGAAGATGCTTCTGCATTTGAAAGGATTTATCAAAGGGGCCCTCTGCACTGGCCAAATCTATTTAAAGTTGATCATGGCAAGGAATTTCAGGGTGTAGTGTTGTCAACAATGAAGCATCATAATGTCACTATCGGACGAGGGCATACTGCACTACATCGCGATCAGGCAATTGTTAAACGATTTAATCGTACACTTGCTGAGCGGTTATTCGGATATCAATATGCTAAGGAATTTATTCAGGATAAACGATCTCGTGAATGGGCCAAGAGATTACCAGCTGTGATTACCGCGCTAAATAATGAGGTTACTCGAACGATTAATATGAAACCTAACAACGCGATTAAAAAGATGTCTATACCCGTACAACCACAAAAAGATTTTTCAAAACAACCGATTCTCGGCAATGTCACTGTAAGATATTTATACGAACCAGGAGAGCTCGAAGGTGGCAAAAATAAAGAGCTACTGATCCTATTTGGAGTGTCACGGCGCATAAAATATCTAGTATAACACGATCTACGGGTAGATCAGCAATCTATAGATTGGATTTGACCGCTCCTCAGCGAGGATTTACTCGTGAACAACTGCATGTGATACCCGAGGATACTCAATTACCGCCGCGTGGTCTTAACTAGCACCTCTTCGTCTATTGCACTCAAGACAAGTCAGCATCACATTATCCCTGGTATGACCTACGCTGCTATCTTTTCTGTCTACGGTAAATTGTCGAAGATCTTTATCCGGCCAACACCAACGCATTATACAATTGCAACTCGCGCAGTGATTATTCTGTTGTTGCTTCAGCGTAATTATTAATTCAACATCAATATCAAATTCTCTGTTATTTTTTTTGTCTTGTTGTTTATAACCAGAAAGTGTTTCTCTGATTATATCATCGCTGACAATATCACTTATTGTAGTGTCATTATCATCTAAGACAACTCTTCGAAGCTGATTTATTCTTCGTACTCTGGACACTGCGAGATAAACTAAATCTGACCACTCGATGTGATTATCCACCATCCAAACAATTGTATTTGATATAGTCAATCCCTGTGAGGAATGTATCGTCGCTGCATATCCTATCGTATCGTCGCTGCGTATCCTAGCTTCCATGGGGATTTATCAGCACGCAATACATCTTCGACAACACCGATATCAACCAGCACAATATCATTTAACACTAAATTCTGCTTTTCACTCTGTCCTGGAATATCAACTTCAATATTCTGTTTTCGTGTATCCGAAGGCCTATAACACAACGGTACTGGAAGTGTTGCAAATTTTTCTTTATGCAATTCAAATAACTTCATCTGAAGTGTGTCTCTGACTATTTTTCTACTCGCTACTAATAAATCGTTTGGTCTCCACGCTTCCCAGAAATCTTTTAATGGTGTTTCTGAAATTATTTCACGCGCTATTTCACATTGGATTCTATCAGGTTGTCATCTGATTAGTCTTTTGAACTCGCGTAATTGTTCATCAAGTGCTCTGTGATCAGTATTAATTTCTTCATACTAGTATACAAAATTCTTTAGCCAATCATGTGGGGATAAACCAACAAATGGTGGTGGTTGGCCATGATCGCCGCACATTATTACTTTTGTGTTCGCTAACAATAACCAATCGAGAAATCTTTGTAATACTTCTAATGACAGTGTGCATATCTCATCCCAAATAATGAATTTAGGAATAAATTTCTCACCCATTCGTTCAGGAGTCCATTCATCGCCTTTCCATCGAAAGAAACTGTGGTAAGTACAAGTATTTACTCCTCGTTGTTTCATCTCTCTGTCGAGTCTGTGTGTTGGTGTTAGTACAATCATATTTGATTTCCCATGAAATAACTCAATCGCACGAGTCGTCTTTCCTGACCCGCCACAACCGTTTAGGTAGCTGGTTTTATATAGACATATTGGATCAGATATCTGCGGTGCATTAGATAGTTCTGATATTTTATCACCTTTCAAATATTTATCTTAAATCGTAACATCTGCTGATTTGGAATAGTCACAAGGTATTTCCCGCTTAATTCTCCAAGATCCTCAACTCTCATCAGAATTAGTGAATTCAGCCACTGCTTCGCTGTGTTTCGCATCTATATAAAATGTATCAGTGGCTACTCTAACTGCGGTGTCAGAAAATCTATTTATTATCGAAAATAAATTGATAGAAGCATAAGCTAGCATAGACGCCCTCAAATGAGTATACTGAAGATTTTCTACGTCTGCGAAAGTAACAATTGTACCAAATTTTGTTCCATCAGACAAGAAAGCGACTTTACGATCGACATATATACCCTTATATGTTATATCCGCGATTGTAAAATCGTACTCAACGCTATCTATAATCAACCGTGAAGAATATCGTTTATTGTCGTATTTTCCACCCTGAGTAAATTTACCGTTTATTCTTCTACCGAGATCCTTTGCGTCTTTATTTCTAACTTCAAATAACTGTTTGGACCATTTCACGATATTTTCTTCGTCATGATCGGAAAACTGTTTTCGTTGTTCGCTGGTTATACTATCTAGATTGGGTCGTGGTAACCAGACTTCAGTCTGAGCTCGATAGGATATAATCGCTTCACTGACAATCAGCGATATCAACATTCTACAATCAATCATATACCGTAACAGCACTATTGGCATCCAGTGTTTTTTCAGATATATGTCTACCAATCCAAACATAACAGCACGGATGATGTCCTGTAGACAATTCAAATGATACCACACGAGCGAATCCAGTTAAATCAAATTCAGGAAGTGGCCCATTAATAGCAACACGGGCCATCTCGTGTGTGTGGGATGTCCAAATCGCTTGAAGTATTCAGCGCATTCTCCGTACCCGAGAAAACTCGCCGGATAACACGCGACTATATCAACCGAAATAATACTTTCACGGTTGTATTTTGTATTCCATAATCCACCGTGGTTGTATTCGATGCAGCTTGATTTGATGTCTGTGAGAAACTCACCTCGCGTTGGTTTCCCTGTGTTTTTCTTTCTCGCAAAATAAGCTGCAACCGACGGAATTGTAAAACAGTTTGTTAGTAATTGTTCGTTGTCGAAACTCTTTGAGAAACTATTAGCTAGTTTTTTCATTGCCTCATGGAGGGTTTCAGTGCGGTATAATTCTCCATTGGGTCTTACAAATTGATCAAATCTGCCATCGGAGTTAAGTAACCACACTGACACGGGATCGTTTTTACTCAACAGGTGAATAAAATCAAATAGTTTTTCTTCTCCGGAAAATTCCTCGGGTATATATTTTATGGTTCTGTCCCGCGGAAATATTGTTACTGCAGATGTCCATGCGTGTTCGTTATGATCAATAATTTTGATTGGAGCTCCTTTCGATTTATATTTCGGTTCGTATAATATCTCGTCTGTTATCGTCGCTACTGATATTGGGAATTTTAGCATTCGTTCTAACGCTGCCACATTTTGAATTGTTGCCCGATGCTCCTTTACTGTTAGTCCCCACTCGTTTATTTTTTTACGTCTTAGATCAGTCAGTTTGTTTCCATGCAGCGCATTTGTGAAGTGTTCTATTATTCGTTCTGCCACACAATTTATTTTTGATAGTTTCATGGGTTTTAGTTTTTCAATATTCGGTTTATCATTTAACGGATATATCCCATAAACAACTGCTGTTACGGGATAAGATCTCTCGTAGTATGGTTTGTCAATTTCAGTTAAAATTCCTGGTTTTGAATCTTGACTCACAACGACGGTTTTTTTTATCCTTCAAGATGGGTTGAAATTTATCCCGAATAATCCAATCTCCCGTGTCTTAACGGATAATGAATTTTATTCTAAAAAATACCTTTTCCGCTTAAGATGTGAAATTATCATTGCTGAGTTTTTATCGTTCACTACCATCAATTCGAAATGTTGACCAACAGTGAGATGCTCCATCACGCTTGAATTCATTAAAACAATCACGGATTTTACCTATCAAGGTTCTATCACGAATTTTACCCTATGGCTTATCAGAGACTCTATCGAGATTGAATTTAGTATTTTTCGAAGGTGTAATTTTCGATAATCTCTCGAACTCCTTCAAATTATAATTAAAACAAGTATTTAAATAGAGAATATATTATATAATGAATCATTGAAAATGGCTTATGATTGGATAAGTAACCCCGTGTAACAAATCATTCAGAAAGGAGTTCTGTGGGTATCATATGCAAAGCGTTCGACGCGGAAACCTTGGTCCAAATCCATGTATAAGATGTTGGGTAGGGGTGAGAGGAATATCACAATTGTGTCTCGGTTGTGGTGGTAAGAGGTACAAAGAGTTGAAGCGCTACTATGATAAACGAATTAATAAGAACTCCATCAATGACTCTATCTCTGACAAAATTATAAGAACACCCCAAGACTACATTGAAAGATTCTCTAGTGATCTTATCATTAGACCAAACAATGAATTAGACAAACAATAGTATAGTATATAAATGAACCAAGAATTCCGACCACATCCTGTGATTCCAAACTATGAAGCGTCCCGAGATGGTACTGTCAGACACCGTAGATTGAAGAAAATAGTTGGGTGGGATAAAGATGTGGGGTATTTGAGGTTTAGTGTTGGAAAGCAGAAATATTACTGGCATCGTTTCGTGTATGAATGTCATAACGGATTGATCGAAGATGGTTTTGTTATCGATCACATTGATTCCATTCCTCAAAATAACAAATTGAATAATCTAGAAGTTGTTACAGAGAGTGAGAATGCCAAACGAGGAGAAACTGGTACTTATAAATCAATTGGGAAAAGACCCGTAAAATCTTTTAATACAGCAACTAAAGAAGAAATTACATTCCAATCAATGTCTGAAGCCGGTAGATATTTTGATATTTGTATACCCTCAGTACGATATGTTGCAGAGAATATAACCAAGACGGCGATTTCAAAAAGGACAGGACAGTTTTCGTATGTCGAATCATGTTTTATATAACAACAAGGGAGATAACTCGTTTAGGTATATTTACGGCCTATGAAAGAGTTATGGATCTCAATGGGTTTTTCCGAATATTTCTCAGTGGAAATATAATATATTTTGTAAGAAAACGAATAAAATATGTAGTGTTTTACAAATAATTGTTTTTTTATGACTTTTTTATTTGTAAGATTTTTTTGATTTTTTAAAAAAATTTTGGGATTTGAATTTTTTTCTATTTTTAAGATTTTTTATATTTTTTTTATTTTTTATTATTTTTTTTCAAGTATTTGGTTTTGTTTCATACAAGAAAGGTATATGGATTCGTTCGTGGCTTTGTGATCGATCCATTGACGTCATCATATTTGTTGGTTATTGATTTTATTAGGTTATCTATATATTATATTCAAAAACATATACTTGCAATAAAAACCATTAGCTCAATCGGTAACGTGTCGCGGTGCCATACTGGCGGCCATGGCTCGAAACCCGTAACAGGCATTATTGCTAACGGTGGCCGACAGATGGTTTTAATTGGGGGTGGGGTATCTCCGAAATTCAAATTGCAATGGTATATACCAACCACACCACGCCGTGGTGTGAATGATTTTTCATTCAACCCAGGGTGATTTTGTGGGGGGTATATACGTTTGCAATTTGAATGTAGGAGTGTCATCATTCATTACCATTGTATATATCCATCCATTCATTCATTGTTATATGTCGTATTGTTCCTGTGCTGTCCCTTATCATTCATTCATTGTATATATCCATCCATTCATTCATTTTATATATCCATCCAATTTATTGTCTATATCCATCCATTCTAACATTGTATATATCCATCCTTTATGTATGCCTAGAAACTAACCAAAACCGTAGTAATGGCATTGTGCTGTTCTTAACATGTATGCCTAGAAACTACCCAAAACCGTAGTAATGGCATTGTGCTGTCTAAAAAGGATCAAAATTGACACCAATTTTTTTTTGTATTAGAAATATGTATTATTATATATGAATTCTGAAAATATGAATAGGATTATTAAATTATCTGACAATTTAAATCCTGACCAAATTATGTCTGACTTTCAAGATATAGAATACGGTATTATTACTAACAAATATATGCTGCCAAAGAAGTATGCGCTGATAAAAAAAAATCCACAATTCTATTCGGGACTCTCTTGCATTTTGTAATGATGTGTGTTTGTCCCGTTATTTACTATTGTGGAGGGAATATGAAAAGAATTGGGCCGGGATTATGAATTGAAAAAGGAGGTTAATTCGAAGATTAGAAATATACGAGCGTTAATTCTAGAAAATGAAGAAAAAAACACGCTGGATACAACTAACGATTTGACAGTATAGCACGTTAGAAGGAATTAAATTAACTGAAAAATATTTTAGTGAGTGTTTTTTTTTTATTTACTTGTCTATCTGATGACAAAATCATTACATCGTACATTAATTGGAAATTGCATTACTGTTTCAATAATGGTCAACGAAGCTTTAACAAATAGATTAGTTCGTGAAAGATTAGATACAATTATGAGATTTATACCAATCCGCGACTCTGTTAGGAATAAACTACAAGCTAGACAGAGATTACAAACGGATTTTGCTGCGGGATCTGAAGAGTTGTTTAAACCAATAACCACAGCAACGAAAGGGGTAATATCATCTACTGAGCGTTCTATATGGGGGGGGGAGGTTCCCGAGACTGGGGAAAAAAGAAAAGAAAAACCTCTTATTGGTGAACTTGAACAAATAGCAACAGGAACTGAACAAACAAAACAAGCTGTACAAAAACTCCACGGTGATATATCAGCTCAGCAGGAAATTGAACGACTAGGTGATATTGATGTTAGTGAACCACCTGAATAAAAAAAAAAACAGTAGATAATTTACGCGCGAGATTTAACGAGGAAGGGTTATCAGCAATTGATAAGACTGATCTAGAAGAAATTCCTGCGCTTGTTGTTACAACTTATGAAAACAGAAAAAAAAATGTTCAAACCAGAACATCACAAGTATATTAGAAGTATAACTCATTGGGCTGATGTATTTTACAAAATCATAACTAACAAAAGTCAAGTTGACACAACAAATACATCATACATAGGATATATCAATGCGGTGGGTACAGTGTATAATCAATGTGAAGAACTAAAACAACAACAAAAACCGCAAAAATTGCAAAGAAAGCGACAACAGCCTTCAAAGAAAATCTCTTTCTCGCCTAAAAAACAACAAGAACCTCAACAACAACTACCACCCCAAGCTTCGCTTGGACCATTGAATATATCATCTTATCGAGATGAAGATGATGATGATGATTTTAATTATATACAAAGTACAGAATTAGAAAAACTGGATGCAGCAACTGGTTATAGTAGCGGGGAGGGATTTTCTGGGAGTGGAATTTCAGGTAGCGGTCTAGTTAGTTGTCCTGGTAATATTTTCAGTTATATAGTACGATTAGAAGTTCTCATAGGAGGGAAACGAGCTGGAAATAACTCACCGGAAGTAATTAATTAATCAGCTGATATCTGCAGGCGGTTATTTCAAGGTGGTGTTATGGATATTGGTCTATATCGAAATTTCATTGATGAGTTAGTTGAAAATCCTACGGATTATCACAGCGATTAAGTCATCGCATTAGATAAATATCATTTAAATAAGAATGATCATACACTACAACCATGATAAACCAACCAGCGTATATGTAGTAAACTCGCGGTTTCCAGTTTATAACGCGTACTATGGTGATAGTCTCGGAGATACAATTGCAGGGTTATTTGCAAGAATGGCTCCAAAAATAGCGCCGCTAGCAAAACAGTTATTAATGAAAGCCATTGATGTTATTCGTAATAAAGGTATTAGCGCTGTTGGAGATGCTGCCGGAAAATCGTTTTCAGCCGCGAAGGATAAACTAATAGCGTTAGTTCGACGGCGAAGGAAACAGGACCACTACCATCTACAGCGGAAATGCACGCGAGTGTTAGTAAAATAATAAATAACGCAGTGGATCAGAAACTAGCGTCACTGGTGACTAACGCCCAAGGTAACATAACCGCAAATATGATAGCGGGAAGTGGCTTAAAAAACCCACGAAAGGGTCGTCGACGTCGATGATTTAGATCAATGAATATATAATAAAATGTTCAAACGGTCACCTGATCCAGCGTTTGATATGGACGCCCCAGTGCGCAAGGATGATTCTGTACGCGATTATCAATTTTATGCCTATCACGCAATACAGCCCGATCTTCGATCAAGAATTGAACTTCAAGTTCATGATACCAGTAAATATTTTCTACCCGCTGAAGCGTTTATCGAAGTAGAACGAGAACTTGTAACAAATGTCGCAGCTCATACACCATACGCAGATAACCCACTTGTCCGAGTTGGTTTTGTCAATAATGGGATCATGGCGTTATTTACTAGAGCTAGATATCTCATTGATGGAAAAGAAATTGAAACTATTGAGAATGATGTTGATGTTGCCACAACAATAATAGGGTTAGCAAGATATTCCGATGATTATACATGATCAGCGGGTCCATCTATGATGTTCGCTAAGGAAATTACTGATCACCCTAATCACACTCCGTATATTAAAATACGAACTGCAATAGCTACTTCACTTGACCCACAACCCGATACCCCTGAACACAGAGATAGACCAGGAGCTGCGTTTGATATTGTCGGAAGCGCTAATCCTGATTATAATCTAGGATATGCAACACGCAAATCAATGCCACAAGGAGATCGTCGATGATTTTCATGCGCGATTCCACTGCATCATATATTTGGATTCTGCAGAAATGTCCGAAAAGTCATATATGGAGCAAAGCATACGGACCAAGGAGGAAAATCGTTGCTGAGTTGGTTATCAGTGAGTACAGATACTATAGATTCTGATATTAATGGTACATTTACATGGCACCTGGCAGCGCGACAAGGTGTTTCAGCCCCACGTCATATATGTATTGCGCTACAGAACAGAACGCGATTAGACAATCAAGAACGTAGTCATATGATAGTTGATCAGTTAGGCGTTAATGAAGTCTCGCTGAGAATAAACGGCCAACAGGAACCATCCGAGGATATACAACTTGATTACGACAACAATCATATTGCACGCGTGTACCATCGTCTGTTGACATATATGGCACGTGATCAAAATGTTGATACTGGTCTGCAAATATCACAGTATGATTTTAAAAATTTATATCCGATCTATTACTTTTCGTTGGAACATCTTGATTTAACAAGACAGTCCGTCGTTGATATACACTTTAGAACTCGTGTAGTCCCTGCTGGTGGTGTTAATTATAGAGCGGTTGCTGTCATTCTCAATGACAAATCAATGCTTCTTGAAGGTGTTGGCGGACGAATGAGAGTGATAAATGCACCAGTGGAAAATATGTAACAATTAGATCAATCTGTTATTAATAAAATGCCATATGATGTTATTAGTGTTGCGTTAACTCCTAATCAAATTAAGAAACTACAATCATCAACAACTGGAAAATGTGGAACTACAATAACGGTGAAACCCAATCAGATGACAGGCGGGGAAAATAAATTGTCGCTGACAAATCGTCAAACAAAACATTTTAGTGCCGCGCTTGAAAATAAAAAAGGAATTCGAATTAAACTTTCTGCGGCTGCAATCGACAATATGAAAAAGACCGGTGGTATATTTCCGTTGTTAGCTGCGTTACCAGCGTTGATTGCGGCAGCAGCCCCAGCGGTTGCTAAAGCGGCGGCGTTAGGAGCCGTTGGTACCGCAGCAGGAATGGCACTAAAGAAAGCAACTGGAAAAGGATATAAAAAAAGAAGGGAAAGGGGTCTAAGACTACCAGGAACCCCGTATTCATGGTACAGCGGAAAGGGTCTTAGAATCCCAGGAACAGTTTACTAGTTGAGGAATCTTTGACTCCGTTGTCCAATTTTGATTTACTCGATGCTGATAAAAAAAACTCGCGATTAAAAACTTCAGAGGTGTCTTTATGAAAGATCAGTTGCCGGCACAACCAAACAGCGTTGAAACCGGTATCATTAATCTCGATAACAGCACAGGACCTGGAAGTCATTGGGTTGCATACGCAATTGATCCACGTGCAATTGTTTATTTTGATTCATATGGATTAGCACCGCGGTTATATAAACCGCTTAAACACTCCTCGTTGGCATTCTACGCTACCAACACAACAAATGAATGATCCACCAATATGCGGCAACGAAGTATTAAATGTCCTTGACGCTATTTCAACATCTGGAAAGCCACCACATGTTGTCGTAAATGAATACACTAGTAATCACTTTTTAGAGAGAGATTATATAGAATAACATGATTGATATTTGGGGGAGATCTTTATCACCGCTGAAGAAACCAACCACAGAAACATCTGCAACCGGTAATATAAAAAAATAATCAAAGATGAAATAGCTGAGACGTTGAATTTAGCAAGTGTTGATCCTAATGAAATAGTTGTATTTCAAGATCGTTAGGGTAAATTGAAAACCAGTAATTTTTCCCTGGATGATATTTTAATTAAACAACGAGACGCAACCGAGAACACCGTTGCTTTATTTTCCGATCAGGGTAAACTCAAACCAGGCATACTCGTTTCGACGATTACAGATAAATTAAAAACTCTCAACGATGAGTTAAAATTCATACAATATTTTTTGTTGATCCAGCGACAACATCACCGAATTTATCATTAATAAAAACCTCTATGGACAATATAAAGACTGTCAATGACGAATTAAAATCAATTATGGCTTTCTTCGGCGAACCAGCGGTAATATTACCGAAGCTCACAGAGATAAAAAAATTCTATGTTGGAACTAGCATCACTTCAATCTAAAATAAGATAACGGAAAACAGTTTTCAGTTTTTCGTAAAAATATCATCGAGAAATTTATCGGAACCACGTTGGATAAAATTGAAATAAAACTCCCGGATATTAAAAAATTAATCGATGAGACGAAAAACTTCATCGAGGCAATCAAAGATGATTTTCCGAGGATGATAACAATCATTGAAAAAACAAAAATTCCTCATGAGAAAACCAACAACGTAGTATACACGATCCAACACGGATCATTTGCGTGGACTCTTACAGACAATATACTAAGCATCACTGAAACCGTCAAAAGCATTTATCGATTAACACTAATAACACTGACTCAATTTAATATATTATCGTCGAGTTCATCTGGGGTCAATAATACGATATCAACGATCATCGACAAGGATACAACTGAAAAGTTCACGATGGCATCCACTGATAAGGATTTGATTAGGATTTCAGTATCATGGTATATGGAATTTGTAGCGGATTTGAGTAAATAACTAAATTGAAATCGTAAACTGATTTGGAAATAAAATGTCGTCATCAACGGTACCTTCGGTATCTCAATATCGCTATGATCAGGTCAGAGAGTTGTAGACTAAACACAAAACACTCACTGAGGAGTATCAAACAAAAATAAA
Organism: Unio pictorum; assembly: GCA_030141615.1. NCBI lineage: Eukaryota > Metazoa > Mollusca > Bivalvia > Unionida > Unionidae > Unio > Unio pictorum. The sequence goes on from JARLTB010000339.1 coordinate 18,931,599, forward strand.
AAAATACCGACGAAGAATCACCGCAGTTGATGTTACCGTGTACTCTGTGAGTGGTGTAATCGCCGGAGCTGGTAGAATACTAACCTCGGTGACAATGATTGCTCCGATAGCTGTTCCAATTTGTAGATCAGCGACGACAACAATCGCTGAAATTATTTCAATAATAACAATAAAAAAATATCATCATGCAGCCAGCGTAAACTGGAGGATTACGTAATTAAATTCCTTGTTGTGTCAGCCGCATACTCCAAATTATCCTCGATGATATCGTCGTCACTCGATGACACATTAATATCCGATAATGAGTTTTCCGCGATGGTACGTGTTTATGATTCCGCGATGTCAAAATTAGAACAACAACATGAGTATAATAACAATGGCAACATCGCAAGAACTACTTCAACAAATAGCGGAAAACATCATGATCTCAGCAACCTCAACGAATCCTTAATTCAGTGTAAATTTCCCTTCTGCGATTTCGGTGAAAGAGATAGCACTGGCAAAATTACGAGTATCCCATAGTTGGCCTAACATTAGCAACAACAATCGCGGGAATAATTTCGATAATAACAAACAAAAATATCATCATGCAGCCAACGCAAACTGCAAGACTACATAATTAAATTTCATGTTGTATCAACCGCATACTCGCAATTGTCCTCGTTGATATCGTCGTCGCTCGATGATATATTGATATCAGATAGTGAGTTCTCAGTGATGGTAAGTATTTATGATTCCGCGATGTCAAAACTAGAAATACAACATGAATATAATAACAATGACAACACCGCAAGAACTACTTCAACAAATAGTGGAGAACACAAACACAGTACAAACAAGCATGATATCAATAACATCAACGAATCCTGAATTCAGTGTGAATTTCCGTATTCCGATTCCCGTGAAGGAGATCGCGTTAGCAAAACTACGAGTGTATCACAGTTGACCTAATATTAGGTCGGTAGCATTTGGCGGTCAACAACCGAATAATTCTTTAGTGTTCGCGAATAAAAATCGTGAAGACGGGACTCCAGCGTTGTTTCAATACCAACCGGATCATACCAAATCGAACAAATCAATAACGAATTCCAGCGTAGAATAAAATCAATTACTGGAACAGAATCGAAAACTGCTATAACGGTTCATGAACTAACACTATCATCTGCCGTTGAGATAAACTCACCTAGTTATGTCGTAGATATCTATCAGAGTTCTATAAGAACAATACTAGGGTGGCCTGAAAATCCACCTCGACAAGTTAACATACCGCCTGAACAAAATAAATCTGATTATATCACCGACATGATAATACCCGATAATCCAGTAGAAAGCTATAGCGGTTACAATAGATTGAATTTTTTATTGAAATGATAGAACCTCCCGCTAATAGAAGATTCTACTTAATTCTAAAGGATACAATCACTGAATTTCACAGCGTTCAATAACGATATTTCGTTGTTGTTAATATCCCTTAAATCCGGCACTCTCACCCGAGATGAATTTAGAAGCGTTGTAGAAACATGTAACAAAATCATCAATGACATGGAAACATTTCATTCACAAATTATTTAAGAGGTATTAGGTGACAGTAATCCTAAAACGAGAACGGTGATTACGACAGCGTATAATATGCACGTAGAAGATATTCCCACGCTCAAACTACGCTCAAACTACACGGATATAATATCTCAGAACTATAAAAATCTCTCAATGATGCCATCGATGAAGGTTTCAAAAAAAATCCATGACGCATGGAAAAAGTTAACAGAACAACAAACAACAATCCTCAAACATAATAACGACCCAGACGGAGGCGGCAGACTTATCGCTCCTCAAAATGTGAATATATCCTCAGTGATTGCATCGATATTATGTGATATTATCGAAGGAAGCTATCAAATCAATCTCGAGCGATCAAATCAAGCTCAGCATGGAAATATTCTATATTCATTTGCACCAACAGCTCCTCCAGGATTTCTAATTATTGAGAATCCAACTAATCCAGTCTATATGCGATGTCATAATAATTCGCTAACGAGAATTAAGTTTAGACTCACTGAATAGTCTAATAATCTGATTGATCTACAAGGTGAGGTTTTACAAATTAGTCTGGTTGTCAAGTCCTAAAGAACTTTCATCGTAAAAGAATTGTTAACCCATAGCAGCAGAGGGGGTGATTTCCAACGACAATGGCGTATTTTTTTTGTTGCCAAATTGACCCTTACAAGGAACCAAATAGATCTTTCCATTAAATATTTACTAGGAAGCCTGTTTGTCAAATAGACCTTTCTAATAAATATTAACGAGAAGGAAGCCTCAATTTGTCAAATAGACCTTTCTAGTAAATATTAACGAGAAGGAAGCCTCGTCGATGCCTAAAAAGTTGGTCTGTTCACCCCCTCTGCTGCTTAAGAATTCCCATTCATAATTCAAAGCACATAATTATACAAATGTATCAAATGAATTCATGCAAGTACTTACGATTCATAATACAAAACACATTAGTATACAAATGTATCAAATTAAATCAATCATACAAATGTATCAAACGAAATCATGTAGACATGTAACTAAGCAAGCATATTAATTGCATCAACAATATACATGGAATTACGACAGTACCTCTGGGTGTTTTTGGTGTGTCACTCAACCGTTGGTTTGGCGGTTTTTCCCCTGGTCTGTTATTTAACGGATACACTTCTCTAAAATAACATCCGGAGCCTTACTAAATAATTCTACCTCTGTCATCTCAAAGGAAAAAATTCAGACTAACTTTAAATTTCACTAGTGCGATATTATGTTCTAAAGATCTTCGTGTGAAAACACACACACACACCCTTATTTAACCGTGACCAATCAGAATCAAATGTATTTTCTCCCGCGTGCCTCTAAAGTCGCTTACGTCATGGTCAATATGACATGCTTGGCTTTTAAGTAACAGAATCTCTGCATTTTCTTAATTCGTGCGAAATGAAACTTTAAAAGGTCGCCAGCAGTCGGTCGGCTGCTGAACAAACACGGTTTAATTAGTACAACGGTCACATTCTACTATACAGATCCCTCTCTCAGGCACGACGTGTCTCATAAATCTAACTAATGGCTATCTGGTACCACCTAATGGTTTATTAATAAATCGACTGGAATTTGTCACTTCACAGGTGTGAAGTATCGAATTTTGAATAAGCCGTGAACCTTAAAATTGAATGTGTCGAGCTTAGAGATTGTATCAGATTTAGACCGGGGTGGGGGGAGTATATGGGCAAGGGTCATTTCGACCTTTGTTCTTAAATTTCTCCAATGTCAGTGTAAAAACTTCAAAGGAGCCAATATTCCAATTAAATGAAATTGACAGGATTCTAAACGGGATTTGATAAGAGGACAGCCGAACTTCCGATTCGTGTCAAGTAGTCATTCTTCAAAAGGAAAAGTTACATAGCGTAGATCAGAGACTCTGACTGACGAAACAAATGTTTGTTAATGTTAATGTTAATGATACTAAGGCGAACATCTTGGAATTAATGGGCATTTTAAAGTGACAACTCGGTCGGAAGATTATAGTCAAGAAATTTCACGTAATATTCTATTTTTTGTTGTGTTGCTTGTTTAATGTATGCGACTTGTGCATATGAATAGATGTCATGTTGTGTACCATTTATTTTATTTCATGGATATGTGTTTATGCTAGGCTTGTTATGCACATAATCTGATACAATTTTCTAGTTATTAGTTCATTAACATAATTGACTGCATTTGATTCAAATGTTCATATGTGCAAGATTTATAGGGTTAAATGAATAAACATGAAATAATGTCCTTTGTCTATTAGGACGATACGAATTATCGTTAGTTAGCGATAACTACCTATTATATTTTTTGTAATGTTTAAATAATCTGGAAGTGTGTACGGATATGTGAATTGTATGCAATAGTAATCGAACATGTAGTAGCATATGGTGTTTTTTTACAATCAAAAGGTCACGTGGTACTTTAGGGCAAGATAACTATCGTAGGTAGGCTTTGCGCAGTGTATGAATGCAGTGTATACTGAGTAGCGTAAATGCAGGAATCGTATATACATCCAAATATAGGGATAATTTTGTCCTTCAAGGAAACAGATTTCCGAGGGAGAGGGGACTCGACACGCCGGATATGGAATCCAAAAAGGGGAAAGAAAAGGGAGAAAATGACGAGTGATGTCTGAAAGGGTAAAGTGACAAGTAGAGAGTAAAATATAGGAAGTCCTACAAGGACGAGGCAGTCGGAAAGGGAAGGTACAAGTAAATATAAATGTTGGAACACAATCAAAGAGAAGGTGATCCAATCAATCGTCGACATTGCGCTCTTTCCACCATTTGTTATGATGATGTAATAAATTCAAATTAGACACTGCTAATCAATCCTGTTGATATCAAGTTGAATTGAAAATTACCACTATTAAATTGTTTGATTAAATGTCTTTTTTTTTTCTTGTCTAAGGGGGCTCGTATTGCATTATTTCTTCCCAATATTCTTGCCCAGTTCTCTATTGATATTCGAGCTGTCACTCACACTGCATCATAATATCGAGTGAGGTCATTTCCTTGATAATGTACCTAAATCCAGTTAACTACCCTTCTTACTACGAGAGAGAGAGAGAGAGAGAGAGAGAGAGAGAGAGAGAGAGAGAGAGAGAGAGAGCGTTTTACACAGAGTGCAAGAAATAAGAAATTATTTCTCAATATGCAAGCTTTATAAAAGAATAATTTATGTTGTGTTTGCTTTCTTTTATGCAGAATATATTCGCCTTGTAGTTTCGTTCGACGCATCTTCCGATAAATAATTGGCTTGTGTTTTAGCCAATCATACATTTCTACACACCCACCCACACACACACACACACACACACACCAGCTCTTGTTGCAAAAAACCGAGACTATCCTAGACTACAAACCTTGAATGAATAAATAATAAATACCCATTTCATGATTGAACCCCTCCGAAATAAAAAAAAAAATAAAAAAGTATATGAAGTCATGATAAATGCAGACATAGGATAATCACAAAACGTTGATGAAAAATATCCTTAAGTAATATCGTATATGCTTTATAATATTCATCGATAATTAGATCACGTGACATCATTTCGTATGAAATAATAGACCATTTTAGTCCTATTGGAATCTACATCCATTAGTTACGTATACGAGACTGTCTGATACATATCATGGGCATTCGGCCAAGTTCCTGGTAAACTTGCCCAAGCTGATTGGGTTGAAAAATTTAAATATATATGTTTTAATTGTAAATATATTCTTTCTGTTTAATTTCTTTCTTTACAACTCCACACATCACTTCCATAATCTAATGTTTCTCTTGAATTCCTTTGCATACCCCACCCCCTCACTTTCATAACTTAGTATTGAAGTTTCAAGCTTGTTAAGAAAGATTAAATATTAGAGAAGGTGGTTAATTAAGAAATAAAAATGCGTATTTGACTAGTTTAAAAAAAGGTTACGGCTCTATTTTGCTAGAGTACCTTGGGCGAAATAGAGCAATCCTTAAAAGCAATACCAAAATAAATTAATTTGTTTAGGTCTCTAATTTTATCTCTAATTTTATATTTCCGTCTTTAAAAGTTATTTGTTAGAAAGAAAATGAAATGACAGCGAGCAGACGGATCATTCCAAGTTTCCCTAGGGTCTTCTGTACGTGTAATAAAACGATCCAGCCTGAAGTAAACCGGGCTTCCACTTGTAAAAGCCTTTTGCTGGAGCAATGGATAACTGAATGGTCTAGAGTACTGACCTTTACTGACCAATGCAAGCGGGTCCTAGTCTCAGACTCGGCTAATGTGGATATGTGAAAAAGCTTCCTAGTATCTGCATGTGGGTTGGTGGTTATTACCGGGGTTTCCCAAGTTTCTTTATCCACTAATTATGCTTGCTCCCGCGTATAGGCTATAATGTTTTTAGAAATGTCCTAACACCAACCTCTTAATGCTGATCGCCTAGCGAGGCAGATGTTAGTACCATTTTTTAAGTCGTTGGTATGACTCGGCCAGGATTCGAACCCACGACCTCCCGTTTCCGAGCCGAACGCTCCAACCACTAGCGTTAAACATAGCAACAATTTATACTGCAGGACAGAATGATATTGATATTACCTTCGTAAATAAAAAGGAGATGCGGGGCGGGGGTGGGGGACGTTTTACAACAGTTGACTACGTTGATATATATGAACGATATGTTATATTCACTGATCTCATTATCTCGTTATACTTGTTGTTGATGTTGTTGTAGGTAGCTAATATTAGATATCCAATCGTTGTCTACTCTTGTTATTTAAACTTGAAATGAATAATCAAAATAAATAAATGACAATTTATGTTTTAAATGATTACTCGCTTCGCCTCTAATGCAGGCTTTCGTCATCATTTACTTTGGCTATTTACTGAAACATAAAATTGCAATCTTATCCAGGTGCTGACCCAGAAATATCGTTTAGGGACAGGTGTAAAAAGATAGGCGAAGATTCTATGAGACAGAACACAGGTGGGGGACCCATAGAGAAACTCGTGCATTTTTAAGCATCCCCGAGCATATGTTCACTATAGCACTGCGAAGAAAACTTACTGCAAGAAACGTTCTGGTTGTTTCCCACTCCACCCCCTCGTTCTGCTTCTGATTTATGATGGCTGTTTATCAAATTCAAGGACGATTAGGAAAGCTTAACAGGGAAATCAGTGCTGAGTCATTTTACGTAGAATATTCTACCGCTACACAATATCTTTGTTCAAGCTTTGAACTTCGACTGAAACCAAAATGATGTCCCTGATGTAATTGCGGTAGAAAATAACCTTATACGCATGTCACAGCGACATAGGTCTACTGAATATTGACTCGTACGGCTCCCTAATTAATTTCAGTCAACAGCAAGTTTTGAATATACACCGACCGACTGACACTTCCGTCCATGCTGATACAAGAGATTTAAAAAATAATAATCAAGGAACGACTAAAAGAGGCCAAGTTAGGATGTTATATTGCTGCTATAAATAGAAATGATGCCCATTTACCCACAATACCTTGTGTGTGAACCGCCATACGTTTGTCCCCAGAATATGAATAATATCGACACTTGTGATGTTTATGCTAAATGTTGTCTTATAATTTATGTATCTCAGCAATTAGACATATACAATTCTCTCACTAATTAATTTCTGTTTTTTTTTTTGTTGTTTTTTTTTGTGTCAATTAGTCTCTATAACATAACATGTGAATCAGATTAATGTTTATACTTAAAGCTTAAATATAACCGGGTTTTACGTGAACAAATACTGAGGTATATTACAAATGAGTAATTTGGGGGGGGGGGAGATTTTTCTAATGCATAAACGTGACAAACACAAGCACATTAGTCAAGGAAGGGAACTCATGTGTCAAGAGAGATTGTTTATTGTTAGGACAAACATGTGTTGCTTAAGTATTTAAAATAACAATAACAAACGGATAGCAACATCAGATTAATTTTGATATTAACAACAGTAAAGGAAAGATAAACATCGAATCTACTGCACGAATAAAATGCGCTTTCTCTCTCTCTCTCTCTCTCTCTCTCTCTCTCTCTCTCTCTCTCACTCATATGCAAACAATATTGTCCACATCCGTGAAATAAATTTACAGATATGTGATATACTTTTTATTTTATACTTTTTGTTCCATAGAATCTTCGTATACTCTTTATTCCCACAATGAAAACGAAGTCATATGGACAACGTTCTTTGGAACAACCAGGCCAGCAACGTGGAACGAATTGGCCATTGAAATTAGGCACAGACAGAGTGATCCTTTTCAAAGAGTGCTCTTAAAATTCAACTTCATCGACTGCAAGAACAAACTTAAAGACCTAATAGGGTTTCCTATTTTAAATATTTTCAGCATTTTTTATGTTTGCTAATTTCATGGTGGTTTTTTTGTGTAAGTCATATCAGTATAGATGTTGTAAAGCGCTTAGAGCTTCTAAAGAATAGGCGCTATACAAAGTCCTCATGATTATTATTATTATTATTATTATTATTATTATTATTATTATTATTATTATTACATCAGAAAAATGTTATGACTTTATATCATATTTAGTTAAAAGAACTCGTCGGATGAAAAATATTGTTTTCATATACGTGAATATTTAATGTAAAATACATTTTACATGTGTCAATCAATTTTACATACGCGAGAACAAATGTTGTATGAGTTTAAACTATATTATTTCGCATCTGAAATTTTCTGGTCATTTTAACATGCGTGGATGTATTATTAGAAACTGTTACCCTTTAAATAAATATACACGTAATTCCTTCCTCCTGGCTTCTTACAACGTTTTTATTATTGAAAACCTAATGTTTCTTTGTTGATTTTTTATCTGAATGTATCCTTTTCTCTTTTCACATCAGTGAACAAGAATTATACCCCTGTGTGATATAAATTAATTATAGTAGAAGATTTTCACAACAAGACATTTACATGTGTTGAAATTTGTTTAAAATATGCCTCTCTTTTTTGTACATGTAATTTTTTCTCTTCAATTTTATAAAATAATTTCTCCACCAATTCGATATGTCGCAACCTGATTATTCTTAGAGATTTCAACATTCACTTTGACTGTCCTGGAAACCCATATAAAATTCTCGATCCCACTAATGTTTTCAACCTTAAACAGTCAGTTAACCAACCCACCAATAAAAATGGTCACATTTTACATTGGATTCTTCATAGACCTGATGATAACATTCCACGGTCAACACGTGTATCCCATTAACTTGTATCAGATCACCTTTTGCATTATATGCCATCTGGACGTATCAGTTCCTAACCCTACACCTTCATTTGCTACTAAGAGAAAGCTGGGTACGATAACCTCTCAACCGGGGAATTTCCATCATTTTGCAAAACTGCCAATGTAAAGCCTCTGCTGAAGAAACCAACACTCAGCCATTATAATTTAAAGAACTACCGCCCAGTTTAAAATTTCCCGTTCATATAAAAAAAATCTTAGACAAAGTTGTTCTGACCCAACTTGTATCCCATCTGAATTCAAATAGTCTTTTTAGCAATGTACAGTCTGCATATCGCCCTTGCCACAGGACTGAAATGACTTCTCTGAAAGTAGTTAATGACATTTTTTCAGCTTTGGATGGCGGAAATAGTATAGTTCTCACCCTCCTTAATTTGTCTGCATCATTTAACAGAATAGACCTTGATATATAACTTCACCGTCTCCAGCATGTATTTGACATTCACAATACAACATTACTGTGGTTCAAGTCCTACTTAGTCAACTGGACACAAACTGTATCTGCAAATGGAATACAGTTTAGCCCAGTTGATCTATGATGTGGTGTTCCACAGGGGTCTGTTGTTGGACCAGTTCTCTTCATTCTATACACTCAGCCGCTCTCAAATGTCATATATCATCATCCAATGTCTCACCATTTGTGCGCTGATGATACCCAAATATACTTTCTATTGCCAATGTAGCACGAACAGCGTTCATATTTATTTCGATGTCCATAAGATGAGATTTTTTTACGAGAAGCAGTGGTTATAACAATCCAGTTGTTGGTGCCCATTGAAGGTATTAAATAGAACAAAAAATGATATAATATATATTCCGTTAATGGAATTGTCATCCAAACAATCTACCTACACATTACAAAACATGCCAAGATAGGATTCCATACAAACAGGTATTATGTTATATTATTATGTGAAAATATCTATTAATATAACTTTCGCAGTTTTATTTTCTTTCAGCTTGACCGTTCGGTTAAAGCAATATTCAGGTATGACGACAACAATAAAATTAAAGATTTTCCAAATGTCCATAATTTGTAATAATTTGTAATCAAACCGCTCTCTGGATTTGGTTATTCTTTTCATTTTATTACCTATTTGTGGAATCGTAGTTATTCATGCTTTTTGATCAAAGCCTTTGATTATGTTCAAAATCTTTCTAGAGTAACATGCTTATTTCTAGACCAAATCCATATACAATTATAACAAAGTCGTTATCAAGTCTTAAAGATAATTTTTTTTATAAACTCAGAGATTATAATATATTTGATAATTATTACCATGATGAAAGATGAAACCCGTGCAAATAGAATATCTTCATGTGTTGAAAAATGTGTTCTATTCCGGAGAGAGAGAGAGAGAGAGAGAGAGAGAGAGAGAGAGAGAGAGAGAGAGAGAGAGAGAGAGAGAGAGAGAGAGGATTCACTTAACATAGCTGAGGAGTCGTATGTAATAGCAAACTCTCAACTCCCGTAAGAGATCGCGCGAATTAGCGCTAATATTAGTATCGGCGTTGCTGTGGGACTGATTACAACATCGGTAGCAGCCAGCAAGTTAAGAAGGTGATTCAGCCAACGGGACACACGTAGTCATTACGCAAAGTGGAGTAATATAACATTCGCATTATGTGGCAGAACATTCCTACAACTGTGAATTAAACAGAGCTAACACTGGAACCGGTATTTGCGTGATACATATTATGAGAAAAATCAGATCCACTTTAGGTAAATATCTACTTATTACATATCTTCTTATATGCATGCAATCTCTCCCTTTCTCTTCTATCTAATTTTTCATCACTGAAAACATTTTCTTTCTTGTTTTCATTATATATATTTTTAGAGGGCATGTTTAACTTTCGACTGTATCAATCACTCTTTTTAAAATTGAATTAAGAAAGTTTTGTAATAAATAAACCACTTTACAAATGTCAGTAACTATAAAATGTGAAAATTGGGAATAAACTACCTTGGTTTGTTAAAGAATCAGGAGCACTTTCGGTTAGTTTGAAGAAAATCTTTAATTTATTTTAGGATCAGAGCTTTGGAAAAGACGAGTTTTGCAATCACCACGTATCAAGTAATATTCGTAGTGTCTCTTTAATGTATGACACAATCCTGGAGTATCGTAGCTGAACAGTCATTATTTTCTCTAAGTTGAGAGGAAGCTTTTAAAAGTGAATGAACGCGTTTTATGTAACAGGATCAGTGCCATGTAACATTATCACTGCCAGGTAACAAGTTCAGTGTCATGTACCATGATCAATACCATATAACAGTATTAGTACCATGTAACATGATCAGTACCATGTAACAGGATCAGTACCATGTGACATGATCACTGCCAGGTAACAAGATCAGTGTCATGTACCATGATCAATACCATATAACAGTATTAGTACCATGTACCATTATCAGTACCATGTAACAGGATCAGTACCATGTAACAGGATCAGTATCATGTAACAGGATCAGTACCATGTAACAGGATCAGTGAGTGCCATGTAACAAGATCAGTACCATATAACAGGATCAGTGAGTGCCATGTAACGAGATCAGTACCATGTAACAGGATCAGTGCCATGTAATATGATCAGTACCATTTAACAGCTGGATCTTTATCTCCTGATCATATCTCCAATGCTAGCAACTAAGGCGATTGTGACTTGCATCACTAAAATAAATTAGCTAGTTAGAGATCATAACATTTATAACTTATACTATTTGAAAATAAGATTGTATATTATACATTTTATGAATATACTGAATTTTGACCCTTACGATTGGATATAAATTATCACTAGATACGGATCTAAATTGTTCTACATATCGGTAACTTTGAAGGGCTATTTTCAGTTTCCAACCAGTTTCCAGTGCACTTGATGTGACACTTTTGTGATATCAACCCCTTACAACACAACAATAGTAGCAACAAACCCTGTCCCACTCACCATATGCTAGTGACTTCAGATTATGATTTGCAACCACAGATAAAATATCATATTAAAAGATCAAACAATGTAAGCACAGTCCTTTCTGCACGCCGAAAATCACCTTGATGAAGCCAAACAAAGCATAGCCACTCATGAATTATCGCTGCCACCAGGACCGGCCTTAGGCCGACTGGACCGATTTGGCATCCGCGCTCACATGGGACCAAGCGCGTAAATCGGCGGGTGGGGGTGGGGGATGATCCAAATCAAGACCACCTTTGATTAGGCCGTTCATGGCTGCCACGATGGGATTCGCCAGCTGTTATTGTAGGTCATGGTCATATGAATTAAGAGCACTGGATCCAACTAAAAATGAACACAATTTTTGTTTTGAAAGATCAAAATATTTGCAACGTAAGAATAAGGAACGCTAAAACGATAGGTGCCTGACACAGACAGCAATAATAGACTGGTTTTCTGAAGAAAAAAATCCTAAAGAGTGACAAAGGGTCCTGAAAACACTGATATGATCCGCTCTTACACATATCTACAATATTATAGTACATTCGAGGACCCTTAACTAGCGATTACGCGTCTAGGTATTCTGGAGCTATGTGAAGAGGCTAATGCATGAAACCTAAGTATTACCTACAATCAAATCTTGCCAATATTCCGCTTATTTTACGATAGAAAAGAGGACTTTATTTATTTGATGAGTGATTAGCTAAAATGTACCAATTAATAAATATCCGACCATGGGATTTTTTATCTTGTAAGTGAAATTAAGAACGATTGTCTCACGAAAATGACTATAACCTAGAGCGATCATTGTCTCTGGTGTGACTAATCCAAGTGTGTACACCATTTATTTACTGTTTTAAAACGGTCAGCAGTTATAGAATATTGGGGTAAGTCAATGGTTTCTTTATTAATTACGTATCATTAATGATTTTTTTTAAACCTTGGATCATTATTTTTTTTTAAAAATATTACATGGAATAAATAAACAAATAAATAAATAAATAAATAAATAAATAAATAAATAAATAAATAAATAAATACTCATTAGAGCGTGATTCTAAAGACAGTGTGACCTACTTTTAATAGTGGTGAATTGTATCATCCATGGTGTTTATTGGCTGTGAATAAAACAACTTCCGGAAAATGAGTTAAATGCAAATGTTTACCATAATCACTAACGCGTGAAAAGCAAGAGATCACAAAAACTAATAGCAATTAATCTTTATATGGGACGAAATATCCTTTTAAGCCATGAGGCTAGATCGGAAATAAACAATCTAGTATTAGATATGGGATGCAAACTTAATTAGAAGCTAGAATGAAGAAGTAATTTATTTGTCCATCCCTCCCTCCACTGATCATTCCACCCATTAGTTAGATATACAATCGGAGCATACATACATTCATTCAAGTCATTATTTATTCTTCCATCATGAAATATAACAAAATTCATCCTGTTCCCGTCAAAGAATAACGCTGAGATATTTATAGAACCCGCGCGTCTTCTTTCAGTCATCGGTTGCGTATTTCTGTGATGACGTCACAACGTTTCGCAATATTGAGCATTAATGTTACACATCTCCAAAATAAATAGAGTTATTGCAAGATAAATGCTTTTTTTCCCCGTGGGCAGTAAAGGCGGAGAAAACGTTTCCATTAAAGTAGACAAGTACAAATAACCATTCTTAAGGTGAACTAAACTAGTTCAGAATCTCGACACCACAAAATGCAAGTATCCAAATTCTAAAAATATTTAATACGATTTTAGACATACATGTCTAATGTATAGCTATTATGAATCGATTATACAAACGCCCAATTATTGATGTTATTGAAGCACGTTTTTTTTGCCAAGCAAGTTTATAATCCATACACAAGAGTAATCGATTATCCGAACTCCCGATTCTCGATATTATCGAGCCAACTTTTTCCTACAATGCAAATGTAATGTAATAATTGGCATGCATTTGTATTCTTACCAGACTGTGCAAACTATTTTATTCTTCACTTTTTAAACTTGATGCCAATCTATTTGCTATAAAATATATAATAGAGCAACGAAAACATATGCTTAATTTTACGAAACTAAAAAAAGAATCATTTATTTCAGAGGTAATTTGAACCAAGAATGGAACTAACAGTTTGGTGGCCATTCCAAATCTTCTGGACAGTAGTTTTCTCGCAGAGTCTATTTACAGGATCGCAACAGTTTGGAATGCAGTCGTTAGGGGACCTATACAGACAGAACTGTATCAATTGTCGGAATTTAGGAATACCTTCCATTGAGGAGATCAAACGGATTACGATTATCAAAAATGATATTTTGAGTCGATTGCACATGCCCAGGCCTCCAGATGAGGTCACACCACCCCCAAGGACGCATAAAGTTACTGATAGAATAGTGTATGACAATTTCACGTCAAAGGATAATAATGCCTTCGAAGAACTTTCCAGCATCATAAGCTTCTCTGAACCGTCAGGTAAAAGAAATTACAATTTTAAAAATAAATGGAGTTTCACTAATATCACTATTTATCGATTGTTTGTTTGATTTAATGCCGCCTACCGACTTTCACGTGCTCTAGTGTTTATCATAAGAACCGATTAATAAAGACAATACGTTTGCCTGTCATATGCTCCCTGCTGAGACGATCTTCGACTTTTTGAAAGAGTTCTGTTTAAATCATCTTCGCTAGTCCATGTTCCAATATGTTCAAACTATCTAATCCTTGGCGGATCGAGCATATATTTGTGTACTTCGGGTCTAACAATTTTATTGGATGCGGCGGCAAGCCACATCGTTCAATCAAAATTAAGTTATTCAAATTTGAGCACTGTTCCTACATGATCGAGATAAGGGAGAACTCCAATAGATTCACAAATAAGCAAATACATCTGTGATGAATTTTCTTTGGTACATCGTCATACTTCAAATATTAAACATTAAAAGTATATTTTTAAAATCAATTGCCTCCACCACTATTTATTGCTTAGTTGACATTACTAACTAAAAGAGGCAGCTCATGAAAATCAATAGATACCGCTAGGACGAATCACTGAAATATCTGCTCGATTAACCAATGCGTAGACCGGGTTATCATATCGGAATAATGGCTAGCGAATACATCTTTACATAAACATGTTTATTTTATTTTAACTAGTTATGGCTTTATCTTAGTTTTATTTGCAATTTTTGTGATTACTAAATTTACTGGACAATTTGAGCAGTAGTAAAATGGGTCATTTAGCGAAGGAGCTGAAAAGCATAGGGCGTACAAAACACCTTTAGCGCAAACAGAATCGCAAATGGCAAAAATATGTTCCATACTACAAAGGCGCGTTAGTTTTATTGTAGGTAACGACACTGGTATCATCGCAACACTGTTAGTGTTAATAAAACTGTTTAATTAGGGCTGAAAATCCGTTTTTCTGCAATTATACTGCCGTGTTACTCATGCAATCTAGATCTAAGTAAATTCGTATATCCTTTGTCTTTATGTCTTGCTGATTCATTTCATTGATGATGAACGCAAGGTCGTATGTGATAATAATTATCTTTAAAAGACTTTTAAATATAATTTGCAATGGTATTTAGCTTTCTTTCGTCAAGCTCGCATATTTAATCATGATTGGTTAGCACTGAGTATTAGACAAAGGCTATTATAACATCCAACTATCAACAGCGCAATGCAGCACAAAACTTCACTCCAAAGGATGATATCAACTGATCCACCAACAATCGTTGTTAAAAAGTACAAAACAACTATCCATGCTGCTCCAGCAAACACATACACAACTTTAGTGGCAAAGTCAACTCCATCGACGACATCAACAGCGGGCTTGTACGATTTGAAAAGACTGCGGTGAATCTTGGTATCAGCTTTTAGTTTTCTCGGATTTCCGAAATTATTCCGAGGCGGATGTTTTGATGGTAAGCTTAGCAGTCATTGCCGCTATGTTGGCGTGTCTCGGATTAGGACATCTCATATTTCGTCAGTCAAATAGTAATATTAAATTTAATTTGATCGGTCACGTCAGGATTTATAGATACTTTGCGAACAGTCATCTTAACTCACTTAGTGCACACGTACAAAAGCTATACAATTGAAGTAAATATCGATTTCTTTTAAACATAATGCTACAGGGTTGATGCGGTCTTTACTGAGACCAACGCCATACTCCTTGACAATAAGGAACGGTACCTTAACACAATTGTGGTTTTAAAGCTTTCGTGTATGGCAATAATAGGCTGGTCATCATTGTCGCTCTTTTAAATGGAAGTGCCGTTTACATAAATGAAACGCGACGTCCACGGACAATTGCCTTGCCGTCCATAAAAGATAATTAATACTTGGCTATCAACTGACAATGGTGTCGTGGAAGGTAAAACCACCAACGTGCATAATTGCCATCCAGTGGAAAGGACCAGACTCGTTTGGAGCAGTGGCCGGCTAACTGACGATGCAGTGGCAAATGGGTACGCAAGTACTATTTCAGAAATTTACGGTAAATATAACAATGGTTTTCACATGAATCAAATGTGTTAGCTACTGGAAACAGTCTGGTTCATCCCGGAGTACAGCTTGTGAGAGTGTTTAGCGTAGCGGCACAGTGGAGGTCAATGGTATATCGTAAGCTTTTGAATGGGTTATTTGTCCTTCACTTGAAGCTTTAATCATTTTGCAGCTTTCTAAGATCCTATCCACGGCACGGATATCGGCGTATCTTTTGAATCGGTCTATATGCTCTTTAGAATTGCGTAACGCACATATCGACGGTATACACAGTAATATTACAAGCAAATAACATGGCCGGTTGGGTAACTAGAGAAGAAAAGCTCACGTCCGAGGGTTTGAGGTCCTCAGTAGCATCGATTAATATAACAATATCATTAGGGTATGTGTTGATGGTGCGATTATAAGCTGTCAAACAACCTTTGCAGCTGCGCTAGAGTGATCTCATGAGTCTCCAGCCTTCAGGCTACCCGATAGGTCAAATAAATCTATAGAAATGCATGTTAATTGCCATCTATGTATATAATTTTATCCAATGAATATAGCTGTCAACTTTAATTTTCTGGGTGCCTACCTTCGGCGGGAACAATTTTTATACCTTGGGTCTTGTAGGTTTGTGTAGAAAGTAGTTAGTGGTGTTCGAAATGAGTTTGATACATACCGATGCAAAACAACTTGTGAAGTTGGATTCGTCCATTTTAAGTCCCGTCATATAAATCAAATGATCCTATCTTCGACGTCTTTTCGACCAAGCGGGACAAATTCACATATTCGAAAACATAAGGTAATTATATGTTGAGATTGGCTTTGTGTGCAGAGTTTCCATGCTTGATTTTTTATGCTGCGAAATACATTAAAAAGTATAGGGTTGTAACCGAGCCAAAGACAGCACACTGGCTATTCGCGTTATGTGTTTTTGGAATAATTTCAACGTTCCGTTTAAACCAGCATATGTATTTCGCGGCGTTATCTACGTAATATGTGTAACCACGCCGTAGTCATCAGTGGTGTCTACTGTTTTAAGAATCATTCTAGAGCTTTGGCGAATTAAAGCATCATCTAGTTTGCTAAAGGTAGTCATGAAGTGCGTGTGGGGGTAATTATTATTGCCCACTGTCACGGGTTTGTACAAATATAATAATAATAAATACTATAACTTACCCCTTTTTGGTACTCATTATCTAAGAGATAAGCGCCCTCGATATAATTACCCCGGTTCGAGTAAAGATAAGTGGTGAAATTTAAAAAATAAGGTCCCGGTAAAGATAAAAAAACAATTTAATCAATTACGTAAACAATTATGAAAATTCCTTTTATTAGGAAGATACTCTGCTTTTAGAAATAAAACTCTCACCGAATTACATGAAAACTTCAGTAGTTTTAAATAAACTAGCCGATCTGTTACTGATAGCTTTAGTTCACCATAGGATCGGGTGAAACAATCGAAGTCAACGCCTTGTACGATTTCATAACCTGGTAGTCCTCAGTTTTCCGCTTTCTTTCTTGCTGTTTAGAACCTTGGATCTCCGGATACACTTTTGAAAACGTTAAAATTTTCGCACGATGCAGAATTTCGTCACAAGATTATAAGTTTCACTGTACTTCCCTCTCATCCCTTTTTTTTATCAGCTTACGTCCCAGGTTAAGTAACACCAATTCGTCCAAAACGCTATTTTCCCTCTTTTAAAAAAGATATGAATAAACACCCAAAGTTATTCGTTATATATGATACAGGTGAGAAATTTCATTATCCTGGCTCGGAGATCAGATATTTCTATCAGTAGTAAACAGATGATAAGGCTATTAATCGACTCTACATGTCCTCAAATGACCGTAGATAGTCGAATGGCTAATACGTCACGCATTAACATCACCACAAGTACTCAATTACGTCATTCCACATTCGTTCTAAATCATTCGTGAAATCTAAATTCGGTGAATTCACACGGATTCTCCTAAGTTATATTAACTAATGTAATGCATTATATTCCTAGAACCTAGTGTTTATACAAACACGACAACAAATTAAACAATACGTCAAACTTATCTAACAATTAATTCACGACTCCCTTTGCATAACTAAACATCGCTATAATTCAAAAGCACATTATTGTACAAATGTATTATATCAAATCATGCAATGGCCTTTAAACTCAGCAAACATTATATATATATATATATATATATATATATATATATATATATATATATATATATATATATATATATATATATATATATATATCGCATCAACAAATTACATGGAATTGTGACACTATAATTTTGTGGTTTCGTCACCCAACCAGTTTTGGCGGTTTGCCTGGACCACATATTTTACGAATTAATTTCTTTCAAATTCCACTCGGAGTCTTCACTACTTATTTTACTCTCTGTGTTCTAGTGCAGGAAAAGTTTAGATTAACTTCAATTTCAAAAAGGCGATATTAAATCCTATGAAAATTTGTGTGAAAACACACGCCTTATTTAACGTGACCAATCAGAATCAAATATGTTTGCCGTACTTTCGTTCAGAGTCGCTAAAGTCGGGTCAGCTTGACCTGGTAGTTTTAAGTAACAGAATTTCTACGGTTTCTCAATTTTGCCAACTTTCCCATGAAAATGAAGTTTACCATGTCCCTAACAGTCCGTCGGGCTGCTGAATAAACAACGGTTGTAATTAGAACATCCTTACTCTAAAGAACCTTACCTTTCATGGCAGTATGACGATATGATACGCGCGTGTCTCCATAAATCTAATTAATGGTTCTCTGGTCTCAACTAATGTATTCTTGATAGATGGCCAGAAATTTCCCCTTTCTCAAAGGTATCATGGAGTTATTCATTTCTGGTCGCGGTGTTTGGAACATCGCTGTCTTGTGGGATATAGTTTAGGTTACAATGTCCTCTTAGAAATTGCCAATTCATAATACCACCTGTTTGGCAGGAACCAAGCTGCCCGGTCTTTAGTTAGCAGATGCGCTGGGCGTCTGCATATATTTTGGTGGCCGCGTCTTGGGAGGCTGAGTCTGCCAACGACATCCTCTTACTAGAGCCCATATTCGTGGTGTCTGTTTTGCTGTCATCAGCCTTAATAAAGCTGACATTAGCAGTCGGAGTCTGCCGCAATGCACCGTCTGTATATCATTATGTGGTAGGTCTCTACACCTCGATTGGGTCAGCCAAAGACACGATTTTGTTGCTGCCATTATTTATTGTTATTATCAGTCTTGATAACCTTTTTATTTTAATATGAGTATGGCGTCATCTGCACCTCGGCATGTACTAGGGTTAAAACTATCTACCTAAAGGTTTCTCTCAGCGTCCATACTCTCGGTAGAGGTTGCGAGCGATATTTTGTGTTGCAACTGATGTCGAAAGCATGGTGTTGTTAGCCTTCATTGGCATTTGGGGTTTGCCGTAAAATAACGTCCTCACATTGTTGTTTTTAGCTGAGCCTTTTGGCTGCGTCGAGTATGTCAAAGATACGGCCATGGTTGTGACACTCATAATGACTCCAGTCATGATGTCTCCGGTCTGCAAAAAGGCAATCCCGCTTTGGCGAAGTACGCGTCAGTTGTTGATAGCAGCATCTACGTAGCCTTTAGCTGTTGAATGTTGTAGCTGGGTAAGAAGAGTATCTTGATGAGGGTCATTTTTAGTTTGGCATTCATGGTGTCATAAGAATATTATTCCGGCTGGGGCTGCCAGCGATCCGATGTTTCTGCCACCCATGTTTAGTGAGCTGGTGTTTTCAAATTTTTCAATAGTACCATCAATGTGTTATTTAAACAAAGTTCTGAAATGTCTATGGTAAATGAAGTTACGCTCATCTATGCAATCATTATTTTCATTTCATTTCAATCGTTTTGGACTGACAATGACTAAGTCTTGTTCCCACCCATGATTAGGTTTAGAACCCTGTCGTCAGCAATAAGGGTTAGTTGCGTCACGTCATCGACAAGTGTCCTCGTTTTGATTGTGTGAACGTCTTAGCTGCTAAAAAAGCAGGCCATGTTTCAAATTTAACTATCAAATTGTTGTTACATCTCCCAACGATGTGCACCCGGCTGTTCCACTGAAAAAGACATATACTTCTCTATGGCATTCGAGATGGCACTTCCGAGACGGATAAGATTGTCCGTATGATGAAGTAGGTGTCATATCCATTCAGATTGTACATAACTACGGGAACAATAGTTTTCCCTGCTTTTATCCACAACTTTAAGTTGTATGCCCTGTGTATTGTGGCCCTCGACACCCCGATGATGTCGCAGTGAATCTTTTGCCCTTTAAGGCTGAAAACCTTATCACAAATGCAGCAGTTTTTAACACAGGTAAAGCCCTCCAAGGCCACGTTGTCCATCTTTATTAGCATGTTGTTTTCCTTTTCTTCTCAACTCATCTGTAACTCCTTACTCAAGGCTCCGAAGGAACTTTTAAGCGGAGTTCTCACCTCAGTACATCATCTGTTTTTCCTACCCGTCGCACCCTCCGGCCATAAAAGACAAAGACACACGATGTTTGGCTCGCAACAATGTTGTGCTCTGTTTTTCCTGGGTTGATTGCCAGGCATTGTAGCCATGTCGTCTCTCCTAAAAGTATGCAGGCATTAGGCATTGTCTTGCCTAAACAGCGTTTTACATAGGTTCTTAAGCTATGCGTAGTGCTCTTTGGCACGCTAATGCCCTGGCCGTCGCTACAAGTTGCGACCATCGACAAAAAATTAACACGACTTAGTCTCTTCCCTATCATGTCGCTAATATGCAAAAGCTGTAGGGCGCTCACACAGTAATAGACAATCATGGTAGGAACTCGATACCCGTGTTGTCTAACTTTCTTAAGTCTCTAATACTTAGTAGACATATCTGCATTATTGTTTGTCAGAAACATAGTTGATAGGATGTCCGACTATTGACTTGGTCTTTTACATTAATAATTTAATCATACGAACTTTCACCTAATAATGGAAGCGTGCCACACCCAAATGCAAGCGTTCTCATCTTGCCAAAATATACATCCAGACCCTTTATGCATGCAATATTCTTTGATTTGTATTACAGCACTTATTTAATTGTTCTCAGAGGATACATGGCTCCCTTGTACGCTGTATTGGCGACACCACAATGGGTGGGTATTGGAACACATTTTAGTCCGTACCGTCGCCTCAGCGAGGTTCGGAGAGGCTGCAATGATATTCTTTTTTTCGCTCTGATCCCCCGCCGAGTTATACATAGAACATATTTTGTCCTTTTATGTGTGTTGCGGTGTATTGAGATTCATTACTTATGTTTCTTAATAAGTAATCTATACGCATGATAATATTCAGGGATGTTGGTTTTATACTGAGATTTTATAAAAAGAATCTTCAACTAGTGCTGATTTGAAATGAAATTTACGAAATTGCGAGATTTGTTGCGCAAAGGATTGGAATTATTATACAAGTTTCATAATTTCCTTTGAAATTAGCACTACAGTAATATTTGGTTTATCGCAAGACTAAAACATAAATTTTCATTGAACAAACTTCTGAACAGTCAGTGGCGTAGCGAGGGTGTTTGGCGCCTGGTGCAAGGTTAATATTTTTCTCCACCCCCACCCCCCACCCCACCCCCTGGGCGTAGCTGAGAGTATTTTGTGTCCGGGGACAAGGTATAAATTTTACGCCCCCAGTGTTATCCTTTTAAAGTTATCCTTTTAAAATATATCAACTATTTATCGATTGCACCAATCGTTTAAATGAGATAATTCAGAAATTATATCTACTTGAGCTATGTCTGTATTTTCTCATGCGTAGAACTTATCGACAGCTCGCCCTAAAGCCCTCATTAACATATTCGTATACATGCGCAGTACTGTATTTTGCACAACAATAGCACGTGGCTCAAGACGCTCATTGCGTAATAGTTTCAACACCTAACATATATAAAAGTTTTCTTGAATTTTTCCTTTCTCAAAGAATGGCATATATAGCTTTATTATATTTAGGTAATTTTTTTAGATTTTTATAAAAATGTACAAAACCATTTTATCTTTATATAGAATGAGAAGCAATAATAATACCTGATGAATAATACCATACATTAAATCTGTAAACAAAATTGCAAAAGTATATGGTTAGTTTAATTTAAGTGGAACTTTTTTTATCTATGTCAGTGTATGGAGCAAGAAAGGGAACTCACGTTGATATGTTTACCTTAGTTGTATCCGCATCGGACAAAACCCCAGCATAGATTTTCATGTTCTCCCCCATGCGAGGAAGAATTTTACCTGTTTTTCTAAAATTATTGTTCTTAGCTTAGCCTGATTTTCTCATACCTGTCGACTCAGTTAGGGTGTCCACGTGCTAGGAAATACTTTTGAAAAGAAACCTTTGATGTCTTCAACCGTGCCTGACGGTGTTGTTAAAAAATGCAACAACAAATAAATTTTTTAAAAATTCATTCATAAAGCAACTTAAGGTCTCTCCATCTTTGATAACACAAAACGAACATTTACACACGCGTGCGCGCACGCACGCACGTACACGCGCGTGCCTACTTTGAGTTATTTGATATAGCTCCAGCCACACAGGCAAAACACATCACTTACTGCACTCAACCAACCTCCAATTTGCTGCTGCAAAGCCAGCAAAAACCAGAAATGTGTTATGTCAAGCTGTTTTTTTCTAACTTTGTTGAACACCCACAATAATGCGAGTGCAACTGAAAACTCCTGTACTTATCAACCAGAGTGGTTCATTCATCAATCAACATGTTATTCAACAAAACGGTTTCCATATAGCCTGCCACCACAATAGTGATAGCACCATTTGCCATATTTCCAGGACAGAAAATATAATATCTCCAAGAAAGTCATGATTAGAAATTTCCCTAGTTACTAGACACCTACCACATAACATTTTTCAAAAAATAAAACTGATGAAAGTTTAAACTGAACTGTATAAAAGATATTATTTATTGTCAATTTCATATGGCATCAATCGATTAAATGTAATAATGGAGTAATAATATCAAATGATTTTATGTATCTATTTTCTAATGCGTAGAATTTGTCAACCCATTGCCCTCATTAACATATAGGTCTTAATGCGCAGTAATGGATACAATCAAATATTATACTGAGTTAGGATAATAGCTTTAAAATATTTACGCATAACGAGAAAATGAATGAGGAAACTAAACTGAAATTGTCTGAGAAGTAGTTCCAGAAACAAGTATAGAATATAGGTATTCTATTTTATTTAACATAATTTCAAATTCACAGTGAAATTACAAGTATCATGTAATCGAATACTCAGTATTACTCGAATGCTCTTGTTTTATCATGACACGCAGCCTTGTTTTGTCAGTGACCCCAAAAACTCGGAGTAATGTAAAATTCAAGAAAATATTTATATTTTTAGTGCTTCGATTAATTCAATGTTCTTGCATTTTTGCATCAACTAGACGAAAGGTCAATGCGGTTTATACTCGGTGCGAAATATTTCTTCAAATAAGCGAAACAAGACGAAACTGGTTGGTCTTTGAATAATATAAAGAAATAAAGAATCATAATACAAACCACTGTTTTGTTTCGTGAATACATCGCATTGATACAATGTGTGTTAATCGACAAACTGTATCACTTCACACTGAGTTGTTTAATCCAGTTCCAGAAAATCTTATATAGATATATATATATATATATATATATATATATATATATATATATATATATATATATATATATATATATATATATATATATATATATATACTTGCTAGTATCTGCAAAAACTTACGTAAAGCGTACTTAAAGTTGTGTTTGTTTCAAATTTTACAGTTGTAAAGACATTCATGATGAGATATCTTTAAAATTTTTGTTTGGGTCAAATTTGAAAACTTACGGGAAATTCATAGTAAAATACTTGACTTTCCCCATAGATAATGTTTGCACTTTGCTAATTTACCATCAAGCATCCACAAACCCGGCTATACAGTTTTTCGAGTAACTAGTTTCCATCAATGAGGATTTATTTTACATCGTCAGTCAATCTTTGATAACTAGTAGACACTACTAATATATATAGTTCTCACCTATTGTAATTCTTTCAATATCTCATTAATTCGACACCGCCGACATAGTGTGAATGACACAACACAAAGATTTCATTTTGCTAGTGCGTATACCTACCTGTTCACCCAAGGTTGGATTGTTGGATTCATTATAAGCAAAGAAAATTTGTCCGATAAAACGACTAAATTAATATATATGCTTCGTATAATAAAAGATCAGAATAAATTGATTGATTGATTGATTGATTGATTGATTGATTGATTGATTGATTGATTGATTGATTGATTGATTGATTGATTGATTGATTTTTAATGGCGCACCATCACATTTAGGCTATTTAGCGCCATACAATAGGTTGTATTTATACATGATTACAAATACTAAAAGGTTTATTATCGACCAGCGATATAGAAAACCAAATAGTTCAAAGTAAAATGGTAAGATGTTGGGAACAGTAAAATATGAAGCTTCTCAATCAACGGGAGATGTAAATGGTGTGTGTTGATGAAAAGATGAGAAAAATTGCGTTGTTGACAGATATACATATATGCTTAAAATGTTCGACGTGCTCTATTTCATGTACTTCAGGTTTTAAAATAATCTAATGGATGTATTACCAGAAATGTACATCAAAGTTTAATTGTAATTGAAAAGTAAATCACACTTGGCTCGGATAATAATTTTACGTTTGCACAGAAGGAACGAAATTAAAGCAGAGAGTAATACACAGTAAAATAGTGCGGATATCAGTTCAAGGTAGATGAAGTTTCAAGTATGTTGAATATAGGAAATCATTTATTGCATTATTCACCCACATTAACGTATTCACATTAACTTCGTTTTTAAACCTTTAATTAAACTTAAACAAAGCTTTCCGCGCTTAGCAGACATCATAATGTGTTTTTAATGTCAGAAATATAGTCGTTTCTGAGCTAATTGTGTAATGGGAATATTTGCAGAGTAGGGCAGAAAACAGAAAAAAGATACTTCAAAGATAACATGGTATTTTTTAAAACTATTTGCCAAAATCCCTTTCATTTACTTAATAGTATTATATACTCATTTAACTGCTCCGGTAGCCTAGTGGTTAGAGCGTTCGCCTCGGAAGCGGAAAGGCTTGGTTCGACTCGCTGGCTGAGTCATACCAAAGACTTACAAAAATGGTACCAACAGCTGCATCGCTTGGCGCTCAGCATTAAGAGGTTAGTGTTAGGACTGGTCGGCCTGGTGTCAGGATAATGTGACTGGGTGGGACATCATGCTACATGTCTGCTTAGTTGTTTTAAAGTTGCTTTAACAACTTTTCAGTCATATGGCTACGTATCCAGACACCAGGCCGACTAGCCCTAATACAAACCTCTTAGTGCTAAGCGTCAAGCGAGGAAGCTGTTCGTATCATTTTCGTAAGTCTTTGGTATGATTCAGACAGGGATCGAACCCACGACCTCCCGCTTCTGCGGCGGATGCTCTGACCACTAGGCCACCGGAGTGGTCAATTATTATTTAGTAGCATTTTTATATAAGAAAAAACACATCTTGTTGATTCAGTGATTTCGCTTTGTGGTATAGGATATAACAATTTAATATTTGGTTGTCCATAAGTAAAAGTTCCCTCCCTCCCTCCCTCCCTCCCTCCCTCCCTCCCTCCGTCCGTCCGTCCGTCCGTCCGTCCGTCCGTCCGTCCGTCCGTCCGTCCATCCATCCATCCATCCATCCATCCATCCATCCATCCATCCATCCATCCATCCATCTATCTATCTATCTATCTATCTATCTATCTATCTATCTATCTATCTATCTATCTATCTATCTATCTATCCCTTAGTCTTGCCGATCGTTGGGGCACAACTGATGACCTGACAACCAGCTTCCTCCATTCCAATCTGTTCTCTGATACTCTCACTGTGTCACTCAGCTTCAGTCCTGTCCACTTTGAGATGTTATCCTCCCATCTTTTCCTCTGTCTTCCTCTCCTTCGCCCTCCCTGCACGGTACCTTGCATGATTGTCTTAGCAAGCCCTGTTGATCGTGTGACATGTCCATACCATTTCATTTTGCGCTTTTTCACAATGGTCAATAGCTCTTCATAGGGCCCAATCGCTTGCTTAATTCTGTTTCCCACTTCCTCATTCGTGACATGATCTCTATATGCAATGCCAAGCAGCCTTCGAAAGCATCTCATTTCAACACCTTGTATCCTCCGTTCGAGATCCGCTGCGAGGGTCCATGACTCACAGGCATATAGGAATACAAATGCAGCCAAGGAGCGCATCAGTCTGATTTTTGAGCTGACTGAGGTGTTTCTGTCTTTCCAAACTATCTTCAGCCTTGCCATTGATGTTATTGTCAGCGCAATCCTGGACAATATTTATGGTTTCGATCCCTCGTCTGTCACGATGGCTCCTAAGTACTTGAATCTATTAACTGTTTCCAGTTTTTGGCCTCTAATCATGATGTCAGTGCTGATGCCATTGGTGTTGTTGGTCATCAATTTGGTCTTCGCTGCACTGATTTCCATACCAAAAGTAGTAGCTGTCCTGTCCAGTTCTTCCACCAACTGAGCTAGCTCCTCCTCATTTCCTGCAAGGCCATCAATGTCATCAGCAAAGCGCAGATTCGTTATTATTCTGCCTCCAATACTGACAGTTCCTTCATGGTCTTCCAGTGCATCTGTCATGATTCTTTCAAGGAAGATGTTGAAGAGAGTAGGTGAAAGCAAGCAGCCCTGTCTGACTCCCACAGTTGTCTTAAACCAATCTGCTATTTGACCGTTGAAGCATACTGCGCTGGTGGCCTTGCTGTAAAGGCTTTCTATGACTTTGATCAGGTTAGCGCTGATGTTGTACAGCTTCATGGTGGACCAAAGGGCTGCATGCCATACCCTGTCAAACGCCTTCTTAAAATCTATAAAGACATGATAAAGGTCTTGTTGGTGCTAGAGGTATTTCTCACATAGTATTCTCAAGTTGAAAATCTGTTCAGTTATGCTTCGCCCTGGTCTGAAGCCTGCCTGTTCTTCAGCTATGATTTCCTCTGCACGCAGCTTCAGTCTGTTTAATATGATTTTTAGCATGACTTTGCTTGGGTGGCATGTAAGACTGGTCGTACGATAGTTCTGACATTGCTGCAAATTGCCTTTTCTCGGGAAAGTTACTATGAGTGACTGAGTCCATGGTGTTGGCCATTCCCCTGTCTGCCAGATCTTGTTGCAGATTGTTAGTAGGGCGCTTATCATGGCTTCACCCCCTTCTTGGACTATTTCTGCAGGGATGTTTTCTACTCCTGCTGCCTTCCCTTTTTTCAATGCTTTCACTGCAGCCTCTACTTCTTCTCGGAGGATGGGGTAGTTGTCAGTGTTGGTCACTGATGTGGTGTTGAGTATGTCTGGGTAATCTGTAGGTCTGTAGTTGTACAGGTCTGAGCAGTAGTCTGTCCATCTCTTACGAATGTCTTGTTTTTCTGTAAGACATTTCCCTCCCTTATCTTGAATGATGGAGGAGCGTCCTTGTTTTACACTGGTCAGGTCTTTCACCAGTTGGTATGCTTCATTGCTATTATTTTTCTTTAGATTGTTATCTATATCTTTACACTGGTCTTCAATCCATATCTCTCTTGCCTTTCTCATGCTTTTCTTGATAACCTGGTTGATTTCCCTGTGCTCCTTCTACTTCTGACTTCTTCAACAAAATGTAGAAATGTTCAAAAGTGAACAAAATGTAAAATTCTTCAAAAGTTAAAAAAGTAAAATGTTTAAGTTAACACAGTGTAATACATCTTGACATTCAGTGTTCTTTCACTTATGATAATACATATTTCAGTAGCATTAATACCAAAAATATATTAAAGTTGCTTTATGGCAATAATTCTGCAACACATAATGTTTCTATTGGACAACTTTTAAAACGAAATATGGTGGACAAATCCGTCAGCAAGCATTTAAACTAAGGGATATATATATATATATATATATATATATATATATATATATATATATATATATATATATATATATATATATACACACACATATACATATAGCCATATTGGATTCATTATCTGTAGTTTATATTTCTGTGTGTGTGTGTGTGTGTGTGTGTGAGAGAGAGAGAGAGAGAGAGAGAGAGAGAGAGAAAGAGAGAGAGAGAGAGAGAGATTTGAATTTTTAACATAGCTTTAACAATTTTTCAGTCATATCACTACAATGTCTACAGTTTGGCAGATTACAGCGATGTCAAGCACTGAGGCATCACGCAGCAGACATTGAACATCATGTCCCACCCAGTCACATTATCCTGAATCGAGGAAGACCAGTCCAAACACCAACATTGTAATGCTGAGCGCCTAGCGAGGCAGCTATTAGTACCTTTTTTAAAATAAGTACTTGGTATGACTCGGGGTTCGAACTCGCGACATCCTGCATCTGACACTCTAACCACATAGGCCACTGCAGCGGTCATATGCTAACAGGTTAAAACTCTGATACTACACACGAACTCGACTGATGAACGTGTTGCACTAGGTCACTTTGGTCACTTACTTTTATTATTGACGCGTGTCAGAAAAATCTTTTCAATGAATTGGTTGGTTGGGTTGAACCCACTTGAAGTATATTGCCTGTAATATTTATGGGTGTTTCTAATTCATCCTTAACCGGAAACTATACAACCATCTGAAGAAATGGTAATGTCATATTTACATGAAAAATATATACAAAAATGTATCCACAGTAATATATAGTTAATACGCGTATGATTAAACAAACCGCAAAAACAAAACAAAAAACGCACTCTTGGGTGTGCCAGAAGCACACACTCAAAAACTGGTTTGCTTAGGCTGCGCACGCATTAACGCATTTTGCCTACAACAAGGCTTTTGGTCATTTCTTTTTCTCAGCAGCAACTATATTTATACATACGGTATCCTGGTCCACTGCTTAATTGGTATGTGCCGCACACGTTCAATAACTGGCATGGTTGTGCTTAGCCCGCTACTAAGTATTTTCCCCACAAGTATTTCGGTCATTTATAATTCCTAGCGGCAACTGTCCTTTTACACAAAGGAGCCTAGTCATTTCTTTTTCCATACTGCTTTATACACAACGGTAATCTGATTTCCTTGTCGAAGTGTACATAATGAAAATGGACTAAACCATAACAATAGAAATTAAATGTTATAGTTGTATTTATTTTTTGTAGAACTATGGTTTGAAAAATATGAATGTATAAATATTGTTTTATTTAAATATGCACTATCCTCTCTTTATTGCTCTTTATTTAAAAGAAAACTATTAATTTATCAAAATAATAACAAATATTTGCTAGGTTCCAAATTTTAAAATTTAATATTACTCAATTTAAAAACTTTACTTGTTTGTAGAAAAATTATACGAATGGGCATAATCCAATTCTAAATTAGAACGTTTATAAATGAACAATTTAGATCCACCGCTTGGATTACCAGGACAAGTAGCGTTCCTTACAGTTTATCCATAAACCATAAATGATAAAAGCATACACTTCCACTATTTTTCCTGAGATCCATTAAGAACCAACACTGATTTTTCAGGCTACAGAATTCGATATTTTAGGCCTAAATCAATTTTGATCCACTATTCCACTTTTAAAGAATGTCAACCCTTTTTCTGACGTTGTAGATGCTCACGTTTAGAATATCTATACAGCTTTCAGTCATCTCGTCGTACACTTTCAATCATCCGACATATTTTGTATTGTCATTCTCCTGAGACTGGTTCTAAATTAATTGTTAGCTGGAAACTAAGCTTCGTTATTTCTATATTAAGTAATTTAGCATGTATATAATCAGTCTATGAGTGAATGACAAGCAAAAATGGCAGTAGAATGCCACTGCAAATTTGTAGATACGATCAGAGCCTGTTTGCCTGTTTCAAACCAAATATGGAACAAGTCATTTATTTTCAAATTAATTTTTTTGCATATTTAATTACGGCATGTTTTGCTTACTGAAATAAAACACATAAAAACAAAAATATTGCTCTAAGACGATTAAATGCCGGTATCAGCTAATCTCGTTCCAGTTATTATTTTTCGTCGTTGACAAGAAAGTAAATAAATAAATAAGTAAATAAATAAATAAATAATAAATGTTCATATTACCCATGATAATGAATACACTCAAAGTATAGCTTTTCTTCGCTGCTTCTCGCCACTCTCTGAAAAAAACAAATTCAGTTTCTTATTATTCGACGAGAATATAAAAAACAAACACAATTCGCCAAGTCTGTTTTATTTTCCTCACAGAAGAAATCTCTTTACTATGGTTGACTATGTTACCACCAGCTCCATAGCAAAACGTACATTTGTTAATTTAAACAATTTATATCTCTTTTTTTTGACTTAGTAGTCTGATATGAGTGTTACATTTTGAAGATGTACAATATTTATTGGCGGAAACATTAGTCTGTTATTTTTTTGCACCAATTCTTTGCACTAAGGAAAAGGAACCTAAACAATGAATAGAATATCGATTGTTATACTCTAACAGAGTGACCTAGCTGAATGAGATTTCAGCCGAATATTTTTATTCGGCCCTACTCGAGCAGAAGACATTCTAAGTATTTCTGAGCCGACAGGTCTAAAGCGCTCACCGCTACGGATCATTACTATTTCACCTCTGTCTGCGTTGGTTCGAGTCTCCGGTTTGGCCAATGTAGGTATGTGAGAAAGCTTGCCAATCAGTATTACTGCTAGATTTTGTAAAAGTCTCGCTTTAGGGTGTCGAATTCCATTGTAGTAACATTTACCAGGCTGCCATGTGACGTGTATCACTCCCACTCGCTTTTTAGTTTTGCCATGTTATATCAATTTTATCAGAATGAACTGCAGTCACGCCTGATCACGGTTTTCAAACATCTCTTGTCTGATTTGTTTCACACATACACCCTCACGCATTAACAGGAAGCGAGGGGAAGAAGAACGCACATACTTGTATTAATCAGCTTTTATTTGGAAATTCTCTACGTACTGTGACTTAATCTTACCACATAACTTCTACTTTACAAATAATATCCCAGTCAGTAAGAACACATTGTAAATATATGCCTCGATATATATGTAGCACGTGTCCATTCTAGTAATACGGTCATACAAAGACCTGATGTCACACAATTAATTAACACGGATGCGTCCAACCTTCTGTCCTTGGGTGACTCGTTTTGCCAATAAATGCAAACAGAAGATCTCGTTCGCAACCACAGTGGTTGCGTCAGGTGTTGTTCGGGTATGCTTCATAGTCTAATAGGCCTGGCCGCAAGATACACGTGTAACTGAAATTTGCTGACTTGTAGGGGATTATATTATACTATCAGGTCTGTATATACAATATTCTCCATTGCGTATTAATAATTGTATGTTATATGGAAGAAGCGTATGGTATTGCAATAACCTGAGATAAAAACAGATAAACAGATGTAGAGACCTTCATCAGCTTCTTCTTTCATGCACGAGATAGCTATTTTGATTTCTTATCTAGCCTGCACGGTATATGTCTACCCAGTTTTTGGTAATGAAGATTGAAATTAGCTGTTTCAAAACACTCTCTAGAGGTTTCTGTAACCTGCGCAGGGAGATAGTAACATAAATGTCTTCATCGTTGATGATTCCTTGAGTAAACTCTCAAAAATCCCACTGAGTTACTACATTATATATATATATATATATATATATATATATATATATATATATATATATATATATATATATATATATATATATATATATATCCCTTTAGCACACTATGAACGCCCAGTAATCTGCTATCTTTACTATCCACCAACCAATTATATAATTTAAACGCCCAGTGATCTAATATATATATATATATATATATATATATATATATATATATATATATATATATATATATATATATATATATATATATATATATATATATATTGCATTTATTATGGTGTCAAAACTCATATGCTTTGAACGTTTAGGCTTTTACTTACTTATTTTTTACCATGTGAACACTAAATCACTCCACGATAAATTGACCTTGTAACATATTACGCAGTAATTGACTTCGCCACATATCATTGCACAATACCTGACCTTATCCCATATCAGTAGTCGGATGGACCACCCAGGCGAAGAACGACGGGAGGGGAGATGGTTTCACGTTAAATCGGGTTAAACAATTCAAGAACAAAAGTCGTCATCTTGAAAGGTTTGTTTTAAAGCAGCGTAGAATAACCGTTGAGGTGGCCTAGTGGTTTGAGCGTCAGCCTCAAATGCGGGGGTCGTGAGTTCGATCCCCGACCGAGTCATACCAACGACGTTTAACAAAAAATGGTACTAACATCTGCCTCGCTTGGCGTACATCATTAAGATGTTAGTGTTAGGACTTGTCGGCCTGTTGTCAGGATAAGGTGACTGGGTGGGAGATCAGACTACATGTCTGCGGCATGATGCCCTAGTGCTAGACATCACTATAAGCTGCCACACTGCAGACTTCATAGCGATATGACTGAAAAATTGTTAAAGCTACGTTAAAAATCCAAAACGCGCGCGCGCGCGCGCACACACACACACACACACACACACAGAGCGTAGCATGAGGTGACGATGTGCTCTCGAACAGGAATGTAGTATGACGTCATACAGTTCAATAGATGTGGTGGACATATTGTAACAGTGTAGCATATGTTTGGGAAAGGTTAATTGTCTGCCATCTAAATGTGGTAGGACGGTTCTTTTTTCTAATATGGGAAACAATATTTAGGGACAAATGGGAAATTAACATTAGGTCTACATTTGGAAAGGCGTTTTTTGTTAACAATGAAGCTCGATGTGACGGTCTGACGTTGAACTGTGACAGAGTGTACGACTTCATGGGTTCCGCACGGGAAGGCTATCTATTTTAGCAACAGTTTATTCCAGTTTGGGGCGGAAATGCAGGGGAATTGAGTTTGTCGACAGTGATAAAGGAACTTGTATGCCTCGAAATGATATGAAATGATTTTTGTTCTTAATACAAAACTAATGTCTTTATATCCCATTAGCAAACTATGAACGCCTAGTGATCTACTATCTCTACTATCCACCAACCAATTATACAATTGGAATGCCCAGTGATCTACTATCCACTAACCGATTATATAATTTAAACGCCCAGTGATATACTATCCACAAACACTTTATCTGCTATACGGCACTCAGTTATCTACTATCCAAGAAGCAGCTGACTATCCACCACCAAGTTATGCTATACAGTATTATGTCATCTACTATCCAATAAACAGTTCTCTACTATCCATCACCCATTTGTCAACTTTTGCAAAACATTGTTTAATGTCCAGTACCCTCTTATATAATATCCACTAGGATGTAAAATAAAATATATTAAATGAATGAATTTAAATCCCATTGAAACACTTAGGTCCCATTCCACAATACCACTCTAATTACCTCTAGCTCCATCTATCAGACCCATTAGTTACCGCCCTTTTAGAATAGTCCCTACCCTTACCCTCTTATATTTGAAAACAAAAGTACCTTTATTATCTCCATTACTATTCTATATAGCAAACATGACAGTAAAATATCTACTACCAACATCTAAAGAATTACTATCCCCGGCATGTTATCTAATATCAAAACCAAGCGAGCTACTATCGAACACTTATTGAGATACTATCCAACACTTAGTGAGATACTATCCAACACTAAGTGAGATACTATCCAGCACTTAGTGAGATACTATCCAACACTTAGTTAGATACTATCCAGCTACACTATGATCCCTCCTACCATATAAAGCTGAATTTATACCATTCATTTTATAATGTTTCTACCAACATTATACTTCCTATTTTGAACAAAACTACCACCCAATCACACTTGGTAGGTTGTAAAAAAACCTTGTTAAAACATCATTGAAAGCTCTTTGTTATCCTCAATTATGGTCATATGATTCCCTTACAAAGTGAAAATACCCCCTTATGTAATACCACTATCCAGCTGACACAACAGTTGTAGATGTAAAAGAGGTAATAGTTATACAATATCAATCCCTTATAGAGAGAGCCAACTTTATTGCTTCCCTTACCACCCCAAAATACCTTTTATTAAAATGCAAACATCTCCACCTTCATCTTTAATGCCTCAATCCAAACATATTCTCCTAATTTTACAAAAAATTAGCATAGCAAGCACACATGGTAGAATATTTAAAAAGGGTAAAATATAAAAATAATGAATAATACCCCAATCCCATGCTCCTCCTTCTACCCTTACAAGTCGTTTTATAAATAAATTAAGAATCTCTATTCCTATCTCTTTTAAAGTTAAAATTTCTATCCTCATTTATATTATCTCCACCCAACATACGCCCTCCGTTTTTGAAAAACAGACCTAACACCTTCATGATCCCTACCTTCATCTTCGGACCCCGTACGTTTACATGCAAATCTCGTAACAACAAAACTAACTTCATTGTCTTCTTTATTTCCCCATACTTCCCATTATAAAGTAAAATTCTCTACCTTCTTGGACAATGTCTTTAGCCTCACATAATCTCCTACTCTTAAAGAAAACTACCATATCATGCAGTTAGGCTAGAATTTAAAAGAAGTAGTTTAAATAAAGGTAATTTTCACCCCAATAATTATCTTGCCATATCCATTACATGCCCTATTGTAAATAAAGAAACCATCTATATTTCCAACTATAATATTCCTAACTGCCCCATCATTCATATTTTAAATAAATCTATCATCATATTCACATCTGTGTATTTGTTATATCTTGGTTGCAAATAGCTGAGTTTGTCTGCACTCGAACTTACACTAACATTTCGCAAGTCACGTGTCTGGCTCACGTGTTGGCATATGTCAAATAGAATTCTTAAATCAATGTTACAATATTCAGATAGAATCACTTTCAGGGTTTTCCAGGTCTAAAATATGTTACACTTCTGCTGATGTACCTGCAAGGTTAAAGTTTATCACTCAAGTTGCTATATTTAGGGAAAAAAGCATCTTGTCGTGATAAACACAACGACCTGTTTTGTTTTACCCCCAATCTTCAATACAAGTATAACAGTTAGAAAGATGCAATGGATGAAGATAATGTTTGATTTGCTGTTTATTTCATCATCATCATCATCATCATCATCATCATCATCATCATCATCATCATCATCATCATCATCATCAGTCTCTTAGCCTAGTGTGGTCGTTGAGGCACTGTGCTGCTGAGCATCTAACCAGTTCCCCCCACTTGTCTCCATCATGTGCCAATCCGTGTTTCCGCAAAACCTTTCCTAAGTCCATTTTGTGATATTGTCAGTCGACATTGTTCTCTGTCTACCTCTCCTTCTGCCAACCTGGACACTGCCCTGTCATACTGTTGTGGATAGAGTTTTGGCTCTAGTGACATGACCATACCATTTCAGCTTTCTCTTTTT
Organism: Unio pictorum; assembly: GCA_030141615.1. NCBI lineage: Eukaryota > Metazoa > Mollusca > Bivalvia > Unionida > Unionidae > Unio > Unio pictorum. Next base: position 18,967,400 of record JARLTB010000339.1, read on the forward strand.
GATAGTGGTGAGGAAGTCTTCATAATGGTCTACTTTGTGCCTGATGGTGCTACACACTTCTTCAGTTTTAATGTGGTCTATGTAGATATGCCAATTATGGTTCTGTAGCATCTCATTTCAAGTGCATAGACTCTTCGTTCTAATTTTGCAGTCAGGGTCTAGGCCTCACATGCATCCATAAAGAGTGAAATGACTAGTTCTCTCAATATTCTGATTTTAGTTTTCAGACAGATATTCTTGTCTCTTCAGATGGGTCTTAGACTGTTTATTTAACACTATCAAACGTATGTATGCGTGTGTGCGTGTGAACGAAAGAAAGTAAGAGAGTCATTATAGGTGATATTGTTGTTGTTATTATTATTATTATTATTATTATTATTATTATTATTATTATTATTTATTCATTATGAGAATAGTTTTGTGAAAGTAATATTGGTATGTATATCTATATTCTGTGTATAATTTTCATAATAATAGTTATATAATGGTTCTTTAATAACAAATTAATTAATTTTCCCCAATAATCGTAGTATTTTAAAGAAAAGTCATACAAATGACGAGTGCGTTGATTCATCCATAAAGTTCCATCATACAGGTAAACGGCACGTGATCCGATTTCAGGACACGAGTTCTAGTGAGAAGCCAAGATGACATAGATCCTCATAAGCCGCCGTTAAAACAGCTGATCTGTTTACTGACAGGGAGATTTTGCAATGCCAAGATGATTCATTCATACTCTAATGCATATTGATAACCTATATCAAAGAATTAGTACGTAGAATTAGACATTTTTAGTAGTACCACCAGCCTTGGAAAAGTTATGTTGAGACGCATTCAGTTATTTAATTATCATTCGACGGAATTACATTGCTCTGACATGACATTTGAAAATTGTAAAGCTGTCACGGAAAATTTACTTCATAAAGATTATTTGGATATTTAAAGCCGTTACCAAATTACGGTGTATTTATTTAAAGACATTTTGGGATTAGATCTTAGTGATTCTTCTGCACTTTATATATACCAGTACATTACTGAACATCATTTAGAATCTCTTCGGAACTTATTTATAATAAACGACACTTTTGTGACTTTAGAATTTGTTCACAATACTGTAATTTATTTGTAATTCTATATCTTTGTATTTAATGGAAATAAATTATATTTGAATTATATTAAACAATATTGTAAAGCTAAGCAGATATTATTATGGTTAAATTCAAACGATTCAATACTATCAAAAAGTGTTTGTCTTTCGATGGATGTGTGTTTGTGTGTGTGTGTGTGTGTGTGTGTGTTGTAAAAGAGGGGGAGGGATCGACGGATGAAGACAAGTATCGAGAGTTAATAGATATATATGGCATACATAAATTGAGAGATTAGTTATGCTTACGACTTTAAAGATGCAGTTTCTAAAAATGGCTCATAGGTTTTTACTAGATGAGTTTTCGTTTCCTCTCAGTCTCAGCCATTGTAAATGTATGTTAATAAGAACACTTCTTGCCTAGAAGGTGTGTCTCTTATGACTGCGCAGTTTAACTTCTTTCAAAATCATCTAATGATATCAAGAGAACTGTATTGGATAAACATACAGATGGCTATCGTGTTGCGGAGCAATACGTATTCTTAAAAATGTTGTCTTTGTTAATTTTCAGATATCTTCTCGGACGAAAACATCATACAGTTCCGATTGTCTAAAGATACAAAAGGCAAAGAACTAGACGTAAAAAGCGCTAACATTCTCATTCTTGTGAAATACCCCAAACATCTGAGACAAGCCGAGATGCAAAAGCGAGGCAAGCGAAGGAATCGCACTGTCCGCCTGTCAGTGTATAGTGTGGATTCTAACGGTCAACCGTATGATAAACTGACTTCCATAGAGTCGCAAGTACGAAGAACCAAGTGGTTAAAACTTAGTCTGCCACATAATTTTATTCAAAATATGGTGGAATCGGAAGAGAAAGCACTTAGAGTATACATTTCATGTGATGGATGCGGTCGAGGCGCAGAACTCGTTCTTGTCCATAAACGCAGACGAAAGCGCAGAAGGCTTGATAAAGGCCATGATAGGCAGAAATCATTGAACAAAAGAAGACCATGGCTGTACCTACACACAAAAATCAAAACGTTTAGAAGAAACAAAAGGAATATTGTGGGCTGTCCTCGTAAGGCGCGTGGTGGATGCTGTAAAATGCCATTTATAGTTGACTTTGAAGCGATCGGCTGGAGTCATTGGATTTTGGCGCCAAGTAGATATCGGACTGCTTTCTGTCAAGGAAGCTGTGCCGGGGCTCTGCACGATGAAATAAATTTGCAGACCACACCACCAAATGCGTCCACCAATGTCCTAGATGATAAGTTTAGAAACATTACGTGTCAACCTGTAAAGACGAAACCGTTGCATTTACTTTATTTCAATGACGAAGGACAGGTCCTGACTGGAGTTTTGTTGGATATGATTGTCACTCGTTGCGGTTGCAGATGAAATAACAGGTGATTGTAATTTTAAATACAGCGAAAAAGACAATCAATGAAAGATAATATTTTTCTTAAATACTTAGTGGTTACCTCCGTAAAATAGATACATCTTTATTAAATACAAAATTTAGAGATCCTTTTCCATGACGTTACTTTGATCTTCCCACTCTGACAAAGGACACTTATAAGACCCTGACTGCTGCAAAATCCTGATTTCTTCAAAAACTGATATAAATACAAAAGTCTTTACTTTCAGCAGAAAGTACACTTTCCTCACGAAAGACGAGTTATTTCGTTGGACTTTTTGTGTCTTTTAAAGACTGGACATCGCAGTGGTTTCTTCAAGTGATAGTGAGATATTTGGTATTTTATATTTATTTGGAATGCAAGGAAACATCTTTTGTAGTTCAAAAGATCTTCTTGCTACACCTGGATCTGGAATCACGTATAAATACTAAGACGAGACTAACACACCATTACTTGTGTTGGAACTTTCCTATATTTGCTATGGAGATTTTTTAAATTTATAATAAGCATCAAATTGTCTCAAGATTTTATTTCGAGATAAATATATACATGAGTTTCAACGGGTTTATTCAAAATAGAGATTATCAAGAAATATCAAACAGCTTTTCTTGAACCGGCATCATCCATATACACAAGCAGGAAATACAGTAAGCGCTGTGATGTTGCCTTTGTTGAATTGCATATGACAGCTATAAGTTACGTTGGACCAGATAAGATATCCAATTATGTTAATGTACAACTTTATAAGCTTCTCTAACAAACATTATTTTATATGCCTCGTCTTGGGCAAAGAAGGTGAAAAGTTATGTTTCAATATTAAAATTATGTTAAGGATATAAATTTACAGATATATTTTTTATCGTACGTACTTACGTACTTACCTACGTGCATCTTTTCATTCATCCATATATCCATCCATCGAAGTGGAAATAAAGAAAGTCATACATTCGTACATACATACATACATACATACATACATACATACATACATACATACATACATACATACATACATACATACATACATACATACATACATACATACATACATATACATCCTTATGAGACACGAATGCTGCCGACTAAAGACCTTATTATCATTGTCTCATTTTTATTAAAACAAAGAAAGAAAACGCATATCAGGAATTCAGACTGGCTGACCGGCTCGTAACTCTTACAATGCACATGAAATTCAGGCTTAAATTTCAGTTTTCCAGAAACTCTAAACTTGTATACTTCATAAATGACAAGCTGTCCCTATCTATACTATATAAAGAGGATGGTATATCTTCTTAAAATGTTTGAGTGAAAGACTAAAATACAAACAAATACAAATTATTTAAAAACGATCTGATTTAGTATATAACCTCGCAAGCATATGGAAAATAATGTATGCTTTCTCTCGTTAGTCTTTGTTATTATGTTAAACAATTCCGTTCTGTAAATAGTTTCGTATTTATCATTTTTTCTCTGTTGTTTTCCCCCCATTTTATGACGTGTTTTTTTATAAGCCAGGCAGTAAGTACAAACTATATCGAATGCACATATTCATTTAACTGCGCTGTATCTGGAACATGTCTTTATATTCATTAATTTTACATTTACTTTCTTGCTTTGACATTTTTACTATTACATTTTACGAACGGCGTCTATGCACCTGCTTGTACGATGAGATCATGTTCGTGTAAAAATAACTGAAACAACGTTATTTTACTTCTTAAACAAATCTTAAAATTATACTTTGCGGTAATTTTCGTACGATTTATATGGACTGTAAAGACAGAAGCGAAGAAGTTAACGAAAGCAAAACCAATGACAGTTCTAAGGTATACTTTAATGATACAAAAGAGCATCAAAAGGTTTTAAACATATACCAGAATTAACACCGTCAACAGAGTAAACAAAATCCTGTTTTGCGCAAAGTACAATCGATCTCATAACTTTAAATGTAAGAGCATATAAAGTGTACCAGCATTCAATGCAACTTGCAGAGAACGGCGGAACTACACTAAAAGGTATTAGCTTTAGGTAAATGAAAAACTCAATGAAATTTAGAATTATTTCATTAAAGAAATCGAACAGTACGGAAGTGTCAGAATAAATGTAAAAACGATGCATACATTTGTTTGTTTGTGATGTTTTTGTTGTGTTTGTTTTTGTTTTGTTTTTTATCGGAAGGGAAGACATGGCAACGACATCAGGTAGTATGGGTGTAGTGGTAGTATTTTTGGAGTTGGAGGAATAGCAAGAGGTCTTATAATCCCGTAGTGGATTGGTTCACGTTTCACAATGGTTTCTTTCCAAAAGCTTTTCAACGAGCTTAGTAAACATAGAGCTTTAAAAGACAACGAGATTTACCTCTTTTCTGTAATTGATTAGAACAATCTTGATGATGTGGTGAGTAAATTAATTGGCGATAACGAAATAATCCCTGACTAACCTAATATCATAGTCACTGTGTACAAAATATTCAAAATAATAAACATTTTTAGAGGATGAGATGTAGAAAATGCACAAATATCTGAGTAACAATGTAAGAAAAATAAAGGATATGCTATAAATGAATAATTTATTACATATAATGGAGTGGATGATATACAATCTCTGCTAAAAACAACAACGAAAACGTATCGAGTGCTGACGGCGCAATTCCAAACTTCTAGTAACTCTGAGACATACTTACAAAGTAACCAACCTTAACTTAAATGGTTACGATTCAATTAGGAGAAACCTAGATCAATCTATTGGATCGTATAGAGTTTGCCCATCTTTAATTATTTTTCGCAACCTAAATAATGACACAAAATATTACTTCAGCGGATAAGAATTGAGTCTTACAAAGAGTCTCTACCATTTAAAAATATGTTTCGTGGTAAAATGGAATTTACATGCAATAATTGCAAATAGATACTATAAACATTCAATATAAGGATTAACAATGAAAAAGGAAAATAACATTTCACGGTATGATTGTATAATGGTTCAAGTTGTGTAGAATAAATTTCACAGTTCATTATGTCGTGGTCAGTGGTGGTCAGTGTGATATGTAACCATTAGGACTGAGATATGAAATAGGCTCACAATATATTTCTGCCTGCGAAGGATGAGATATGCTATATATGGAAACAGAAGTGAAGTTTAATTTGAGTCAGTTCGATAACAGTCAGACAAATGAAAGAGACCAGATTTAACATACGGGTAAATAACAGAAATAATAGAGTTGAGACAAGCCAGAGAGAATTTTGGAAAATCTTGAAATAGGTTTGATAGGACCGAAAACAGATACAAGACAGAGAGAATGTTTTCACGAGTAGCGAACAAGAATTCGGGAAATACAAAGGCATTGTCTTTTTAACATATGATATGCATTGATTTAAGTTATGATATGCATTGATTTAAGTTTGTAATTATTTGTTGAATTTATAAATTTTAAATTCATAATTCAGTTTTCTTAGAGTTCAGAAAATAGCCGTACATTCATCGGTCTTGAATGTGTTATAAATAATGTAGTGTAGTAATTGAACGCATTACTTTGATACGCATTGATTTGTATGTGTCTGTAAATGTATGTCAATGAGTTACTGATAAGTAATGAGCGTAGTTAGAACAATGAGCGACGTCCATTAATTAATTTTAGTCAGTTCTGACTTATTTTCAAAGAACAATCGATGGTGGTAGTATTAGTAACATGTGTCGACTGACCTAGTCAGCTAGTAATTTACAGCACAGAGATGGGTGTGATGGTTTATATAAGATGTCCAGTTGTGTCGTGATTCCAGTATGAATGCGTGTAGCTGTTAGAAATGCTATAAATTGACATTAATGGGCTGTTTGTGTATCATATCAGGTTGCAAACGGACCATAACTTAGTTCTGTTTAATTTTGTTTTATCGGTTTAGCAGAATGGCTAATTGAATTCAGTATAAATTTGTAACTCCAATTTCTAACATAAAGTGTATTATTAATTTTTTATCTTCAATTTAATTTCAGTTTCCTTAGGTAATTGATTAAATTGTTTCTTTTTACATAGCGACCACGTGTTGTTTTATTTTATGCCTCTACTCCGATCTATGCTATTTCGTCCATTAAATTCATATTTATATCACTGTTTACTCGATCCAGTCACTAACACCATGGTCGATCGTCTCCTAGATATCGAAAGTCAAAATAACATAAGGAGTGGGGAAATCACACACTCCCAACCATTGACAGATTTCAACGTCTATATGTAGCGTAATACCTTTGAAAACGGGTTCTGCATCAAGCAATTCCAAACATGGAGGGATAAATGACTTTAATAGATCCTAAGAAACAACACAGAGGATAAGACAATTCACTAGATCAATCACTGAACAATGGCATTTGTTACGAACTTAGGATCGAATAAACAGTAACATAGAAAGAGTGAAAATAACAAGCTTGTAAAACTTACTAAACAATTTATTGACTACAAATATTTTTTTCAGAAAAAAAAATAAACTTACAGTTTTAAGAATCAATTCCAAAATTAATCCAAAATGATTCAAAATATTATCCACTAGAGAAATTGCAAAATTCCTGGTAATAAAATGTCCAAATAATTATAAGATCGAATTCCAACGAAGTATCCAATATGGAAGACGATGTCACTTAATAAAGTCAGTTCTTGTTAATAAAACTCTCTATGAGCACAATTCTTTTCCAGACAATTAACAAAATAATTCCTCTTGATGCAAACGAATTGACACAATTTCCAGTGCAAGATAATTTATAATAACTCAAAAAGACACAACTTAATATTCTAACATCCCAATTTTATACTGAATAGCTCGCTCCTTTACATGATTTATATAGCTGATTTTACGTAAACAAGGAAAAGTCAAGTGATCTTCTAGATACTATCAGAACAAATTTACGTTCAAAGAATCACGTACACACCTTATGACCCAACTAAAATAGAAAGATGTTTATACAAAAGCTCCATTTTGTCCTTGGAACCAACCAATCTTTTTAAACGCTTGTTTACAACTCTGAAACCAGGTCAGAAATGAGCTCAACACCTGGTGTTCACTCTGTAAAGTGCAGATCAACCCCCCACACACACTTTTTCAATGAACGAATCGTAAAACTTAAAATGCCAAATTTAAATCTAACAAACAAACAAATATCAAAATAAATATAAATGACTTATATCAAATATATGTAACATCTTCCCCCATAAAATAAAAAGAAAGGTTTATATGATACAACTTTTTTTTACCACAAACCAATTTCACCTGAGGTTAAAAAAAATCGTATTAATTACACAATGTATATGATATAAAATATTATTATGCACGGGAAAGAGCGTCTGCTATTATATTATCTTTTCCCTTGATGTGCCGGATGTCAAGATTATATTCCTGCAATAACAAGCTCCACCTTAGTAATCTTTGATGTTTTATTTTTCATCTTGCCGATGAAAGTAAGAGGGTTGTGGTCACTAAAAACTATAATCGAAGAAGGAGCTTAACTTAGATAAACTTCAAAATGTTGTACAGCCAAAATCAATGCCAAACATTCCTTCTCAATAGTTGAATACTTTCTCTGGTGCTGATTTAATTTCTTTGAAAAATCGCGCACTGGATGTTCAATACCATTTTTGTCTTCTTGAATTAAAACTGTTCCAACACCAACATTACTTGCATCGACAGATAATTTGAAAGATTGAAATTTGCAGCTGCAAGAACTGGTGCTGTTTCAAGTATGGCTTTTAACTTGTCAAAAGCCTCCTGACATTTTTCAGTCCAAAAGAACTTGTTCTTCTTCTTTAATACATTTGTCAGGGGTTCTGCAATTATATAAAAATTTGAACAAAATTCCGATAGTATCCGGCCATACCTTAAAACCGCATCAGTTGTTTTCTATTTTCAGGCACAGGGAATTTAGAAATAGCCTCAACCTTAGCATCTATTGGTTTAACTTGTCCATGTCCCACAATATGTCCTAAAAATAGTCACACTAGCACGACAGAACTCACCTTTAGACAAATTAATTGTCAAACATGCATCAGTGAGTCTGTCAAAGAATTTTCGAATTGTTGCTAGATGTTCTATCCAGGTGTCGTTGTAGATGATGACGTCATCTATATAGGCATCACAATTTTCTAGACCAGAGGTGATCATATTCATGAGACGTTGAAATGTACTTGGTGACCCTTTCATCCCGAATGGCATTACTTTATATTGGTAAAGTCCATCTGGAGTCACAAATGCCAAGATTTCCTTTCCTCTTTCCGTTAGTGGAATCTACCAAAATCCTTTCAGAAGGTCAAATTTGGTGACATACTTGGCATTCCCGATTTTATCAATACAATCGTCGATTCTTGGCAATGGGAATGAATCTGTTTTTTTCACACTGTTCACTTTCCTATAATCAGTGCACATACGGAAAGTTTTATCTGGTTTTGGAACAAGTATGCATGGTGAACTCTAATCACTTTTACTGGGCTCGATAAAATCATTCTCCAGCAAATATTGAATTTTCTTTTTTAAGCATTTTTGTATGAGTGGATTCATCCTGTATGGATGCTGTTTAACAGGTTTGAAATTTACAATTTCAACGTCATGAAAAATTTTGCTTGTCCTTGTAGGAACATCTGGAAATAAGTGGTCATATTCAAATAATAACTGTTTCAGTTCATTTCTTTCTTGCACTTGTAAATGTGAAAGTTTCTGGTCTAGATCTTTCATAATTTCTGAATTACAAAGATTCGTCATTCCAACATCAATAGAATCTGATGATATCCTTTCACTGAGTGGGACAGGTACAACTAAATTAATTACAGATTTAACATGGTATCTCTTTCAATATACTCTTTTAGCATGTTTATATGGCAGAGTTGTTTTTGTTTGCGCCTCCCAGGAGTATTTATGATGTAATTTAAGTTATTATTTTTTCTGACAACTGTGTAGGGACCATAATATTTGGCCTGAAGAGTAAGAGAGGTAAGAGAGCCAGGACTCTATCACCAGGCTGAAAACTACTTTCCTTCGATTTTTTTAATAATAATTTGATTTCATTTTACATTGAACAGAGTGCAGATTTGCTCTTGCGACCTCACAAGCCTTTGACAACTTGTGTCTAAAATCAGAAACATAATCAAGAAGATTGATCTCAGTGTCTTCATTAGAGAGAAGTTTCTCTTTCAATAACTTCAATGGTCCGCGACCAGTGTGTCAAAAACTAGTTCAAAGGGACTGAAGCCTAAAGATTCTTGAACTGATTCTCTAACAGCAAACAATAGTAAATGAATGCCTTCATCCCAATCTTTATTCGTATCAAAACAATATGATCGGATCATATTTTTCAAAGTCTCATGGAATCTTTCTAATGAATCTTGGCTCTCAGGGTGATAGGCAGAAGATTTGAATTGCTGAATGCTAATTCATACATAACTTATTGGAAAACTCCAGACATGAAGTTTGAACCTTGATCAGACTGAACAGATTTGGGAAGGCCTTACTGAGTAAAAAACTTTATCAAAGCTTTTACTATTGTTTTAGATTTTATATTCCTTAACGGAATTGCCTCTGGACACCTTGTTGACTCACACATAATGGTCAACAGGTATTGGTTACCTGGCTTGGTCTTGGGTAAGGGACCTACACAATCTACCATAATTCTACTAAATGGTTCGTCGTCAAAGGCAGGAATAGGTTGTAGATGAGCCTTAGGTATCTTCTGTTTGGGTTTTCCTACCATTTAACAAGTATGACAAGATCTACAGTATTTGACAACATCACTTTTGATTTTTGGCCAATAGAAGTGAGTCAAGATCTTGTGATACAAGTTTTATTAATCCCTAAATGACCAGCCAAAGGAGTTTCATGGGCCAGATTAAGTATTTCCTGTCTGTAAGGTTTTGGAACTACTATTTGACAGTTCACTGACCACTCATCACCAGCAGGTACCTCGGGAGGTCTCCATTTTCTCATAAGAATTCCATTTTTAATGAAATAACAGACAGGAACTTCAGTGGCTTCAGTCTCAAGTATGGCCCTTTGAAACAAACAGGATATCTCAGGATATTGTTCCTGTTCGACGGCAAATGACTGTCGTTTATCACCCTGATTAGAATAAAGAGAATGAGTTGTTACAAGAGGATCACTATGATCAATACCTTCTGATTGATCCAAACAAGAAGTAAAAGTGACCTCATCAAAAGCCTGACCTATACACGTGTCAGCTAAAGGAATACTGCCTTTATCAACATCATTCTCATGAGCTTTCTTTGCCATAGCTCTGGTAACTGCACACGCTTGAAATATATCAGGGAATTCTTTTTCAATTGGGTCAACGTTCTGATCTAAATCAGGCTTGTCAGTTACAAGTGGTTTAACCACAACCTTGTCTCCAGCTAATTCGTTGCCTATCAATAAATGAATGCCATCAACGGGTAAAACCTAGACTGTTCCGACTGTCACAGGTCCTGATACTAAGTCTGATGAAAAATTTACACAATGGAAAGGAATATTAACAAAGCCGCACTCTACTCCCTGAATAAGAACACTTTCATTAGAAGAAGACTTCTCAGAAAAAGGCAAAGTACCTGACAATAAAAGACTCTGAGAAGCTCATGTGTCCCTTAAAATTTTAATAGGGGTGGGATTGGCTGAATCACCCAAGAGTGATATAGAACCCTTCGATATGAATGGTTCATAATTCTCGATAATAAAATCAGACTGGGATTTATTAGACCCAACAAACGTATTGCTTTCAATACATGCCCATGACCTTGACCTCTTAGAAATAAGAGCATTTGGAACAGGTCTGTCTTGATTCTGATGCTTATTTTTCAATTTGTAGCAATCAGAAATAACGTGTATTTTTTCTTGCAATAGGCACACGTCGGAAGAGACAAGGATCTAGAATCAAGCTTCTCTGAAGTTTGATTTTTGAAAGTTGTGCTAGTTTGAGTTTTTAAAGGGCTGGTATTAGGCTGAAATACTTTTCTGCCAGACGATTGTTGAATAGAAGTCTTGTTAACAAAATTAACTTTATGTGTCAAAGAATATTCGTCAGCAGCTCGAGCAGCATTCTCCAAAGTTTGAATCCTATGCTCATCGAGCTAAATTTTAACGTCACTATGGACACTCTTCAATTAATATCATATGCTTGAGATTTTGATAATCTTGTTCGACTTTCTTGGCTAAGCACCATCTATCAAACAACTGCTCTTTTTCTCTAGCAAATTCGACATGAGTTTGTCCAGTTTCTTTTCTGTAATTTCTGAATTTTTGCCGATAAGCTTCAGGGACTAACTCATAACCCCTTAGAATGCATTCTTTAACCACATCATAGTCACCACTTTGGTGAACAGACAGTGAAGTGTAAATCTCACTAGCCTTACCAGTGAATACACATTGCAATAACTGAGTCTAATGCTCCCATGGCCACTTTAAATTTTCTGCAACTTTTTCAAAATGATCAAGTATTTGTCTACTTCTTTTTATATGAAAGGGGGCACTAATCTAATATTCCTTGTTAAATCAAAATTTAAATTTGGATTTGAAGTATGAAGGTGTTTTTCACTTGCCAGCTCTACTTCTTTCATTCTATATTGATATTCCCTTTCTTCCATCTCTTTGTCATATTGTAATTGTCTTTCTTTCTCCCTTTCCTCTCTCTCTCCTATTTTGTACTTGTCTTTCTTTCTCCCTTTCCTCTCTCTCTCTCTCTCTCTCTCTCTCTCTCTCTCTCTCTCTCTCTCTCTTTCCTGAAATTCCAGCTTCTTCAACTCTAATTCCATCTTGAATTTTAATTCTAATTTCTTCATTTTTATGTCAGAGTCTGATGCAGACTTACTGACCGAAATCAAAGCACTTTTTTCCAAAACATTCTCTTCTACCAAATATTGGACCAAAATCTTTTTGATATCTTGTTTCGTTAAAGAAGTCTTTACTTCAGAAAGATCATATTTTCTGGCAAGTTGAATCAACTCATCTTTTTTGAAAAGATCTAATTGCTCCTGAGTAGGATCAGAAAGAAATATTTTTACTTTAGATGTCATTTTAATACAAGCCTGTCAATCTCACTAAAGATTTTTAAAACATTTCAAAAACTAGGGGTATTCAAATTTAAAACAAAAGTTTTCTAAAAAGAACTTTTAGCCAAATTCCAATTTATCTCAATTTCGGATGAGCTCCCAATTTCTATGCTACGTGCTTAGGCTTGAATCAACAGTAACATAGAAAGAGTGAAAATAACAAGCTTGTAAAATTACTAAACAATTTATTGACTACAAATTTTTTTTTCAGGAAAGAAAAATAAACTTACGGGTTTAAGAATCAATTCCTAAATTAATCCAAAACAATTCAAATTATTATCCACTAGAGAAATTGCAAAATTCCTGGTAATAAAATGTCCAAATAATTATAAGTTCGAATTCCAGCGAAATATCCAATATGGAAGACGATGTCACTTGATAAAGTCAGTTCTTGTTAATAAAAATCTCTATGAGCACAATTCTTTTCCAGATAAATAACAAAATAATTCCTTTTGATCCAAACGAATACAATTTCCAGTACAAGGTAATTTATAAAAACTCAAAAGACACAACTTAATATTCTAACATCCCAATTTTCTACTGAATAGCTCGCTCCAAAACATAATTTATATAGCTGTTTTTACGTAAAAAAGGAAGGGTCACGTGATCTTCTAGAAACTATCATAACAAATTTACGTTCAAAGAAACACGTACATACCTTATGACCCAACTAAAATAGAAAGATGTTTATACAAAAGCTCCATTTTGTCCTTGGAACCAACCAATCATTTTAAAACTTGTTTACAACTCTGAAACCAGGTCAGAAATGAGGTCAACACCTGGTGTTCACTCTGTAAAGTACAGGTCATCCCCCCCTTTTTCAATGAACGAATCTTAAAACTTAAAATGCTAAATTTAAATCTAACAAACAAACAAAAAATAAAAATAAATATAAATGACTTATATCAAATATACGTAGCACATTACATTTTACATTTTACAATTCCGTTGAAAATATTACATGCAGGTACAAAACAGAAGATACGACAATTAAGTAGGTCAAGCACTGAACAATGACTTTACCTTTAAAGCTTAACAGTTCCGTTGCAAATATTCCATGCAGGTAGTATCTATTATGTCCTAAAACGAATCGACGCACATTTGGATGATAATGATCTGAAATGAATTAAATTGTTTGAGTTGATTATAAATTAACAGCCTTTAAACATATAATAATTGCAATCCAAGCAGCTGGTAGAGGAAATTGATATTTACATTGGTCAGAATGTTACCACGTGATCAAACTTGAATATCATGTGGAATTTAATAAATGTATTTCAAGCTGTGAGAGGAATCAGTGAAAGAGAAGATAATACTTGGTAATACTTGCAACGAACTGTACCAATGATAATATTAGAGATGCGTTCGAACGTGATATGGAAACAATACATAAATCTTTAGAAGACTATAATTCTTTATAATCATATATAAGTAACAGTTACAGACACAGAAACTATCAGGAAATTACAAACTTGTCTAATGATTTTGATGGTGCTGCAGCACGTCAATTGAAAAAAAAACATAACTGAAAAGAATGACTTAACACGATTAACCAAACAAATCGGTTGAAAGTAAAACAAAGTCTGAGTGCAAGTATGATTTGGTCAATGAGTATGACCGACTGTTTAATTATGAACGTGGCACCTAATACATCTTTAAGAACTGACATATCTGACTGATTAAGAATGTGCTCTAAAGAAGTTTCGATACTATGCCAACAAAACCCAAACTAAAACAGAAACACTGGTTCTCAAACCTATTTCCAATAAGTAATATAAAACATGATTACCAAATATATTATAATCATATTATTTTGAATGAAGTAACTGTTTACAGAAGCAACGCAATATTTCTTTGATGAGGAACGAAAACAAATCGAAATGATCACACTGGTTTTTGCTTGATTTAAGAGGTACATACGCAATACTAGATTACATGAATAAACGTAATGAAGAATTCATAGATGCACACAAACTCAGGGTTTATTATATGTTTGATGCCCAGGTAAATATTTAAAAGAATCAACGATAACTTATTATTTAATTTTCAAACTAAAAAAATAAAGCAATTGTACTAATTGCCAGGGAAAGAAACAATTAAGACATATATCATATATCAATGACAAATTAATTCTCCTAAACATTTGACTAGAAGACAATTCATCAATGTACTGATTAATTTTTTAAGGATATTACAAGGATATTACAATTAAATGAACAAACATATCAAAGAAACACAATAGAACTTCGACTAAATTTCCAAAGTTTAAAAGGTAACAACTGATATCAGTCAGATATAAACAACTACTAAATAACCAAACAAACTACTATAAATCAACCCAAAACATAAAAAATAATAAATTCAACAAACATTTGTTATGAGAGGAGTTTGTTTATTTCATACAGTAAAACAAAAACCTGATACCTTCTTTACGACAACCAGAAATTAACACAGTTGTTGATACCTACATATAGCATTTATCTGTCACCCTTGTAATTAAAGAAAACCCCTCATTATATCTTCATACGTGTTATTAATCAAGACAAAGTTTGCGCTAAATAAAATCGAGCGGAATAAAAAAAAACTTACTTGATTTCAATTTATAATCAGTCCAACATTCATGCTCAAAATAATTGTAATTGATCCTGATGGTAATAAAGTACTATCCGTTCATAGTAAATCTGAATATTTTGTTTCGTATCATTGGAAAAGTTGGCTTTCGCTATACTAATACATAACGAGTCTGCATAGGTTTATAAACGAGTCGATAACGAGTCTATATATGACCTTAAACGAGTCTATAACGGGTATATATGTCTTTAAAAGTGTAAATAATGAAAAAATATTTAAATAATATTCAGTGTTGTTTGTTTTTTTCTGCAATGGAAACGTAATTCATAAGAAGTGTATTTACCTCCAGCTATGTCACAACAAAATGGTGTGCTTAGTTTCTTTTTGTTTTGTTGTTACACTAATACCATCTTATTGTATGATGTTCTTCTTGTACTCCTCTATGGTCTCAAGCTATGTAACAGAAAGGAGACAAATAATTTTTATATATAAAATTCAACAAATATTTTTCTTCCCTGGATTACGAAGTGAAAATCCTAAAGTAACTTAATACTATTGTGAAATGATCCCAATCTGAAATATACTATCTCAGTATAACGTATATAAACATTCTAATAATCCGCCATGTGTTGATGTATCATAGTATTGAATGGGGTCATATGCAAATTTCCCAATATATGACAGTGGTCCAGAATGTCGTTGAATCAGTCCTTAATAATCCGAAGGTAGTGTTTCAGCGCAAAATACAGTTAGCTCTTTGTAATTCCAATGAGTAATTTAAATAAATAATTCTACCTAAATTATATCTGAACACAGCTAAACGTGATTTCACAGACTGATATTTGACTAAGAATAAATAATGTTTATCTTGCCCTTTATGTACAAACTGTCACCTGACCAATGACAGCAAGATGCACAGGGTGTGGGTCATTTATTAATAAAACTTCCATCCAGTATTATCGCTTTAAGATCATTGTAAGGTGTAATCATGGTAAAATATTGAACTCAAATTCACGTTTTTAAATAGTTTAATTCAAATTGAACATGACCTTGAAATTATGATAGCGAATAGCATAATTCTTTTTTTCAATTTGCGTTTTATCCACACACAGTGTTGTATAGTCTGATGATTCTCAGTATTTACCTTCAATCAATTTCTTCTTTAATGAAGATAAATAAGACACTACTTGTTAATTTTTAAAACAGTTTTTACATCTAAATCCACTAATAAACTTCAGCTGAGACTTTCAGGAGCTTTCCAGTATCAACTGTTATCTGATGATTCCTAATTGATGCTTTGCTGTCCATTTGACATGCATCAATCAGCACATAACCAAACTATTTAAATTGTTATTGTCATTGGTAAACAAAGATAGATATTGACTTGTGGTCAATACTACCCAGGACCTTGTTCAGTATTTGTATTTAATTGTATAATATTTCCCTATTCTAATTCCATATACAGTCATTTTAAAAAAAAACTGCAAGCAATTTTAATTCTTCTTTATTTGTATCTAAACATGCACCATGCGCTTCTTCAGCTTCAAAACTTATTATTCTGGAATGTGTTTGGAATTATTCAAGCAAATGTTTTAAAACAATTAACATTAAAGTATCGTTCTGCACGTAGTAGTCACTCTCTGTACGTAGTAGTCACTCTCTGCACGTAGTAGTCACTCTCTGTACGTAGTAGTCACTCTCTGTACGTATTAATCACAGTCTTTACATAGTAATCACTAAAGTCACGAAGAAAATTCGATCTGAAATGTTTCATAGGATTTGTCGTGCACTAGTAGTTCTCATTACTAATTCCCGATCGTCTGTGCTTTGAGTAGAGTTTATCGATTTATGGGATTCAGCTTCATTGAACCGTTCAAAGGCATCCATGTAATCGTTAGGATTAAAATATTTTCTCAAATATATTTGTAGTTTTGTATGTATGTATGTATGTATGTATGTATGTATGTATGTATGTATGTATGTGTGTGTGTGTGTGTGTGTGTGTGTGTGTGTGTGTGTGTGTGTGTGTGTGTGTGTGTGTGTGTGCGTGCGTGCGTGCGTGCGTGCGTGCGTGCGTTATTACTGCTGCTTCATGATCTAGAACGGTCTTTTAACAAAGAATCAGCTGAGAATCTTATAAAGAAACAGCAAAAATACATTAGGATATTTGTAAATTAAATTACACTCATAATGTTTACTGCTCCGGTGGCCTAGTGGTTAGAGCATCTGCCGCGGGAGGTCGTGGGTTTCATCCCCGGCCGAGTCATACCAAACACTTACAAAAATGGTACCAACAGCTAGCTCGCTTGGCGCTCAGCATTAAGAGGTTAGTATTAGGACTGGTCGACCTGGTGTCAGTATAATGTGACTGGGTGGGACAAAATGCAGCATGTCAGTGGCATGATGCACCATTGCTAGACATCACTATAAACTGCCTCACTGCAGACATCGTAGCGATTTTATTGATTTTTGTTTTTAAAAAACTACATTAAAAATCCTAATCAATCAAACAAATAAAGAAACATAATATTTACGATCTTCGTATTTTGCAGTTAATTGATTGCTACGTCTTTGTTTTCTTCAGTAATTTTCTTTTCATAAATATCGCATCCATAACTGGTCCAATACTGATCATTTAATAATTAATATCGTTTTAGCAATGTATATTAACCTTAGGTTTTCATAAGCCATTCCTGGAATTAATTGCAAATATTCGAAAAATTATCTGCTTCTCTGAAACCTAAATGCAAACATGTAAAATGTGATTTAATGAAAAGCTACTATAATGATGCATTTAGCTGGTATTCGTGTCCGTGACGCATTTGTATTTTATCTACACCTATTTATTACCTACAAAATTCTATGGACATTATAATATACCAGAAAATAAACATTTATTTGGTGGTGGCAGTTTTAAAAAACAAACAATATGTCTAATGTCTCATATATTTTGCTGGTTCATCAGTGGTGTTCATTTACTAAGACAAGAAAGAAGAAGAAAAATTCACACCCTTCTTTTAAGTAATATTGTTATTGTGTACTGACTCGAGATAGGACTAATTCTGATGACTTTTTAACTCACAATTATTGTAAGTATCTGCATCAAAAATATACTTAGCATGTCAACGTGACTTTTTTTCTGTCGTTCTGACTAGGTTTATAAGTGTGTTTACTGTTTCGTAAGAGGCCCCGATTGGCCGAGTAGTCAAAATCGCTCTCCGTTACGGATCACTGCCATGTCACATCTGTCTGCATGGGTTCGAATCTCGGATTCGACCAATGTGGGTGTGTGAGAAAGCATACCGGTAGCTTCTCGTGGGCCGGTGCAGCTTTTCGGGGTTTTTCCTGGGTTCTTCCTCCAATAATAATACTAGCTGCCATGTATAACCTATCTTGTGCAGAAAAATGGCGTTAAGCCACTATAACGTATGTCTTCTTTATGTCTAGTGGTAATGGATGACACACATTTTCATATTTCTCAAGGTTATATTTTGCGACCTGTATGATGATCTATTGGATAAATTGCAATGAATTGTCCGTATTCAGGACCTTGTAGTGGGCTTTTATTATCATGTATTCATTCTAGTACGTCTCTGTTATGCCCTCCAGTATTGCTACTATATTGGCCATATTTAAACTATGCGTCACATTTCATCTTTGTCTCTAGTTAGAGCGGCCGACTCTGATGCGGAGGTTCGCGGGTTCGAACCGGGCCGGGTCATACCAAAGACTTTTAAAAATGGTACTTACAGCTGCCTTGCTTGGCGTTTAGCATTAAGAGGTTAATGTTAGGTTTGGTCGGCCTGGTGTAAGTATGATGTTACTGGGTGGGACATGGTGCTATATGTCTGCGGCATGATGCCCCAGTACTAGACATTGCTATAAACTGCCTGCCACGCTGCTGACGTCGTAGCGATATGATTGGAAGGTTGCTCTCTCTCTCTCTCTCTCTCTCTCTCTCTCTCTCTCTCTCTCTCTCTCTCTCTCTCTCTGATACTAATCAATATAAAAATCATGTTGATATCTACTCTCAATCCGAGTATGTTTGATTAACAAAACAAGGACCTATACTGGACCCAAATCTTTAATTTTTCTATTTAGTATTTTCAAAAATTATGGTTCTACTTCTTCAAACACTTAAAACAAATCTAAAAACGCTTTAGAGCCTTTTAAAAAGACCTGGAGCCTTCTTTTGAAAATCATTTTATATAGGTAGTCATCGGTTAGATAGTCTTCTCACGTACGTCCTTATAATTGATTTTTTATACCTACAAATATTATATTTTCTCTATAAGTTTCAGTCAGGTGCTACATTAAGCCATTAAAACGGGAGAAAATATAAAGGGGAATGAGACAACATGAAGATGAACGAAGACTATATTTTTGTGTTTTGGTCCGTTCATACTCAATACAAATACACAGTCAAAATACTAAATCTAATTTCCTCAGGAAATATTTATAGTTGGATTTTCAAATCGTCATAGTATCCGGTTGCAATCTTTTGAGCATAAATATCTAGCAATATTTCATAATCAGAATCATTGGAAAACTTATTAAGCGTCTAGAAGATACCAGTGAACATCTTGAGACCATCTAAGTTTTGTATTTTCTTCATACCAGATGTCTCAATATTTGTCCTTCCAAATACTGTTTATGATTTCTAACCAATTCTGCAAGTAGGTTTTTCAATTTATAATCTTTCAAATTTTATATCTAATAATTATTTTACCAATATAATAGTTTCATCAGGTTCAACGCTATTTAATAAGTCATCCTATCTTTTCCGATTTAATTGACATTTTTTTTCGTCAACTTGGTTCGTCCATAAGATTGTCTCAACCTTGAACACGTGATCATGTTTGTTGTACAGAGACAGAACACCACCCCCTCGTAAAACATCCGCTGAGTATTATCTTCATTTAAGTCTTCCGATTTATATATAACTTTTTCAGATAAAATTACTTTCTTGGTTGATAAAATATCTTCCTGAAAACAAGGGAGATAGCCTTCGGTACAAATAGAAATATGCCGAGATCAAGACTTTCTCACCTATTTTGTATTTACACGTTCCGGAGGTGTTAGCTGTCAGATAACAAATAACTTGCTCCAAACGTTGGTGATAAATGCAAAAAGGTTTTCAATGTGCGGTAGGTCTAACAGCTAAATGTTACTATGCAGGCTTAAGATTTTTCCAAATTTATTTTATTAGGGTCAATGTGGCCTGAGATTTTCCCCAAAAGAATGTTTTATATTGTAGATATTATTTTAATTGGATGATGTTGTTGGACAACACACACACACACACACACACACACACACACACACACACTAAGCGTACCAGGGAATTCTGGGAATTCGCTAATTCTGGAAACAATAATACTTAAGAAGGATGCTTGCCAACAAAATTAGAATTTACCTGTACTTTTCGAAAACTTTGGTTGTAGTAAAATAGTACACTAATATATATCTGTATTCACACACACACACACACACACACACACACACACACCTATGAGAAGTGACACAAGACAGAAGTAAAGAACCAAGTATTTAGTGCGAAATACTTAATGTCTGTTTAAACATGGAGTGAAAGCTTGGGTAGCTGACAAAATTTAGCAATTTGTAGAAATCTTCGCGTTAGGTTAGAACGACAGCTGTCTGGAAACGAAGATGGATATTGAAGATAATCGCGAATTTAATTAACGAAGATGGATATTGAGGATAATCGCGAATTTAATTAACGAAGATGGATATTGAGGATAATCGCGAATTTAATTAACGAAGTTGGATATTGAAGATAATCGCGAATTTAATTAACGAAGTTGGATATTGAAGATAATCGCGAATTTAATTTGGTAGTATGCTTTCCAAATTAAAGTAAGTCTTTAAAACCTACAGTCATTAAAATGCGCTGGCAAATTTTGTTCTCTCTGCTTTTGTTTTAAGCGCATCACTCTCAAACTTGGAAGAGGAACATTCAGTCATGTATGTTATGTTAGTTATGTTATGTTATGTTATGGTATGGTATGCATGTATGTATGTATGTATGTATGTATGTATGTATGTATGTATGTATGTATGTATGTATGTATGTATGTATGTATGTATGTATGTATACAAGTTTTTCTAATATATCTACCGTGTCTTTTTCAGCCCATTTCTTGTACTTTTTTGTACTTTTTATACCTCTCACAACTAATTAGTGAATCAACCATTGATTTATTACTGACCTTAAAACGATTGAGG
This sequence comes from Unio pictorum, assembly GCA_030141615.1. Lineage (NCBI taxonomy): Eukaryota > Metazoa > Mollusca > Bivalvia > Unionida > Unionidae > Unio > Unio pictorum. The sequence continues at coordinate 18,988,788 of JARLTB010000339.1, forward strand.
ATAAAGGCCTGGAATACTTAACCCCGCGTCCCCACGCTAGTCTGTGGCATGTCAAGACTGATAAACGATAACACCAGGCATCATAGACTTGTCTTATAACCATCTACTATCGCAGAATTCCTTGATATGTTAGATCAACATAGAATTACGTTATCCTGGTGATAATTCCGATGCAATTTTGCAACCCGCTAATAGTTCCCTAACTAAAATTAGGCTCTCTTTCACAAGAAAATTTTAGTATTTTTTTTTTGATGGGTTTAACTAGTTAACAACATATGTTCCATCTCATATTTGTAGAGTGCATTCCATTTCTTTCCATTTTTACAGCCACATTGCATCATGTTTGAATCTAATCTAAACAGGACTCCGAACTCGCACCCGAACACATAAACCAGACATTCATTTTATAAATTGGAACAAAATCGGTAATTTCCGCTAAGTCGTGAGTAAATTCTCGGATGTAATTTGAACCCTGTTAGCTGAGCTTCTTTCTTTCTAATTGAACAATATGGCGGCGGAAGGAGACAAAGTAACAATCGGAATAATCTCGACCTTAGCTGTCGTAACCGTGTGGCACATCCGCCAAAAGAGAATCACCAAATACATCAAAACGAGTATATGGTATTAAGGTACCAATTGTTTTTCCATAGAAATCAATGATAATGTTTTGCGAAATAAATATACTATCTATCCTATTTCAGCATTCATGTCACACATTGTCAATTTGACAATGCAAAACCAGGTACTACATTGCATTTAGGAGAGACAACTCTGCTGAAACTAGATAGGGGTAAGAGTTATCCAGTCACAACCAACCCAGTTTCACCCATGTGTGCCACATTGTAAACAAATCATAAAAATATGAAATATGATCTAGATATGAATTAACATAATCTCACAATATTACCAAGAGGCTTAACTTTTTAAAGCCTAACAATAAGTACAACTCTTACATAATGCACCAATCACAGCTAATGTTGTTGATTATTTCTGAATGCAGTGTTCACTACACCTTAAGCTCGTCCCACCTGAAGTTATACAATTGGTTACGTTATACCATATATACAATTACGTTTGAGGGTAACTCAGTCCTAACGGAAATGGCCGATAGATGTTCAGATCGAAACTTGACAGTAATATACAGACGATGAAGTCATCAAGCAACATAGACGTGTTGTTTCCAATGGTTCACCTCTGCATTGTTAACGTGAAAGTTTATGCGTTTTCGTCATTATATATATATATATATATATATATATATATATATATATATATATATATATATATATATATATATATATATATAGGGTATGGTCACTGTTCCAACCTGCCAACTCGTCCCCTCCGAGTCCTCTATCAATTTACTGATACCATTTGCTTTATTGGTAAGACGTAACCTTTCTTCCCAATGTCTCTTGAGCAATCGATTGTACCTGTAAATGGCGTTTATTCAATGTATTTTGATCCTCTGACATCATTGTGCCTTTTTTTACACGCACCACAAACGCATTTGTCAAAACGCAATGAGAATGTACGTTGACATTTTTGGGACGTGGCCAACATGTATGTGATCCTGTAAAAAAAAACAGACTGAATGTTGCGCTCTGTGATGTTACAGTGAAAGTTGAGTATCTTGAAGAACAAAGCACGTACTAACCTATACTGTAACAATTAGACCCGATTTGTTGATTTCTTCAATCGCTTTAGCACCTGGCCACTGTGGAAAAGTCCATAGTGATTAAAACAATTTCCTCTCGAATTTTTCTAATAAATGTTGAGGCACATAACGTCCAATACAAAAGATTGAGTATACTTTGGTCAATTTATATCAGTATTAAGTTTTAGAACAACAATTACCTTTTAATTGAAGATGAGTAAATGTACCTAGATTATGATATTGAGGTGCACTTCAATCAAACATGCGTCCATGGCAATCAAGCTTTGAACAAATTACGATCTATGTCGGCTGTTGTATTGATTTGGAAGTACAGTTGCTTTTTAAATTTATTATTTGTAAAATAATCCATTAATTAAACTTTAATACGTAACAAATTAAAGGTGCATCATCTGCATCAGAATGAGAGAACTTATTAACTATCCCCTCTTTGTTCTCTCTAAGCTATTTCCATCAAAACAAAAACAACATGATACACAAATTCTCACATGGGTAATGATTTAATTTTAAATTTATGAAACTCTTTGAATATTATCGAACTTTTTGAAACAATTAGAGGATATCAAGTAATTAATCGTACCTTTCTAGAAAGAGTGGGTGCAAATACAAATAAAAAGGATCGGCTTTATCTTTCAATTATAACATGCAGAAGTATTTTCTTATGAAACTGTTGGAGCTGGTATGTTCGCGAACTAATTGTTATATGTAAGAGAAGAGACAGTGGAGCAGATAAATTTATCACCGAAAAGTTATTGTTACAGCTTCCAAGGCTATTTCGGTTTTTTATTATATAAAATACACCCGCTAGACATTTACGTGGTAATCTATTCTAATGTTTTGATGACACCTTTAAGCGTCCATTATATTCAACATCAGAAATGTGATTCATCAAAAATGTAGCCCAAATCGAACAAACACAGTTTCGACCTTAATTGACCTCTTAATGAAGGTACATTGCTGGAGATCGATTTAAAGAAAAACATATTCCTTGACATGTCCTTGACATGTCTAAGTGGGTACAAATAAATCATCCAACGAAAGTAGTAATGTAGGTTAGGAACGTAGTTAAATGTAGCCATAAATGTACGGTCAATTTGCAAAATCACATCTGTCCAAATATATGTCTAATTAAGAGAGGTATTTCGAGAACACTTTCTCAATTACTCAAGCACGAAAATGCATTAATATTCCAAGCTTTACAGGCATGGCTAACAATGCTGCATTGTATATATGAATAAAAAAATATATCGCAAAGCAAAGCGAGCAGACGGAAAACTCTAAGAATGCCCCATAGTTAATTTACAGCACACGAAAGAGTGCTATCTCAAACCCTGCATTTTTGTAAGCCGATGACTACCGAAAATGTACAGCCGAATTTCCTCTTTAGCACATTAATTATTCTTGTCATTTTAGTTGCACGCTGCTACAAAAGTAACTAAGCAAGTAAGAACATTTATAAGCAAGTAATATGTATGTATGTATGTATGTATGTATGTATGTATGTATGTATGTATGTATGTATGTATGTATGTAGGTAGGTAGGTAGGTAGGTAGGTAGGTAGGTAGGTAGGTATGCAGGCAGGCAGGCAGGCAGGCAGGCAGGTAGGTAGGTAGGTAGGTAGGTAGGTAGGTAGGTATACTAATACTACTAAAATTAATAATAGTGATGATAATAATAATAATAATAATAATAATAATAATAATAATAATATTGATACTAATAATAATAATAATAATGAGGAATTTTCATAGCGTCTAATCTTTAGAAGCTCTAAACGCTTTACAATATCTATAATGATATGAATATAAAAAACAAAACATACAACATGAAATTGGAAAACAAACAATGCTGAAAATATTTAAAGTACGAAACGGTTTTAGGTCTTTAAGTTTGTTCTTGCTGTGGAAAGAGGTGGGTTTTAAGAGCACTCTCGAAAGGGATCACTGTGTCTTTGTATTTAATTTCAGTGGTCAATTCATTCCACGTTGCTGGCCCTGGTATGCAGAAGAACGTTGTCCATATGACTTCGTTTTCATAGTGAGAATAATGAGCATACAATTGTCAGAAGAGGAGCGTAAGTATCGTGCTTGTGTGTACACATGGGTGAGGCCGGATATTTATGTTGGACTGGAGTCCGTCCTTGAAACGTAGCTCAGAGAACACATTTTGTGTTTGATTCTGGATCCAATGGATAGCCAGTGTAGGTAGGGTACAGAGCAGCGGGGATGTGTGCTCTGATCGTGGTACTCTAAAGATGATCCAAGCAGATGTATTTTGAATTTTATGATGTTTCTGGAGTAGATATTGAGACGAACCAGACAGAATTGAGTTACAATGATCCAGTCTTGAAAGTACTAATGAATACACTAGTGTTTTAGTGTCATCAACGGAAAGATATTTGCGAATGGAATTGGTGCGTCTCAGCTCAAGATATGCAATGATTTCATACGTTCAGGACATGTTGGTGCAACGTGAGAGTACTGTCTAGAGTAACATCTCGGTTTTGTACTGACTGCGTGAATTTAATGTTGGTGTTGCTGATATTTATTGTTTGAAGTAAATTATGTAAATGAGAAAGTCTTTGTGTTGTGATCACACTGGCCTCAGTTTTATCAGCACTCATCTGCAGCTTGTTACATGTTATTCATGATTTCACACGAGAAATGCACCTCTCTACTCCGTGGATGGTAGCATTAACTTCTGTTGGGTGGCAAGACTTGTATATTTGGGTGTCATCCGCGTACAATTGGTGAGACACTGCGTGAGGATATATGACACTTGAGAGCGGCTGAGTGTATAAACGAAGAATACAGGTCAGAGAACAGACGCATGTGGAACACCACTACAAAAATCAACTGGGATGGAGTATATTCCATTTGCAGATACAGTATGTGTCCTGTTGACTAAGTATGACTTGAACCACTGTAAAGCTGTGTTGTGAATGCCAAGTTCATGCTGCAGACGGTGAAGTAATATATCATGGTCAATTGTCTCAAATGCTGCAGACAAATCAAGGAGGGTTTGGACAGTAATCTTTCCGCTATACAAAACATAGATAATGTCATTAAATACCTTCCGAAGAGTAGTGTCATGAAGTTTTTATGACGACCTCCTCACCACTGTCCAAGAGAGAAAGCTGAAATGGTAGGGGCATGTCATTAGAGCCAACAGTATATCCACAACAGTACTGCAGGGCAGTGTCTAAGCTGGGAGAAGAAGAGGTAGACAGAGACAAAAGTAGACTGACAACATCACAGAATGGACCAGGAAAAGCTTAATATCATTGGTTTTGTACTATTTAAAAGACTTGAGACTGCGATATTATATATATATATATATATATATATATATATATATATATATATATATATATATATATATATATATATATATATATATATATATATATAGATAGATAGATAGATAGATAGATAGATAGATAGACGAATTGGGTTGTGTTGAACTGCATCTTAAAAAGCCGGCTACAAAGAGATAGACCATCAATATATCTTCATTGGAAGATCAAAGACATGCATTTTTCCTATATAACAAATGAAGAATAAGTGACTATAAACAATATTCCAATTGAATATAAGCTTTTACTACAGCTCAAACGGTGTGATGAATCAACGGAACACGCACCTGGTGACTGGATGCAAAATTCTTACGGTTATTATTAGTGCTGTAAATCACAATGATTGTTCTTAACATTTAAGTTAGCCGTATATTGCAGAACAAATCCAAACAAATGCATATCTTGAAGTTAATTCTTTTCTGAGCCTTTGTATATTATATGTATTAAAAAAATTCATTCCATACAAAATTCAACTAAAAATCTCCTGAAACGGGTTTGTTTTATAGTTATTCTAGTGGCAGGCGCGGGATATGAACAAGTTTACAGTGAAACAACCTCATGTAGCCCACATCTTCAACGCAATTACTCTTAAGCCGAGTCGACTGAAAGAAATGCAAATAACAGTGGGTGGTTGAATATCAGTAGTAAAATAAAAATTACTAAGATTTTGGAAACGTATGATCATCTAACTGCAACCGTTATGAGTTATCTATGGAGAACTTGAAATCACTTTACCATGCTGCGAACCATTACTGTTCTTTCCAAGATTATTACCATTAATGTATCGTTATACATATACCAGAAATTTCATTAAATCGGCTCCATATCCCGACGAAGTTATCTTGTAAATTAGTGAGATATATACACAAGTAAATAAAGGCAGATTTTTTTTAACATCCCTTTAATGTAACCTGTTATTCTAGAGGCGAAGCTATATGACGATATTAATGCACACGTATTTATACACAATAAACTGTTTTTCAATTATATTTACATGTGTTACAATGACATTGCTGTTGGTAAACGGGACATTTATGTTATGCTGCATAACATCGCTTGTGCAAAAAATTTCTCTCAGCTGTTAAATATATGAATATGGCTTAGTCCTAGGTAAACCATAAGGTCTGCAGACACGGAATAACCCAGAAGAAACCACCAACGACTGATGGACGGCCACGTACCCTTGCAACGGATTGTAATTTGAAAAAGCCTAGATTGGTTAGAAGAGCTTCTTCTATTTGGTAATGTTAATGTAAGATGTATTTCAATGAAACATTAAACGATTTTGAGCCAATAGTTATTAGTAAAACCTTCAAAGACTTGGTTAAAACAGTTTAATTGTCTTAAATATCAACGTTTGCAAGTTTTCGTAGAATCCTCATTGGTACCAATAATTGTGCACAAGAATTATTTTAAAGTATGTGTAAAATAAAGTATTACATGATTATCGTATTACATCACTAAACGGTGTATTAAAGATAACGGATTACATAATTATAGATACAACGATCCAAAATTGTTTTAATTAAAATAAACTAATTGTTTATACCTGCTTATGAGCCTAAACGCAAGCACGATTGGGTCTGTCGATGCATTATGCGACAGCATATTAGATCCTAAATTGTTTGCAATTTTACTTTACTTATAAGCGATTGATATCGTAATGGGGCTTTATACTTTTTTTTAGCATTTTGGGTCGTCGCTACAGCCTTACTTTGCCATGACTTGTCAATAAATCACATGATATTTTTTCACCCGTGGATTATTAATATACAAAAGTGAAGATTGTTTTACTCGATGTTTCAATATACGCGGTTCCTTATCTGTAGTCCATGTTATCGTTAATTTTCCATTACCTCCAGCACAGTCTCAAATTTGGCTGAATTAATTATTTTATCCTCGTTAGCCACTGCACACAGTTTAGTGATCGTGTTGAGACTGCTTTGTGTCACTGCAAGCAGCTGTCAATAATCATACTCGTGAATGCAATCGCATAAACTTTAATTTTCTATCATCACCAGACATAACGGATACTATAGATATAGACCAGACAATAAAACAGAGTGGTGCAGCTACAATGGTTGTTTCGCTAGTGATTCCAGCCAAACCCAAACCAGCAGTTGTTGTTTCAGCAGGCCCACAAATAACATCGAGATTCACATGCCGTTAAGATGTACTATTTAGGTTTGTCGAAACCATGTTTTGATTACCAAATATATTTCAATCATTGGATATTCTGTCATCGCTGCCAGGTCATGTTCTTAAATATATTTTGGTAATACCGTTTTCACACGTGCGTGATCGATGCAAGTACCTTTCGCATAAAGATATCACGAAAATGTTTAGCCGATATTGTTATTGCAAATAAATCAAGACTAATCAACGGTGTAATATTCTGTGTATTGTAATGGGTAATCGAGGACATCTGCGGGACGGTATCCGGTGACATATTCCTGGTAACGAAAGGCCTTTTGCTTTCTTTTATACAACAGTTATCCGCCTTTTTAAGGATGATCCATGATGCAATTCCGACAACTCTTTCTCAACAGCTTGTGTCTGCAATCAAGTATTAGGCCAGCTGCTTTGAACTCACAGCGATGCTAGTGCGATCACAAGTGTGTGTGATTCACCATCGATAACAGGTGAAACATGACACATTCAATTTTTAGTTTCGCTGATGAAATTGTTATCATAGCACTAATGCTCTAAGCTGTTTTCACAACAACCAGTAGGATCTCAATATAAATTTTTCGTAAAACACATATAGTCTCAATCGTTTCAGAGCTCATCATCGGTGTACAGACTTGGTTCGTTGCATACATCATTAATATCCTCAAAATGTGAATCCATCAGCGCGCGATATCTATTTCCATCCATGATGGCGGTAGTGGACAGTCTCTAAAAAGTCGATAAAGATTCATAAGTACCTATAGGTACGGTGTTGCCCACACGAACTGATCCCATGAGTGGTTCCAATTGATCAGCAATGGTCAAATAGTCCAACAAGGCTTTCTTCTGCTTTTATTGTAATTCCGGTGTTTGCGCACAGCAATGCGTACCGTGATAGTTGCCCACATTATCGCATTGGAATGTGGACCAATCCTTGTGTGCTTTATTGTAATCTTTTTATAATAAACATTTACGTGACAGGGACGAATGAAATGCTTCGATCGGTGGCAACTGAGTTTTGAAAATTTATCTCAGTCACTCATGCATTTGTTTGGTGGATACACATTTTATCCTGAGCTGTTTCTTGATGGTTAGATAGTATCGATTAGTGATTACAAAGCTTTCCCCTCTTGATCATTCATTAAGTTGTCCAGGAACGAAAGGAGAAACTGCAAGAATCTTTAATCGCGTCAAATAATGTAGAGATCATTTTTTTCACAATACATGTGTTCATGGTCAACGTGACACGTAACTATTAAGTTTGAAAAATGGAATAAAGGAGACAATGTGAGGTTTCAATTTTTATCGGTTAAAGAAATTCATCCTGAATGGTTAAGATAAACGCGGGGATGTTTCCCAGAAGAAATGTGTCAGAGTCTCGCCGGTCATGAGCGTTATTCGTATAATATTGTGCAAGCCCAATTGTCAAAAGGTATTGCACAACATATAAAAACAACACTCTAATCCACTCCACTCTGATACTCGCTATCTAGGAGATGACCGCCCACGGTATAATTGCCCGGTTCGAGTCTAGAATGTATATGGTAAACTGAGATAATATATTGAACAAAAAACTACGAGCCCCCGTAAAGATTAATAAACAATTTAATGAAAGACATACACAGTGAAATTTCCTTTCATTCGGAATACACGTGGTTTTCGAATTAGCTTTAACCGAATTACAAATAGATTGAATATAGAATTAAACAAATTTAGCCGTTCTGTTACTGATAGCTAACTTCATCAGAGAATCGAGAGTTCAATCAAATTCATCCGCGTTGTTCGATTTTCATGACCTGTTATCGTCGAACTGCGTTCTTTGCTCACTCAAATGTTGACCCAGAGGTTCCTGTCTCTCGAGATACTATTCCCTCGTGGATGTTCCGCTCGAACTCAGACTTGTCCTCTGTATTGATTTATACACCTCGCAACTTCTACTTCACAATTCCCTTTTCCCGTCTTCTTCGTCCTCTTTTCCGTACTGCACGTCTCACCAAATATAAAAGCTAATTTCCTCCTTCCTTCCAAAAGAAAAGTAAAACACTCTAAGTCTCTTGTTACACGGTAATAGCTGAGACTGTCCGTTTTGCTGATTCGAGCAATCAGATATTACTATCAGTGATAACAATTTTACGGCTAGTAATTAACTACACATATCTGCAGATCAATACAACTAAATCACCTGTTAATTCGGTTTGCCTTGACCTAATACATTATACACTGTCGCTAAATTATCTGCGACATCAAAATTCGGTGAATTCACATGTATTCCCGTAATTCATTAATTAAAGTAATACATTAAATATTAGAACACAATCAGTATTCAAACAATATGATAAATTCAAGAATTAACGTAACACTTTCTTTAACTCCACACAGTGTTTTTAAAGACATCAATTAACACTACGTCATTCTTAACTACGAATTAAGGTAAGAATTCTAATTCACAATTCAAAAGCACATTATTAAATTAGTGTAACAAATGAAACTAATCATACGAATGTATCAACAAGTCATGCAGATCTGTAACGAAGAAACATTATATTAATTACATCACAATAAGCGTGGATTTTGAGACAAATACCTCGTGTTTTTGGTGCGCCTCTCAACCGTTGGTTTTTGGCGGTCTTTCTGGTCTAATTTCACGGAGGTACTTCTCATAAATACTCTCCGGAGTCTTTATTCCAAAAATAATTCTACACTGTCCTCTCTTGCAGAGGAATTTTCAAGACTGAAGTAAATTTCAGCTCGTAGATATTATATTCTAAAGATTTCTCTTGTAAAACACACCCCTTATTCAACAGTGACCAATCAGAACAAATATATTTTCTCGCGCTTTCCTTTAAAAGTCACTTACATCAGCGTGTCAAGATGACACGCTTTGGTTTTAAGTATTAATTCTCTGTTTTAAATCAAACCCTGGTATATTCGTGATAAAATGAACCTTTCCCAGGTCACGTCGGTCAGTACTGCTCTAAACAAACACAGTTAATTGGTGAACCGGCCACATTCTATTATACCAGTACCTCTCTGTGCAGAATGTTTCTCATAAATTTAACAAATGGCTAGCTAGGCTAGAACTAATAGTTATTTAATAGATTCGACAAAAAATTTGGCACTTCACAAAATGCAAGAGTTTAAAGTAAACTCCATCGCTACAATAATTAGTGTGAGGTTTTCTGCGAAAAAGGGAAATTGGTAGCAGTAAAAAGAACTCTTGTTTGTTAAATAAACTGTCCAAGGGACAAGGGGTGTCAAAATTGTTTGAAAACCAAGCTCAGAAAAAAGACAGAGAGAATTCTCTCATGATAAAGAAGCGGTTGTTCAGGATAACAAAATGTTTTTTCTCAATTACATTCATTGATTTGAATCTGTAATCATTTGTGAATATATTTTAAATTCCTTGAGTTTAGACGTTGATTGTTTGATAAATTTGTCATTAATGTATGTGACTGATGGATTACAGAACTTTGTTCGAATCACCTCTTTCAGATCCAAAAGAAATCATGTATTGTAGGAATATCATGCATTTCAGCTTATACAAAGTGTAAGAAGCAAAGTATATTTTCTAAATTATTTAATCCATGAATGGTGAAAATTGATTTATTTTTCTTTTGTGGAGATAAATATCAATGGATCTCTAATTAACAAAGTTATGCAGTGATTACAAAGTGTAAAGTCAATTAATTTGTTTGAGCAATTAAGTTGTGAGGTCTTTGCAATCGAGAATCCATGGTCTTAACATTAGGAACGTGTGTCGACTGACACGTCAGCTAGTAATTTACAGTTCACTGTGGCGCAGTAATAATTATCAAAATGATTTAATTATATCATTATCTAGTTTACAATGTGAGTTAAGAAGTCATTTATTTATCATGATGGGCTATGTGTAACAATACTAGGCTACACAATGACTATAGCTTAGCTCTGTTGAGAGACAGAAGGAACAAAATACGGCAGCGCCACTATATCATCACCAATCATTTGGAAACGAATTGGAAGCAGCCTGGTGATGTTGAAAATGCAGGCGATTTGAGTTCAATCAGTTAGTTACTCAATTTTGTGATGACATTTGTTTTATGGGTGTAACAGAAAGCCTAATTAAATTTTAAATAAATCTGTAACTCTTTCTGAGAGATAGTGAATCATTCACCTTTTCAGTTTCATTTTGTTTATGTAATTGATTCAATTGTTATATTGTTTATACGGTGCTCTTACATTTCTATTTGATTTCCCTGCTAAGATATATGGTATTTCGTCTATTAGTTTCAAATCGTAGTTTATTATTAACTCGATCCGGGGCAATAAAACCGTGGCTGATCATCTTCTAGATATGATTACCAATCCCACCACCTTATGACAGAATCGATAAAGTGGACCTGGCCCAGCCTCAACATCATGTACTTTTAATGTTTGAGGGGATTACAATTATCGGCGAGTTTGCTGCCGAAGCTGCGGGTTGCAGTATTCATTGCTAACAAATCCACACAGATTAGTAAGCACTACAAGGATATTTGATTTGTTTGGGTAAAGTATCAAGTATAGATTACGTGTGTTGTGTTAAACTCTTCCGTACGCGCCAGTTATGTGACAGTGATAACGGACTTAAGGCTCCCAACTTCACAAGTGGAAGCAAAATCTTCTTCACCGATTCAACAATGAGTGCATGCAGAAAACTCAAGTATTCTATACTCAATCATAATCCTGTCTGCTGGTGAATAGAGCTCTTGTCGACTCCATTTTGCGGTAACTTCAATCGATTTATGAAATACCGGTACCTCAGTTGAGTCAAGGCCTCCAACCAACACATTGAATCCTTGCCGCAATACAACATTGGTGGTTCAGTCTTCTGTCACACCGAATTACTGTATAACGAAATCCCCACTGGACTAGTCTCAACAACTTGTATTGTTAAGTCATTGCCAGAAGCAGAGCTAGACGTAATCGCGTCTACCATTATAACGCCAAGACAATCAAGGTCTGCCAAGATGATACAAAGGACTTCTATATTTCGATGCAAAGATGAGCGATACCGACTCTGATCGTTTTCATATCACTTGGCAGCACTAAATCAGTCTGGGTTTACCCATGGTGCCAATGTTTGGATAGTGCAAGTGGATAAAAGCCATTATCCCACGTAAACACGTTCAGAGCGCTACCTAGGTTAAGTGTTTCAAATTGTTTTAGTGTGGCTTTAGAAACGTGAAAGGGAAATTCGATAACACCGAAGCTGAATGTGCCTCCTTGTGTTCTCGGCACTTAAGAGGCAGGTCTTAGTTTTCATTAGCCTGACACAGCGCTGACGAAACTGACTATCCAAAACGCCAGATTGTTTAGGTTTATCACTGACCTTGGCAACCCACTTTTGTGTTGGTATGTAAGTGGATTCATGAAACGGTTCCTATGGTAAGATATCTACCTTGACTTGGGCACATTGATCAAAAGTTCATCACGAGCCTGCATTGGTGTATTTTTGCAACGACTCACGATTCTTTTCACTCCCCTTATCAAGTTTGTCATTGATGGCACTGGTGTCGCCTAGGATCAGTCGCCGTTGTGAATCCAATTAGTTTTAAATCCATCCTTGTAAAGGGGAAAACACGATGCACATTAAGGACAACATAATTCTAGAGTGACCACAGTTTTGAAAAAGGTAAATGAGATTCCAGGAATCATATTTTCTAACAGTTGACATGAGTCTTTACTTGCTTTGTATGTGGGTATGATAATTACCACGTGATTGCATTATTCATCACTACATGTATGAAAATTAAATTCATTTCCATGTGATTGGTATACGTTTGCGTGAAGATATTCAACAGTTTCAATAGCAATAACACACACACACACACACACACACACACACACGTGTTTAAAACGAGTGTTGCCAGTTTCCTTTCAACGAAAAATTTATCCAACGAGTGATATATCATTGATACAGAGTACACAATGTACATATATTATATTTATATCACATACAAAATGATAAAGTTAACCCTTTCAACGGAGTCCAGATTTTCTACAAGCAACTGTGAATTGACTTTCTGAATGAACTCGTCACATCCCCGAGTGTGTCCGCTACAAAATGTAGTTCTATGCCTTTAGTACCTATTTACAATCACCTTTGCATATTGATAAGATGGCTGTTTTAAAACAAAATAAAGTTTATATATTTCTTCAGAGTGATTAAATCAATACAATGCACACTTATGATTTAAACATGAAAGATGATTTTAAAAATAAACGTAGAGCACTACAAGCACACGGCCATTCAGACCAACGCTAAGCGATTAACATACAGCTCATGGAAATTAACGTGGAATGTAAACTATGCGAAATTACGAACAAAAGGTAATTCTGGCTACAATGCAAATGAACATTAAGCACTTAATCCAGACGGTGTAAATCCCATTCCATCCGAAACCATTGCTATGGCTGACTGCAATCAATTCATAACGTTATATACTACGTTGTGTTTGTTTCTAAACGCTCTATGGCGTGTCTATCAGATCAGTTTGAATCTCGCTTATTCATAAGAATCTAAATTAGAACTATCACTGTACATTGGCAGCGTTGGCTGTAACGAGGTTTTATCAAAACTTACGTTTACTTTAAAACACATTTTATTATTCGATTATCATAAACCTCAATATGTCCATTTCATAAGTGCAGGATGACATAGAATGTTATTTACATTTGGTGAAGAATAATTTTAAATGAAGTTTCGAATACTTTATCAACGGATGACAAAATGTGGAATCAAGATATATATATATATATATATATTCTGCGAGTAAGTATGCAAGAAATGCGAATAGAGCTACTAATGGTGATGTACACACGCGGTTGATATGAGAACACTGCTCTCCCTCTCCCCCTCCACAAAAGATTCAACAAAACATGTACACCTTGTTGAAATAAGACATCAAATCCGGAAGGTCTAAATATTTCTTATTAAAAAAACAAACATTTTCTAAGATTTTTGTTTATATGAACGCGATATTAGAAACTAGGCAGTATTTCATTGAATCGTTATATTCGAGTGTTGGTTTCTTCAGCATTGGCTTTACAATCGCAGTTTTGAACAATGACGGGAATTCCCCAGATGAGAGAGAGATATTAATAACATCAGTTTGTGACGGCAATATTAGATCTAAGAACTCAAGCAGCAGTGATGTTGGAATTTGATCAAGTTCATATGACTTTGGTGCACTTTTTATCACGATTGTCCGTTCCAAATCCATGGTATCAAGTCAGGTTCAACTGCTGCTAAAGATTGTCGTGGAAAATCTGTATCACAACTGTATGGTAACGACGAGTCAATTGAAATGTGTTGTCAGGCTTATCTCTAATGGATTGTACCTTGTCACGGAAGAAATTTACAAACAGGTCCGAAAGGCCTACTGGAGAGAAAGGAGTTGAACAAGGTACATTTGTTCCTTGACATTAGTTTATTAGTAATCTTTAAGAGCTCCTTGCAGCTGGAACTCTCCGTGATCTTATTACTGTAGCGGGATACTTTGGTGGCTAAATGGACTATGTTTGTGACGTTCTTGTAAGCGGCTTCATATATTTGTTTATGAATAGTGAGTCTGGTTGAAAGTCAAAGCCGCTCCACTTTACGGAGGTCTCATTTAGCAGTGCGAAGCTGGTTCCTAAAATCCTATACCATGGATAACACATTTGAATTGATACTCTGCACTTGTTGGCATGGGATATTGTTGTTGTAGGAATAGTCGCTAATCTAGACTATATTACTTTTATGCTTTATTTCTTTTTCGAATTTTGAAACTACCGCCTATGGGATTTCTAGTGGAATGTCTGATATATGCAGCTCTCAAGCTTGTTTCTTTACTTTTCTCAAAATTGTTCTGTTTTCTCCTATATACATTTTTCATTAAGGTAAGATTGATGTTTTTCCTTTGGATCTTATAATGTATCACTTGTGTCCACTTAGGTTGATTGAATAGAGTTTTTTGATATATTCTTCACAGCGTACTTTCATTGCAAGCATCACATTTGTTGTTCTTGGGAACTCGTTTCTCGATATATGCGACATGTCCAGCTTTTGCGTTCTTTCCTTGTATTCGCATTTATGGAAGCTATCCTCCTCTATCTAGATTCGGGTTATCTTGAAAAACTCTCTTATGTTCTTCCTAGTGGCCGCCATTTTTGTTCGTGTATCGCCTGATTATAAACTCACTTGTTTTCCAAACTATTTGATCCTGTATTTTCTTATCTTCTTTGTTAAGTATTTATTTTGGTATTATTCCATATTCATTACTATTGATCCATTATTTGTCTGGCATTCAGTACTCATTACTTCTAGTCTTCGCTATTGTATTTAAGGAATTTAAATAGTTGACTTCTTAGCTGTCTGTTTCGTACGTGCCATTGTGATTATAAACGCCTAGTTTACTTCAAAACAACATGTATAAGAATGGCGCGTTTACATTCAAAGCAGAACCTATTAATATTAGTAAAACCGACAATACAACATCTTTTGTTCCAATGTGAGTCTTGTTTGAACTTGTTCGTACGATGTATATCAGAAACGGAAGGTTGTATTGCGTTTAAGACATTTTATCATGGAATTCATTGCGATGACGGCAAATCCACCTCCGCGAAAGTGGCTGGGGAATGACTTAATTGAATAACCGGTGGGTGTTAGATTCGCGTACTTTGGCTCATTGCTTGATGATTTTAGCCATATTTCTGTCCGAAACAAGACGTCCATATTCTGATTGTCGATAAAATTAACTATTTCTGTGCGATTTTCCCATTGTCCTACTGAATGGGCATTGAATAATGCAATATGCAGTATTATATCTTGGATAGTTAACACAAAGGCGATTTAACAAGGATTTTCACCAGGTTATCTAAATTAACGGCCACATTTTTAAATCGTTTAGCCGTAAAGGGCGGAAGGGAAATAACTGGAATTCTTCTTCCTGTTCTACGCCGGCCTGCTTTGGAACAACATTTCTTTTTCGCTTCCGTTTGCATTTAACTTATGAATGTAGCACCTGTTAGTTTAGTCTGGAACACAATGCACGGAGAGCCAAGGAGTTTTCATTTAAATCAAATAATGAGGGTTCATCATAGCATAAACTGGTATACTGGCGATTACGCGATTGCGGTTTATTCATGGCTACGTTTATAAATGATAAAAGACGGGAAGGAAAATCACGCATTATTTTTAATGACACAATTAACACCGAACAATTATTTAAAAATGACGGGAAATCAGTATTTGTATGCATACCAACACAATAACAGGGTAAGACTTACTTACAAATTGATAAGAAATAGCGTGAAAACTTAACACCAAAACAATATGATGCTTACAAACAAATTGATATGAAAAGCAGGAAAAATTGGTTTGGGGTTATTGTTTTCGTACAAACACAAACAACACTGACACTTGCCAAGAATTTAATATGGAGTGTTGGTGATCTGCTGACGCTTGCAAAACTGTATTCTTACAAACTAATGTTTAGTGTTGATATGTTATAATGACAAGGACATGTGCTTACATTCCATTGCTTAAATTTTCAAAATAGTAATATCATTTGATGATTAATATGAACACCTTCAAATACGAAATACTGTCACACTTTAAAAGAAACTGATAAGAGAAACAGGAAAGACTAAAGGGTAGGAGAGTATATCTTCATACAAAACACACACAATCACGTTATGTCGTTACGACTCTGTGGTCTTAAAAAAACTAACAGAAAATAACGAAAAATCAACACGTTTTATAAAACTCAACAAATAATGTATTTCCCTCGCTTACAATGTGATCATTAAAAATGAACTTAAATTTTTGTTTTGTCATAAGTCCAAATGTATAAAGTTCCAACCGAATTCCAGTGGGTTTCCAATTAAATTCCAATAGAAGATGTGTTGATGTGCCTGTAGTCTCAAGTCTGCCAGTGGTCTGAATTGTGCCAATGTGCTAATCGTCTTTTGTTTTGATGTATCATAATAATATAATCAAAAAGTGCTTTTGTTTGAACTCATGCAATTCCACATTAATGTTTATATCCAAGAATATAACTGGTGTGCACTTTGTATTAATTGGAATAAATAAATCGAAATGACAAACTAAACACAACAATAAGACTGATTCTGGTTCAAGATGCTACGACAGTTATTGTTATTATATATTTATTATTATATATAGTTATATATTATAGTAGTATATGGGGGCACCGTAGCCTCAATGGAAAATCCAGTCAAAAACAGCTTGGGCTAATATAGCCTCAAGATTTATAGCCTCAAGGGAAAATCCAGTCAAAAACAGCTTGGGGCACTATAGCCTCAAAACAGCTTGGGGCACTATAGCCTCAAGGGAAATTGAACAGGGTGGGTCTATCTAGCCTCAAGGGAAATTGAACATAGTGGGTCTATATAGCCTCAAGGGAAATATAACATGGGAAATATAACAAGGGAAAAAAAGGGCGGCAAAGAAAGCTAATATCTTTTCGAGACCTATGAGTGGCCCTGAAAACAAGCCACACAATCTCCTATCAAAACAGAAGGGAAGGAAAATAAAATGGTACAATCTCCTATACACACAGAAAGAAAGGAAAACAAAACAAGGATAATAAAGAACATCATACATTCGATGTGAAATATGTTCATTTTCATTCATTCATCAATTTAGTAAAATGGTAGTGTGATATTTATTGTCGACTGACTTCTTAACATATCTCAAATTTAAGGGATGTCCTGTGTTTCTCAGCACACACTACAAACAATGTTGCCAAGTTGTAACAAATCTAAGTCGAAGGGGAAAAAGAAGCAGCAGCAAAATATGCTTTGTTCTATCGACAGTCTAAGATGTGTGTTTTGATTTGAAATTCAAAGTTAACCATAGGCAGGGTCATAAAGTGCAATGTCACTCGCGTCAATCATTGTTACATTGTTAAAATTCTTCCGAACGTGTGTTTTGGTTCTGGGTTTTTTATGTCAAACTTAGCCATAAGCAGGGTTATACAGTGCAAGATCACTCGCGTCATTCTTGAAATAGTTTTGTATTTGTTTCATTTCTATAAAACGGTAGATCTCATGCTTAAAAAAATTTCCGTGACACATTGCACTGCCAAAAATAAAGATAAAACTCTGATAACTGAATTGTACAATTTTGTTAGCTCAAGATTTTATTTCATCCAACGATTTACTGATTGACTATTTGTAAGGGCGTAGCGTTTGAAAAACAAATTACATGACAAACGAAAATTATGGTGCCTACTGATTAAAATTTTGGAGAGGTATCTTCAAACGGGAACATCTACCATTAGGATTTCAATCAAACGTATTACAACGGAGAGAGAGAGAGAGAGAGAGAGAGAGAGAGAGAGAGAGAGACTACGTTATACCTACTTTTGAAAAGAATCAGGACACTTACGCTTGTTTTTGAGGTATATTTTCCCTTAGAAAAATTCAAAGAAACACACATCCCATTTAGAAAATCAATTCCATAGGAAAGGTCCACGATTTTAAAATATCATCAGAGTGAACCGATGACAAATACGACTAAAATGTTCTCACAAAATAGTACATCCAAACATGTTTTGGTGTATTTCGCAATAAGACTGACATTTCCACGATGATGCGATTATTTGTGCATAAGTTTTATTGTTTGGAAAGTGACTAGTGGACAGGTACAGAAATACACGCCTTATCTTCTCGCTGTGAGAATAACAACTGAAGCCGATTTGAAGCGAAGGCGGTAGAAAATATCGGTTTGCCAATGAAATCACTTACAATGAGTGACGCATTGTTTGGTTCGAAATTCAAGGTAGGTAGTGTAGTGGTCAGGCGCAGAAAAAACACGTCTTATCTTGTCACTGTACTAAGAACGAGTGAGAGCAATTTGAAGCTAAGGGGGTAGAAAAAAGTGTAGCCAATAAATTGCTTCTAACGACTGGCGCATTGTTTTGCCTAGGCTCATGCATTGATTCAATTGCAGCGCAGGCAGACTGAAGTGTGAACGTACAATCCTTTTGTTGCACATTGTACATTTCTTCATGACACATCAACTACTTAACTGCAATTATTGTTCGAGTTTTAAAACTGACCAAAAATATACTTTCTCACTTTGACATAAACACATTCGTCTAGGTAGAGAGAAATAATATAGTAGTGAGTGGTAACTTTTGTCAAACTAGTGAATTTGGGGTTTGTATAAAGTAAATAAACTAAAGTACAGTGAACCTCAAGGAAATTAAAGTACAGTGAACCTCAAGGATGATAACCCAGTCTGTCTGTCTATTGATGTGAATATTTATATAAAAAACAATATGACCTGCAAAACACAAAGATATACGGCAAGCATGATTAGAATGAAAACAACAACACCTAACTGTAGTAACAAAGATATGCGTTTCTTCAAGTCCGCGTAACTTAGAGTTTCAATCCTCTTGTAAGACAAACTTGGTATCCTTTTGTGAGCGTGAAATTAAATTACTGAAGAAACTTAAGCGCTTTGCTATAGACTATAATATAGATAATTTCAGCAACAAACTAAACAACATAAATACCGTTACAACAATAGAAAGCCCGAAATCGTCTATTAAAAAGAAATGCGTTTAAAAAAATAATTAAAGATTAACGATGGCTAAGCAATAAAACCGAATTAAAGAAAGGCAATGACATTGGTATATAGGCCTTTCACTTTGATATTGTATGCGGATGTAATCTGCCATGTATTAACAGTTTGAAAAAAGGTATACGCAAAGAGAAACCTCAATTCAAACTGACTTTTTCAGATTTGTTCCTTCTGTTTATTTTTTTGGGAACACACCTAAACACTATTCAAGGAAAATACACATCAAAACAAACCATATCATTTACTATCCAAAATCACACCATTTACTAACCACACACACACACGAGAAGCAACCAAAAACAAACCACATCATCTATTATCCAATATCACACTATCTATCATCCACACACGGGAAGCAGCCAAAATAAAACATACCATTTACTATCCACACACACACACACACACACACACACACACACACACACACACACGGGGAAGAATCCAAAACAAACCATATCATTTACTATCCAATATCACACCATCTACCATACACACACATGGAAGCAGCCAAAACAAAACATACCATTTACTATTCAAACATACACACACACACACACACGGGAAGCAGCCAAAAACAAACCACATCATCTACTATCCAATATCACACCATTTAATATCCACACACACGGGGAAGAAGCCAAACAAAACATACCATTTACTATCCAATATCACACCATCTATCATCCACACACGGGAAGCATCCAAAATAAAACATACAATTTTCTATCCACACACCGGTAAGCAGGCAAAACAAACCACACCATTTACTATCCAAAACCACACCATTTTCTATCCACACACACGGGGAAGCAGCCAAAACAAAACATACCATTTGCTATCCACACACACACACACACACACACACACACGGGAAGCAGTCAAAATAACACATACAATTTACTATCCACACACACGGGGAAGCAGCCAAACAAACCACACGATTTACTATCCAATATCACATCATTTTCTATCCGCACACACACACACACACACACACACACACACACACACACGGGGAAGTAGCCAAAAACAAACCACACCATTTACTATCCAAAATCACACCATTTACTATTCACACACACGGGGAAGCAGACAAAACAAAACATACCATTTGCTATACACACACACACACACACACACACACACACACACACACACACACGGGAAGCAGCCAAACAAACCACACTATTTACTATCCAATATCACACCATTTCCTATCCACACACACACGGAGAAGCAGCCAAACAAAACATATCATTTACTATCCAATATCACACCATCTATCATCCACACATTGGAAGAATCCCCTTTGTAGGTGTAGCAATTGTGGTAAGAGTAGAAGTCGTTGTCGCTGCTGTCAAATAAGAATAGATTATTTTAAAAAATGGATCTAGTATTTTATATTTTTTTAAAAATCAAATAAAGAAATACAGTTGTTGGAAGACATCGTGGTCAGCAATAAAGTAAAAGTGACAGAGAGAATGAGACATCGTAGTCGAGAAGCGTACTACTGGAGTACGTACGTGTCCTAAC
This sequence comes from Unio pictorum, assembly GCA_030141615.1. Lineage (NCBI taxonomy): Eukaryota > Metazoa > Mollusca > Bivalvia > Unionida > Unionidae > Unio > Unio pictorum. Next base: position 19,010,140 of record JARLTB010000339.1, read on the forward strand.
GTCACAGTACCTTCTCAATCACTCTTGATGCAAAAGCAATGCCATCTCCGCGTGAGACAATGCGGCTACTATACTACGGATGTCATTCAATCCAAAGTAACCTCCTGGTAATTTCACCGTACCTACATCGAACTGAAGTGAGGAGAGTCAAATATTCGTTCCCGACGAGTTTGCCTGAATACTGTCACTTTAAAAGTCGATTTCAAACCTTCAAAGATAAATGGCCAAAATACCTGCCTGGACCAACTCCTGAAGAATTAGCCAGAGTTGGATTTTTCTACTTGGGCGAAGGGGATAAAGTCAAGTGTTTCAGTTGTGGTGTATCCATTTACGAGTGGGAACAGAAAGTTTCCGCTTACTTGGAATATGCTCGATGGTCTCCGAATTGTCAATACCTACCTTTAGTAGGACCTAGTGATTGGAAGTGACACTGCTGCTTCATGTCGTGTAACACACCTAGACCAGTATATAAACCCTCTCTAAAACATAATATTCAAGGATTACCACAAGAATTGCAAGAGAAGATCTACAAGGACGTTTGGCAGGGTCTTGCTAAAGAAAAATCTCAATGGGTGACTGTAGAACTTTTGTGTCGTGAAATTCACAAGAGGAAAGTGACAAAAATTAACCAACGTGTTAGATTTCTCTGGATCAAGGGTATTTTTTTGCTCTGTTTCCAATTTAGTACGTTTACATCTGAAGATGTTTTGATCCTTCTTAACCGTTACCCTGGATGGCAGTGGGACGAAATTACACGTTATATTAATCACTGTCGCTTTTGGAGGAGATTTGATTCTTTGTAGAATATACACTGATGGTCTTCGACCTAAAAAAGAAGTCTAAAAGAGAACGACCATGCCACAACCTTTATCACTTGTGATCCAACAGATTCCGTGGAAGGATATCAATGAGAAGATTCACACGGTGAAAGATTACGAACACGTATTACAAGAACTGTGCCTTATGAATTGGGGTCGACGTGTAGTGTGTGTTCTAGTGACTTGCTTTCTGGGATTTCGTTTACCTATCGATTCCTTGTGGACACTTTACGAACACTACCTACCAAAAAAGACAGTATGGTGACTCCTTTAAATGTCCACGAGAGACTCATTCTGTTCAAAGCCTTACGCTTTCATCTAGATACGTCTCGACCTCTCCAAGAAAAAAAGATTCGTCAACTTTTACGTACGGAAGCGGTGTACGAAGATGTATGTGTAGCTTGTGACTTACACCCTCATTGGACAGATGTACGTGACTGGAAAAGTTGGGATTTTGAGGTTTGGACAAACGAAGCATCCCATTATGCCCATGCGTTGTGTTCGTAAAATTCATCGTCGAGTGAAAAAGTCACTTTTGAACCTGTGTTAGTGACAGTACCAGAAAAAGAAAAAGAAAAAGAATCTGTCACCGAAGACAATCCCTCTGTTCAAGACAGAACTGTCATGGACATTCCCCCACAAAGACCCTTTCGAGAGGACACGTATGTGACTGTACCCCATGTAGAGGAGACTATAAGAACATTGCACACTACCTCTAGGACACCTTCGTTACCCAAACCATGTTGTACAGTGACTTGTTTATATGCCACTTTGATCGTTTCCCTGTGTATTTTATTCTTGTATTTATCCATTTGGCTTTTATGTATTTTTGTCTTTTGTGTTGCATTCAAATAAACGTGTCTTGAAAAAAGTATAAAAACCTCTTGTCTTGTCTGTTTTTGTGTCAGTAGTGTCATACCACTACACTATTATGACTCACTCTGCTATTTCTACTACTACTTCCTCCTCCACATTCAAAGTCATTGACGAACACTTAGATCAGGCTAGTTGGAAAGCCTTGTATCTTCGTCATCCTTTAAACATGTTAATTGCAGGACCAAGCGGTTCAGGCAAAACCGAATTTGTCAAACGTTTGATCGAACATAAACATCATTTGATCGATCGTTCACCTCAACGCATCGTGTGGTGTTACAAAGAGTGGCAATCGGCATACAGCCTTTTGCAAGAAAGTCAAGGTGATTCCATTGTGTTTGTGGAAGGTATTCCTAAAGAAGACGAGGGGATCGTGTCTGACCCTAGTCAAACTCATTGGGTCATTTTTGACGACATGTTAGGAGAAGACGAAGAAGAAATTAAACTGTGGTTTACACGTAAAGGGCATTATCGTAATGCCAGTGTCATTTACATTACACAAAATTTATTTCAACAAAGTAAAGCCCATCGTACCATTAGTCTCAATGCTCATTACGTGGTCTTGTTTAAAAGTCCTCGAGATAAATCACAAGTGCAAGTTTTAGCCAAACAGTTAGGAACACCTTGGCTGACTCATGCGTACGATGATGCCACTCAAACGCCACACGCCTATTTACTCGTGGATTTAAAACCCACCACCCCTGATTATTTGCGATTTCGTACCGATTTGTTTCACGACTGGTGTCAAGACGGAGGCCCTGTCGTGTACACGTCCTCGTCGTCGACATAACCATATGAAGCACTAAAAAATCTATAAAAACCTTGGGTTACTTTGACATTGTCTCATACATCGTCAACATGACGTCCCTTCAGTCTCATCTTCCCATCAAATTGATTCGTGCCTTGTACGGCATCAGTCGCGAAATAAATCCACAAATACGTGCTCACGTCTTAGAAGCCAGTCTCAAAGAAGTCTTACGATGGTTTACGGTGACAGCACGTCAAATACTGCAAGGTATCATTCACATTCCACATCAAACCAAACGCTTTTTTTGACAGAAACAAAACAGCCTTGACGCAACTGGCCAATCCTCGCATCGAATTAAAAAGCAAATCATATTGAAACCTGGAGGTAGTGGTTCTCTAGGAGGTGTCATCATTCGTTCCCTTTTAAAATGGGATCCCAATACTACCAAAGTTCACCCCAAGAAGAAAAAAAAGCCAAACGAACCCCTAAGGAAAAGAACAAGGGTGCCAAGACCAAAACACAGAAAAAGAAAAGTCCACAGAAAAAAGCGGTCACCCGCAAAAAAGCACGTCGGCCAGGACGCAACCTTATCTTCGTCAACCACGAGCTGTAAGAAAAGATCTACTAGGACGTTTGGCAGGGACTACGTTGCCAGTAGCCTCAGGTGCTGCCACTTCTCCGTTGTTGGTGATGCCAGCCAAAGCCAATTTCACACCCGTTTTTCCTAATTTGATGAAACATTGGAAATCTGCGTCTCCCAAAACGTCTCCTCCACCGGTGACACCCTCGTCCACATTAGCGTCAGTAGCAGCTGCTCACAAAGTACCTGCCCCGAAAGTCAAAGTCCAAGAAAGATCTGGCATGTTAAAGAGTTTACTAGATTTGTCCAAACAAGAACTGTCCCGATTGAATCCGTTACGACCCCTTCACGACGTGTGTTACCTGCCATGAAGTTTATACGACGCAAAGATAATCAGTGGCGACGCATTCCAGTATAAAATTGACTTGAGGACCACACCGGGAATCAGTATTTTCTGTACCACTGCTGAACACTCAAGAATGCCTCATCAAAAACGTGCACACCACCACCACCACCCTCGTCGTTCTGCTGTCCAAAAAGGAAAAGGAAAAAGACAATCTCGTCATCCTACAAAAGGCTTAAAAACCAAACATCGACGTCATCCCCTCCAAAGACGTAGACCTTTAAAGAAAAAGAAGAGTCACCAAAAAGGAGGCAATTTTGGGAAACACATTGTTACCTTTTTGACGAAGCGGTAGTTCCCAAAAAAGTAGATAAAAGAGAGTGTGTACCAAGTCATTGACACCAGTGGTATTGTGGAACGAACAAGCAAAGATGTCACCTCGCAGAAAACATTCTTATTCACCCCACAAAGGAAAGAAAAGGAAAGGACGTTTAGCCAAATATCGACACGTTCGTCGTCCAAAGACCCAAAAGAAAATACCCATCCGTCAAAAGAAAAAGATGTTGGTGCAACGCGGAGGAATTATTCTTCCTTCTTTTGTAAGAGAGGAAATTGAGCCATTTCTAAAACAACTGTTGGCACAACAAAAAAAAAGATAAAAGGGTGTGTGTTCCAAGTCATGGACGTCAGTGGCATTGTGGAACTAACAAGCAAAGATGTCAACTCGCACAAAACATTCTTCTTCATCCCACAAAGGAAAGAAAAGGAAAGGACTACCTCCTCGTTTAGTCAAACACGGAGACGTGTTGTCTGTCCTGTCCAAAGCCTCTCCACTTATGCGAAAACAAATCATTAAAACTGCTTCTAAAGATGTCATCGATACCGTATGTGAATGTTGTTTGAATGTCTTGAAAGGTACGATACCTTTGTCTCCACACCAGAAAAAATGCTTAGCCAAACATCGACACGTTCTTCGTCAAATGGTTCAAAAGAAAATATCCATTCGTCAAAAGAAAAAGATGTTGGTGCAACGCGGAGGATTTTTTCCCTTTCTTCTTCCTGTGTTGGAAGGATTAGCAAAAGCCGGCGCGAGCTTATTGCCAGGTTTGGTACAAGGGATAGCACGAGGGGTCTCCCAATTCTGATCCTTCCAGAAGATAAAAGGGATCCATGGAGCACCATCATCTCAGACGTAACCTTTGGAAGCCCATGGAAGGACGAAAACTGACTTTAGTTCCTTACAAACGATGGATGGAATATCATCGTTGACAAGAAAAACGTACTCCCCAATTACCGCCCAATCCTGATTTGTCTGAGATGTCCCAATTGCAACACGAATTGCAATCTTTGATGCATCGCCACGATTTGTCCGAAACCGAAAAATCGCAAAAGTACGGTCAACTTTTGCAACGACTACAACTCTTTCATCGAAAAGCTGTGGAACAAGCAGCTCAACCCACACTGTCCGATTTGAAGGCACTGATGAATAGTCCGTCGCTCTCACCCTCTACAGCAGCCAAAACAGACGTCACCCCACCATTACCCAAGGAAGAAGAACCCCATGATCTCTTTCAAACACCCACTATCACTCCCATTCCGAGTAAGATTGCCGCTTCCTTATTGATCTCTTCCCCCACTCCCCAACGAGAAGAACTCAAAACTTGGGTTAAAAAGATGATGGCCACTCCTCCTTCAACAGAAGTGAAAAAGAAAGAAAGGAAACCAGAAGTGAGAAAAGAAAAGAAGACCAAAGAAGCTATCCCATTACCTCCGCCGCCACCGCCACCACCAATACCCTCGACGTCGACTCCTGTGGCACATCGGACACGTAAAACCGTTTCCAAACAACCCCCATTTCGTCCCACCCAAAGCAATATCCTCGAAGAGTGGGTCACTTATTAAAAAAAAACATGGAGAAAGTATTAGCCAGCATTTACTACGATCCAGCTCACCCTGCAGGTTACGGAGGTATTCAGAAATTGTATCGTGCTGCCAAAACTCACCTGAAAAAGCTCCGTTTACCTGCAGTACAACGATGGTTACAAGAACAAGCGACATACACTTTACACAAACCCATTCGACGAAAATTTCACAGAAGTCGCACTCAAGTGGAAGGCATCGATCATCAATGGCAAGCCGATTTAGCCGATGTCTCTCATTTAGCCACCTACAATCGTGGCTACAAATATTTGTTTTGTGTCATCGACGTCTTTTCTAAATTTGCCTGGGTCGTACCATTGACATCCAAATCGAGCGGAGAGTTAGTACGAGCTTTGCAACTGGTGTTGAAACAAAGTGGTTGTCACCTTCTTCGATGGCAAACCGACAAAGGCACCGAATTTCTGAACCAAGCTTTCCAACGAGAATTAAAGAAACGTGACATTCATTTTTTCACCACCGAAAATCCTGAAACCAAAGCCAGTATCGTGGAACGTTTTCAACGTACCTTGAAAGAACGCATGTGGAAATATTTTACGCATCAACACACTCTCAAGTACATTGACGTCTTACCGCACTTAGTTCAATCCTACAATCAATCTTACCATAGAAGCATTGGACGTGCCCCACAAGAGGTGACACCTGACAACGAAGTGACTGTTTTTGAGCGTCTGTTTGGTACGTCCCGGACGAGGGTTGTCCCCAAGAAAGGTGGAGAAGTGTTAACCCCGGGAGATTGGGTACGCATTGGTAAAACCAAACGCACTTTCGACAAAGGTTACTTACCCAATTGGACCACCGAATTGTTTCGTGTTACTGAACGAGTGCGTGGTCGTCATCCTGCCGTCTATAAATTGGAAGACATGAACGGAGAAGTATTAAAAGGAACGTTTTACTTGCCTGAGTTACAACGTGTCACCAAAAAAGAAGACGACGTGTACGACATTGAAAGCATTCTCGAACGAAGAACCCGTAAAGTAGGAAAACGTCGTGTCAAAGAAGTCAAAGTACGTTGGAAAGGATATCCTCCTAGTTTTGATTCTTGGATTGACGCTTCGCAAGTCATCGACTATAAAAAGAAGTGACCATCATGCCCTTCAATACAGCTTCAGCGACCACAGTGACTACTCCTTCACCCACGTCATCTCTGCAAGATTTACAAAAGCAACCCTTGTGGGTGTGGTGTGGGGAACGTGTCCCTAAAACGCAAATCGTTTTTTTCTGTCAAATCTTTGTGGTATATTGTGTCATTGGTGCAGCCATTGCTAATTTGAGTTTGCAACAAGGAGACAAACAATTGTGGACCATTTTACTCAGCAGTTGCATAGGGTATCTTCTTCCCAATCCTTCCCTGAAATACTCTTACAACGGGAACAACAGTAACAATATTGGGAGTCTTGCGTCCAACGTTAGTCCTTCTCCTGACAGTCACCCTTCCAATCACAATCCTCTTTTAGACACTCCTTTAACCTCGAGTGACTCCTCGGACAGAAGAACATTGGAAATATGAACAACACTATTAACCAATTTTACTTAACGTTACCCAGTGACAGTTCCATGGAGGTGTTTCCTAACAACACATTGTGTTGTTACACGTCTAAATTACCTCAAGCCATGCATTTGAATGAAGATGCTAATTGGGAAGTAGCTTTAGTGGAAATGATACACCCGACACAAATCAAAAACATCGTGGAAAATCAAAATAGTTTTTCAGTAGAAGTGTATGACGAGCAATTGCAACAAGTCTTAGACGAACGCATCACTGTCAGTGACCCGATGAAAACACAGGACCCCAAAACTAAACGGTCCACCTATCTGTTAACCATTCCTGCAGGTTATTATTTTAGTGGTCAACATTTAGTGAATACGATTGTAACCAGGTTCAATACTTTGTTTGGTAAAGCCAAGGAGAAAGCCAAAAAAAGTGTTACCTTTGAGTACCATAAAGTGGCTCGTCGCCTCATGATCAAATTTTCAGAGGATAAAATAATGGCCATTACCTTTTGTCCTGAATTGTATGATATTTTGGGTGGAGACTTCAGGTTGGTCAAGAAAAATGAAATTCCAGCCATAAAAAGTAACTCGGATTTTGCAAAATATTTTCGATTCCCTGTTGAATTGAACCAAGGTCTCAACTTGATGTTTGTGTACTCCGATGTGGTGGAGTACAACGTGGTAGGACACACCTCTGTACCGTTACTGCGTGTCATTCCTTTCAAAGTGGATACTACTACCGCTGACGAGGAAGGTGGAAATACCTATCACGTTCACCGCGAATTTGTACATCCTCATTATTTGCCTGTCAGTAAGTCGTATTTCGACAGTGTCAACATTACTATAAAAGGAGAACTAGGTCAAAATATTCCATTTACCAAAGGGAAAGTGACAGTGAAACTCCATTTTCAAAAACGATTCTCGAACAACTGAAAAGGTGATGTATCCTGTGTACCAAGGAGTCACTCGACAACGAGGACATGGTTTAGGAGATATGTTTAAATCAGCCTTTCGTTCCGTGGTCCCTGTTTTAAAACCGATGGTGACACGAGGATTGCACGCCTTAAAAGATGCCGCATTGACTCACGGCAAAGATTTTCTTCAAAATGTTCTCATTGACAAACAAAACCCCAAAGAAGCTTTTTTGAGAGCAGGTAAAAATGTCTTGCTTCAAACGGGTAAAGAGATTTTGGGTCGACGAGAAAGTCCTATAAATGCCCTGAACGGTACCGAGTCTGGCATTCCTGCTTCCCTGACGACACAGCAAGGACAAGGCAGAAAGCGACGACGAAGGCACCCTTTCAAAAGTCTCCGTACCTCTAAAGTTCGAAAGACGAAGAAAAAAAGAACCTCTCGAGACTTAGACATTTTTGATTATTAAAAGTGAAGAAAAAAACATAAAGAAAAAATGATGCACCAAGAATCTTGTGCCTGTTCCAAGTCGGAACTAGATCTCTTTGCCATGCCACCCACGATGATGACCATGCAAGAAGCCCAATGGGTTGAATTTCATCCCGTCTCCTCTTTTGACGGATTCAGCTCCCATCGAGTTTGAAATCAAAGGACAACCCGAAGATTACATCGATCTCAACAACAGTTACTTGTATTTGAAAGTGAAAGTGGGTAGAACGGACAACGACACCCCGCTGGCAGCCGATACCCTAGTAGCCCCCGTCAACAATTTCATGCATTCTTTGTTCAGCGAAGTGGATTTGTACATGAATAACAAACTGGTCAGCAGTAGCATGGATACTTACCCTTACCGAGCATACCTCGAAAATCTCTTGACGTACGGAAAAGAAGCCAAGAACACTCATCTAGATGCTTGCGTGGTATGGAAACCTGACACCGCAGATACGTTTAACGACACAGCCTTGTCCGTAGCAGCAGCTGCTGATGGCAGCACTCCTGCCAATCCTCATAACGTTGGCTGTAACGAGCGTCGAAAGAAAATTCTGCAAGGCCGTAGTTTAGAACTGTTCGATCGTTTGCATTTGGACATGTGGTTTCAAGAGAAGTATTTGTTGAACGGAGTAGATATTCGCTTGAGACTGAATCGTAGCAGTGCTGCTTTCCATTTGATGGCTCATGCCAACACATACAAAACCATTATCCAAGAAGCCAGGTTATACGTGCGTCGTGTGGAAGTGTTACCTAAAGTGGGAAATGACATCAGTCACACCTTGAGCAGAACGACAGCCAAGTGTCCGATACGACGCGTGGAAGTCAAAACTTTCACCATTGCCTCTGGACTCCGATCTAAGATCGAAGATCATCTGTTCCAAGGACAGTTACCCAAACGTTTATTCATCGGTATCGTCACCAATGCAGCCCTCAACGTTGCCCACGATCAAAATCCTTTCCAGTTTAAGCACTGCGGAGTAACCAAAATCGAAGTCAGTCGCGATGGCAAAACTTTGTGTACCCGACCCTTCGAACCCAATTTTGCCCTGAAGAATTACTTGAGATCGTACTTGTCACTGTACGAAGCCACAGGACAATTAGGAACCAACACCAGTCACGGTATTTCCTACGACGATTATGCAGGAGGTTACGCGTTGTGGGCTTTTGATTTCACTCCAGACCAAGGCAGCGACGAGGGACATTTCCACCCTATAAAATCGGGGCAACTGCGTGTGGAACTTCAGTTTGCAAGGCCTCTTGAAGAAACGGTGAATGTCATTCTGTATGCCGAATTCGATAATACCATAGAAATCAACAGTTTGAGAGAAGTCATTTTAGACTATTAAACACTATGGAAAACTCATGTCCCTCTTTGAATAGTGGAGAATCCATGGAAATGGAATGGGAGGTTACAGAGAAAGCAGACCCCCCAAGACCAAAAAGAAGAAGTAGTGATCATGCAGTCCAGATGGCCAGAACAGGAACAACAGTTAGTCGCCTGTTCTGCACAACACTTGGAAGATAAAATGAGGGACATGATTAAAAAAGATTGTTATGGATGTCAAATCGATCATCCCAGTCAAATTCAACACGATAAATGTATGATGATGAGTCACGAAGAAAAATTGGACGATTATCTGATCGAAGCTTGGAGTCTCATCTCAGAAGAGGCCGTATTACTTCAGTGGTATAAAGACTTGTGTGCTCATTCCTCTCCTCCATTGTTTGCTCGAGAAATTGATCACATCAAAGCTCTCTTGGCAAAGAGTAAGGAGACGAAGCAAACAAACAGTTACTTGACAGACCTTTTCAAGCAAAAAGTCTGGATCGAATTGATGACTTATCATCACCTGTGAGGAAAGGAAAAAAACAAGGCTACAAAAAAATGGATACTTGGGAACTTTATTACCTATTGAACTGTAGTTCGTGCACTGCTTCTTGGAATCAATATTTGTTAGTTGAAAAAATTGTTTTGTGAGTTGTTTCTTATTTGAATAAACAATGTCTTTTGAAACCAATGTGTCTGTCGTTTGTTTTATATTTTTGTAAAATATATATGCTCTTTGACTTCTTTCTATCCCTCACATCAAACTACCCAACCATTTCCAACACTAAACCGTTTTGATTCGGCTGCTTCCGCGTTTGTGGATAGTACATTGTATGTTTTGGCTTCTTGGCCGTGTGTGTGTCTATGGTAGATAGTGTGATTTTGGATAGTAGATTATATTGTTTATTTTGGCTGCTTCCCGTGTGTGGATGATAGATGGTGTGATATTGGATAGTAAATGATATTTTTGTTTGGCTGCTTCCCCGTGTGTGTGGATAGGAAATGGTGTGATATTGGATAGTAAATCGTGTGGTTTGTTTGGCTGCTTCCCCGTGTGTGTGGATAGTAAATTGTATGTTTTATTTTGACTGCTTCCCGTGTGTGTGTGTGTGTGTGTGTGTGTGTGTGTGTGTGTGTGTGTGTGTGTGTGTGTGGATAGCAAATGGTATGTTTTGTTTTGGCTGCTTGCCCGTGTGTGTGGATAGTAAATGGTGTGATTTTGGATAGTAAATGGTGTGGTTTGTTTTTGGCTACTTCCCCGTGTGTGTGTGTGTGTATGTGTGTGTGTGGATAGAAAATGGTGTGGTTTTGGATAGTAAATGGTGTGGTTTGTTTTGCCTGCTTACCGGTGTGTGGATAGAAAATTGTTTTTTATTTTGGATGCTTCCCGTGTGTGTGTGTGTGTGTGTGTGTGTGTGTGTGTGTGTGTGTGTGTGTGTGTGTGTGTGTATAGCAAATGGTATGTTTTGTTTTGGCTGCTTCCCCGTGTGTGTGAATAGTAAATGGTGTGATTTTGGATAGTAAATGGTGTGGTTTGTTTTTGGCTACTTCCCCGTGTGTGTGTGTGTGTGTGTGTGTGTGTGTGGATAGAAAATGGTGTGATATTGGATAGTAAATCGTGTGGTTTGTTTGGCTGCTTCCCCGTGTGTGTGGATAGTAAATTGTATGTGTTATTTTGACTGCTTCCCGTGTGTGTGTGTGTGTGTGTGTGTGTGGATAGCAAATGGTATGTTTTGTTTTGGCTGCTTCCCCGTGTGTGTGGATAGAAAATGGTGTGGTTTTGGATAGTAAATGGTGTGGTTTGTTTTGCCTGCTTACCGGTGTGTGGATAGAAAATTGTATGTTTTATTTTGGATGCTTCCCGTGTGTGGATGATAGATGGTGTGATATTGGATAGTAAATGGTATGTTTTGTTTGGCTTCTTCCCCGTGTGTGTGGATATTAAATGGTGTGATATTGGATAGTAGATGATGTGGTTTGTTTTTGGCTGCTTCCCGTGTGTGTGTGTGTGTGTGTGTGTGTGTGTGTGTGTGTGTGTGTGTGTTTGAATAGTAAATGGTATGTTTTGTTTTGGCTGCTTCCATGTGTGTGTATGGTAGATGGTGTGATATTGGATAGTAAATGATATGGTTTGTTTTGGATTCTTCCCCGTGTGTGTGTGTGTGTGTGTGTGTGTGTGTGTGTGTGGATAGTAAATGGTATGTTTTATTTTGGCTGCTTCCCGTGTGTGGATGATAGATAGTGTGATATTGGATAATAGATGATGTGGTTTGTTTTTGGTTGCTTCTCGTGTGTGTGTGTGGTTAGTAAATGGTGTGATTTTGGATAGTAAATGATATGGTTTGTTTTGATGTGTATTTTCCTTGAATAGTGTTTAGGTGTGTTCCCAAAAAAATAAACAGAAGGAACAAATCTGAAAAAGTCAGTTTGAATTGAGGTTTCTCTTTGCGTATACCTTTTTTCAAACTGTTAATACATGGCAGATTACATCCGCATACAATATCAAAGTGAAAGGCCTATATACCAATGTCATTGCCTTTCTTTAATTCGGTTTTATTGCTTAGCCATCGTTAATCTTTAATTATTTTTTTAAACGCATTTCTTTTTAATAGACGATTTCGGGCTTTCTATTGTTGTAACGGTATTTATGTTGTTTAGTTTGCTGCTGAAATTATCTATATTATAGTCTATAGCAAAGCGCTTAAGTTTCTTCAGTAATTTAATTTCACGCTCACAAAAGGATACCAAGTTTGTCTTACAAGAGGATTGAAACTCTAAGTTACGCGGACTTGAAGAAACGCATATCTTTGTTACTACAGTTAGGTGTTGTTGTTTTCATTCTAATCATGCTTGCCGTATATCTTTGTGTTTTGCAGGTCATATTGTTTTTTATGTAAATATTCACATCAATAGACAGACAGACTGGGTTATCATCCTTGAGGTTCACTGTACTTTAATTTCCTTGAGGTTCACTGTACTTTAGTTTATTTACTTTATACAAACCCCAAATTCACTAGTTTGACAAAAGTTACCACTCACTACTATATTATTTCTCTCTACCTAGACGAATGTGTTTATGTCAAAGTGAGAAAGTATATTTTTGGTCAGTTTTAAAACTCGAACAATAATTGCAGTTAAGTAGTTGATGTGTCATGAAGAAATGGTACAATGTGCAACAAAAGGATTGTACGTTCACACTTCAGTCTGCCTGCGCTGCAATTGAATCAATGCATGAGCCTAGGCAAAACAATGCGCCAGTCGTTAGAAGCAATTTATTGGCTACACTTTTTTCTACCCCCTTAGCTTCAAATTGCTCTCACTCGTTCTTAGTACAGTGACAAGATAAGACGTGTTTTTTCTGCGCCTGACCACTACACTACCTACCTTGAATTTCGAACCAAACAATGCGTCACTCATTGTAAGTGATTTCATTGGCAAACCGATATTTTCTACCGCCTTCGCTTCAAATCGGCTTCAGTTGTTATTCTCACAGCGAGAAGATAAGGCGTGTATTTCTGTACCTGTCCACTAGTCACTTTCCAAACAATAAAACTTATGCACAAATAATCGCATCATCGTGGAAATGTCAGTCTTATTGCGAAATACACCAAAACATGTTTGGATGTACTATTTTGTGAGAACATTTTAGTCGTATTTGTCATCGGTTCACTCTGATGATATTTTAAAATCGTGGACCTTTCCTATGGAATTGATTTTCTAAATGGGATGTGTGTTTCTTTGAATTTTTCTAAGGGAAAATATACCTCAAAAACAAGCGTAAGTGTCCTGATTCTTTTCAAAAGTAGGTATAACGTAGTCTCTCTCTCTCTCTCTCTCTCTCTCTCTCTCTCTCTCTCTCTCTCTCTCTCCGTTGTAATACGTTTGATTGAAATCCTAATGGTAGATGTTCCCGTTTGAAGATACCTCTCCAAAATTTTAATCAGTAATTTTCGTTTGTCATGTAATTTGTTTTTCAAACGCTACGCCCTTACAAATAGTCAATCAGTAAATCGTTGGATGAAATAAAATCTTGAGCTAACAAAATTGTACAATTCAGTTATCAGAGTTTTATCTTTATTTTTGGCAGTGCAATGTGTCACGGAAATTTTTTTAAGCATGAGATCTACCGTTTTATAGAAATGAAACAAAAACAAAACTATTTCAAGAATGACGCGAGTGATCTTGCACTGTATAACCCTGCTTATGGCTAAGTTTGACATAAAAAACCCAGAACCAAAACACACGTTCGGAAGAATTTTAACAATGTAACAATGATTGACGCGAGTGACATTGCACTTTATGACCCTGCCTATGGTTAACTTTGAATTTCAAATCAAAACACACATCTTAGACTGTCGATAGAACAAAGCATATTTTGCTGCTGCTTCTTTTTCCCCTTCGACTTAGATTTGTTACAACTTGGCAACATTGTTTGTAGTGTGTGCTGAGAAACACAGGACATCCCTTAAATTTGAGATATGTTAAGAAGTCAGTCGACAATAAATATCACACTACCATTTTACTAAATTGATGAATGAATGAAAATGAACATATTTCACATCGAATGTATGATGTTCTTTATTATCCTTGTTTTGTTTTCCTTTCTTTCTGTGTGTATAGGAGATTGTACCATTTTATTTTCCTTCCCTTCTGTTTTGATAGGAGATTGTGTGGCTTGTTTTCAGGGCCACTCATAGGTCTCGAAAAGATATTAGCTTTCTTTGCCGCCCTTTTTTTCCCTTGTTATATTTCCCATGTTATATTTCCCTTGAGGCTATATAGACCCACTATGTTCAATTTCCCTTGAGGCTAGATAGACCCACCCTGTTCAATTTCCCTTGAGGCTATAGTGCCCCAAGCTGTTTTGAGGCTATAGTGCCCCAAGCTGTTTTTGACTGGATTTTCCCTTGAGGCTATAAATCTTGAGGCTATATTAGCCCAAGCTGTTTTTGACTGTTTTTTCCATTGAGGCTACGGTGCCCCCATATACTACTACTTATTATATAGTTATTATATACTGTTATTATAAACAAGATTATAAAGCTTTAGTTTACCAAAGTTCGCAATTACCATTTTCTGAAAAACCTCCGAATCAAGACTAAAAACATGATTTCATTAATAAAACTCCGAATATTTAAATCCACGCTTATAGAAAAATGATAGCGATGTCTTATGTTGTTTTCCAGATCCACGGTAAATTTGATTTTAGACAAGTTCAAATCCAAAATACTAATGTATATTGCATATAATCATTAACGAAAGCCAAAAAAATACTACAAATGAGATATACATAACAATTATCCATAAATAAAAAATAGGATAGAAATTGGTAATACTAATAATGAGTATGATATTTCCAGAACACAGGAAATTGCCGTTAAAAGCGGGGTTATGCGTCTTGACTAAATTGCTATAAAGCACGACATCATTTCATGATGCACCTACAAAATCTTAAAGTAATCAGTGTTCCATAAACCATCAGCTTTTTTTTTTTTTAAAAAACCCGCTATCTTTTGACCTGAATGTGTCACAAACTTGTGGGTGCCCTTCCTTGTTCGGTGATCATATTCACCTTATAGTCGATAAGTATTTTCCTCTAAACATAATTCATCGCAATGTAACAATATATATTTTTGCTCCCTTTCCATTTAATATCCGAAGTACCATTTGCATGTTCAAATCGCATAGATGGTTATATTTTTAGGGTCTCTAAAATGTGAGAGACGATGTTTTGGTTACTTAGCATTGGTCTGTTCGAAAAGGGTTGTTACCGCCCCTGACAATAGGCTCCCTTGAAGGTCTCTTTAGTACATTGAATTTAGAAACCGTGTGCGTTAATTTACAATCCCTATTTCCGGCGCGCAATACTCCCGTTATTAATGCATCAACTAGCGTGCCAAAAACGACTAAATAGAAACATTATTTCAGCGTCTGTTCCAATCATTGTTGAAAATCTGTTAACAACAACACTAAAATTCGCCACAAGTTTCTTGCAGACGAATGGTTGCAAAAAAAAAATGGATAAGGCGTATTAAAAGTGTGATGCCCCAACTTGCTTACAACAGACATTACCGCCTGTGTTCAGCGCATTTCATAGAGTTACGATTTACCAAAGAACATAGACTACCATAGGTTTTCAACATGAGGTCGGGCAGAAAGATATTTGCATCGTCCAAGGTAATTTAATTCGAATTTATTATGGAGTAACTCTGTTGGAAAACGGTGTGATTTTATAATGTTGAAAACGTTCTTGTGCTTAGAAAAAAAGAGGGGTATCAGTTACATTTGCTTGGAAAGGAAATGGTACATTAAAAAACCCAGCAAACTATCCGTTTTTTCCAATATGTAGTAAGGCTTTGAATCTTGTATATCAAATGCATGCTTGAATTAAGTTAAGAATGTTAAAACTAATGTCACATGCTAATAAACTATCTAAGAACCTTAAGTTCGGCTAATCTGTTATATCTTATTATTTGCTTAAGTGGTCCTTGCACGTTCAGTTAAACTGCAGGATTACTCACGTATATAAAAGCACACAACTGAATGGTAAGAATTGTTTTAGTCAAAGAATATGCATCTCCATGTCGTTATTATTCTTGTAGGACTATTCTGAAAAGGTGTAACTTTGTTAACAAATTCTTTTATATTACTGTTTGTTTGTTTGTTTGTTTGATTAGGATTTTTAACGTAGCTTTAACAATTTTTCAGTCATATCGCTACGATGTCTGCAGTGAGGCAGTTCATAGTGATGTCTAGCACTGAGACATCATGCCGCAGACATGTAGCATGATGTCTCACCCAGTCACATTATCCTGACACCAGGCCGACCAGTCCTAACACTAACCTCTTAATGCTGAGCGTCAAGCGAGGCAGCTGTTAGTACCATTTTTGTAAGTCTTTGGTATGACTCGGCCGGGGATCGAACCGACGACCTCCCGCTTCCGGGGCGGACGCTCTAACCACTAGGCCACCGGAGCGGTATGACTCTTTTATATTACTAGACATGTTACTAAGGGTGTGTGAGTGCGTGTCTGTGATGTAATTAGGATTTTTAACGTACCTTTAACAATGTTTCAGTCATATCGCTACAATGTCTGCTGTGAGGCAGTAATAGTGATGTCTATACACCATTATACTGACACCAGGCCGACCAGTCCTAACACATACCTTTTAAAGGCATACAACCTAAGATTTTTCGACTTTTTTGTTCTTGCAAATGCATGATATTATGAAAAGTATAGTAGAAATAATGAGTAATTACAGGTCATTCAGTTTCAAAAAATGTACATATGTAAGTTTAATCAATGAAAATATAACGATTTTCTGTACGGATTGCTAATTAATTATGCAGAAACGGAATTTACCGATATTCTCCGTAGTCGCAGTGTCACGTGAAGTCGAGGTAAGCATATGTATCTCTTTTGATGTAATTATTGCCTTATTCTTCGTATTTCTTCGTCTGTCCTTCTCCTTAGTTCTTTATAGTCACCCACAAGATATGTATTGCTTATAGATTTCTCATTATATATGATAAATTACAAGAAGTAGGCAAAAAAGTAAATACGATGGAAAATCCTGACAATAAGAGGTTCTTTTAAGGTTCCATTCTTGAAAGTGTTTACTTGTCGTGTTTGTGAGATTGTGTTACGTTGTAAGATAAACCAACAAAAAATATGATAATTTGTATCATTGTAATCAGAACCGCTATTAAAAGGTCTCGCTAAAGTCGCTTCTTAGGCTCAGAATAAAGTTGATTTTCTTGTGCATTTGCATTACCACCTCACGCTCACGTATCTGATAGTCGATGTGATTTGCGCATTTGTTTGTATATTTACACGTTTGCTTCATTGCATACAAAAATTAATATTTGCCCACATAACATTTAATGCATTTATTTTATATGGAATTTTTTTTACTGACAATTTTTATAAAATTTCTGCAGGTCTTCGACCTGGTTGTTTTAGATGAAGTCGTGCTCCTTGTCCCACAGAGGTATATGCAAGATGTCCTGGCAGCAGAAGATAATAATTATAACTGGGGGAAAAGGCTTACTGCTAATAGGCAGTTTATTTTATAGACTTAACGGATACCTAAGTACTGGCAACAGACATGTCATTCCAAGCTGTTGTGTATGGCGTATAATGAATAAATAATTTTGGTCAGTACCATGGCTTTACTCAAGGAAGACTTGGGTAATCTATCCAATTATATGATGTGTGAATAATATAACTTATGTTGATTTTAAGTTGTATAAAGCATTTCTTTTGCAGTATGCAATTTTTATTTTGCATGAACAAGTTTTGTTAAACATTTTTTTAGCTACCTACCCACTAAAGAATGATTATATGTATGGCTATGCTTTGAAAGCAACTGTGCGGAGACTATTTACTAAACACATAGGTTAAATTGAAGTTGACTAGCATTGTCTTAGGATGCAAAGGATGTAATGAACAAAAGTACACTGGTGAACATGACTTTAATTGTGCATATACAGTAAATATACTTGACACCAATTAAAAGCATCAAATTTTCAGTTATTTTAAAATGTGTTCATTTACCATAGAAATAATTATACCCTTTATATAAATACCCAAATGAATCTACACAACTGCATACACTGTAAAACTAACTGTTATATATAATGAAATGTACTAAACTTATATAAGTACAAATGTGCATGTACAGACATAATTTTAATTCAAGAATACTTTCAGGCATAAAAAACTAAAGGATATGATCTAAGAATAATTATGGTATATAATACAGAGACTTTTATATGTGAAACTAGTGTACCATTACTGTAAAAGGTTGATTACAGACATCCCATTCCAAAATACTAGATTGTTCTAAAGAAATTACATTGATGTTTTAGTATCCTGTGCTTGGTTTCTATGCTTTTGACACAAATGATTACCATTTACTCAATGCCAAACTTTGGTACATCACCTAAACAAACTACTGCAGAGAAACAAATATTGAAATTAAGCCCACCCTCATGTATGTTTCATATTACATTTCTTTTAAAATTAGCGTAGCTAGGTACTCACACACGCACACACACATACATATATATAGTATATAATGTAATGAAATGAAATGTGATAGATGCAATGCTCAGAGCCCCCAGTCAGTGGTGCCGACAGTTAAACTAATGAATACACAAAATGTCAAAGTCAAATAAACAACAATTTAATATCGTTAAATAACAGTCATCTCTCAAATGAAACTCAAATTAAAACGCTATCACTCGTCTTTAACTCGACCAATTTTATATGGCCTATTTTATCATCTGACTTAGTGTAATAGATTTTCCTCCTGTCCTGTGTTCCTACTCATCTGTATGATCTTTCTCTGGACTGGTAGTCCCTCCAGTCCGTCTAACTTCTGCCTCCGTTCTTCCTTTTTCTTTGTCGTCTCTCAGAGACTTTTATATGAGAAACTAGTGTACCATTACTATAAAAGATTGATTACAGACATCCCATTCCAAAATACTAAACAGTTTTATAGAAATTACATTTAGTATCCTGTGCTTGGTTTTTATGCTTTTGACAAGTGATTACCATTTACTCAATGCCAAACTATAGTACATCACCTAAACAAACTACTGCAGAGAAACAAATATTGAAATTAAGCCCTCCCACCCCATCCCATGTATGTTTCCTATCGCATTTCTTTTAATATTAGGGTAGACACACACACACACACACACACATATATACATATATATATATATATATATATATATATATATATATATATATATATATATATATATACATATACAATGCAAAACTGGCTCAGATATACATATCAAATTCAGGAATGCAGGGGTCATGCTACCAGGCGAAGAGACTTTGCCCTCTCGATTTTTCAGTCGTAAATTTAAATGACTGGTTGTACTTTATACCGACATTGATGTACCCATTAAGTTCTGGCAGTGTTGTAACCCAAGGCAAAATGTATTTATGCATTGTTGATACCAATTAGCCTACACATACAAACTCTTACACATTCACAGGGGTGTTTTAATTGCTAACTGACCATTAACCCTGCTTGCATAAAAATATATCACAGAACGAGTTCATGAAATTGGGCCTATTGTATAGTGATGAAAATATGCCAAATTTTGTTTCAAAATTGTAACAGTGTGTTTGATTTGGATTTTTAACTTACCTTGAACAATTTTTCAGTCATATTGCTATGATGTTTGAAGTGAGGCAGTTTATAGTGATGTCCAGCACTGAGGCATCATGCTGCAGACATGTAGCATGACATCCCACCCAGTTACATTATCCTGACAGTAGGACGACCAGTCCATACACTAACCTCTTAATGCTGAGCACCAAATGAGGCAGCTGTTAATACCATTTTTATGTCTTTGGTATGACTTGGCCAGGGATCAAGGCCTCCACAACCTCTTGCATATGAAGTGGATGCTCTTACCACTAGGCCACTGGAACGGTCAACATGAGTATGTAAATAGTAATAGTATAATCGGTGAAGATCATTCTTTTCTAATTTATTTCTTTTTTTAACAAAACAGAAGTTAACAGCATTTTTTTCTTTATAAAATCAGTTTGAAACTGTACATGAACCTGTGATGGCAGACATCGCTGCACCTGTGATAAACCCCTTCATTACATTGTATTCTTAACAAATTGGGCAAATAAATTAAGGAAAATATATAATTTAATTAAAACAAAGTCTAAATATTTTGTGTTAGAAGATTTAGCCTAAATATTTCAAAATGTAGTGAGAAATATGGGACAATACTATCTTGTGGAATTCGAAACAATGTTGTTAAGCTCAGTGCTGTTTTCTGATATAATTCATTTTCATGAAAAAAACATACATACATACATACATACATACATACATACATACATACATACATACATACATACATACATACATACATACAGTGAGGCAAAAACTATTTTAAGCAATGCATATCGTTGCTATCAGTATTTAGGCAAATAATAAAACCATAAATATGCAGTCCTAATATTGGATGTTTGTAATAAATCTAAAAAGTGTGTAGTTAAATTAAGATGCACTCACATGGCACAACACATGTTCTTTGATGGGTTTTGTTGGAAAGAGGGGTCCAATTCAGTTACATATCGATTTTAATGCTTCAGTGTGTTGTCTATTGATAGGTACAGTAATGTATAGTGGGAGCAATGAAATTAGGATGAAGAGTATGGATTGAAGTCATTTGCTCCAATGTACATTTTTTTCTTCTTCAAAGTATGCTAGAAATCTTTCTGACTGCAATTTTACACAAAACATTTAGAAAATAAAATTATTAAAAGGTACTTTATTATGCAATAATACCGACTTGCAATTACATGATTTTAATCTTGTTTACGACCAATAGATTAAATGAATTACAATGTATAGTTTCTGCTGTGCTTTTTTTTAATACGTCATATGGCCAAAATACACTCAATCTAAACATACATATAAGTATAAATGCAATGGGTATGAAAAGTTAGAAAAGGTCTTACATCGTTTTGTTCAAATGCAGGTTTTTAAAAGCTTTAAGAACATAATCAACAGTGGTCTGAAGATAAACTGCTACTTGGAAATCAAAAAGATGCTGGACTTTGGCTCATGGTACGCACTTCAAGAAAGACTGTCAAAATCTATACGAGTCCATGGTAGGGATCATTTGTTACCATACAATCACTAGAACAATGTCTCTATAACAATTTGATATCAATAGGTGTTACGGGACTAAACCTAAATCATTTTAACTTAAATGAGATTTCTGCTTTGTAAGAATCTCTTCTGTAGGTGGTGGTGGTATTGGAGCAAGTACATCAGATATTCATCGAAGAGTTGGTGAAGAGGCCTTTCCTCGAAGATCTTATGGTAGAAGCTCGTCAGAATCTTGAGCGAATAGTGCCATTGGGTCATTCTGGGCGGCAATGTTGATAAGGACCTGAATCCAATATAATTAATGGCGTTTAAGAAATGCCCTGCTTTCTTTTTATCCTCCAGTAATGTGGAAAGCCCCAGGTCCTTACATAATTTCCCCATGATTTGGTCTTTTGCAGATTTTTTCATTCTGACGACTTTTACCGGTGACCTAAATTCCTCTTCTTCCGGTGGCGAGGCAGCCCCCAGCTTTTTGTCCAAATTTACGGCCAAAGATGGTGACTGCGTAGGGACAGGTGTAGTAGGAGTGCTAGTCTTTATTACCTTCCCTTTTGTTGCCTTCCCATTTTTAGGTGGTGGGGGGGAGTTGGTGATGGTGTGGGTTAAATCTCTAGAACCGGTGACGTGACCACATCCGCCATCTCCGTCATAAAATGAGCGTGGAGGTGTGAAGATAGCAATGCTATCTGGTCACGAAGAAGTTGTACTGCGTCCTCCTGTACAGGCGCCTCCGTTTCTGGTGCTTGAAGGTCAGTTTCCACGTTGACCGTAGGTGGTTGGGCTGGGGTGCTGCTGGCTGGCCTGGTTTCCCTTGTCCGCCGCTGCTTTCTCCCTCTATTTCTCCTGTACTTTAGAGCCCCCTGATATTCCTGTTTATCTTCGTTATCCCATACAAGAAGATGCGTGGTCTTCTTGTCGGCCGCTCGGAGACTCCATTTGGTGGCCTCCTTAAAGCCCGACGCTTATAACTTCCACTGCTAGCGTACTTAATAGCTCCATGTTGATGCTTGCTCGTTCGCTGCAAACTACTTTTTTTTCAACAGGTGTTACCTGACTAAAAGGCCTAAATCATTTTAACTTAAAATGAGATTTCTGCTTCGTAACAAGCTCTTCTGTAGGTGGTGGTGGTATTGGAGCAAGTACATCAGATATTCACCTAGGATCATTTATGT